>VSDK01025658.1:788478-886722 GCA_009767595.1 Symbiodinium kawagutii | reverse complement strand
TCCGAGCGTGCATCCTCTTCTCGCAATCCTAGCCCGAGTGAATCTCTTCCTTCGGGGCAACGTTTGAGTCACGCCTTCGAGTTGGGATGTTGCCGCTTGCATCTGCATCGGTCCATGCAGCCACATGTCTTGGGCCACCATTCACAGGCTCCCGGCCAAGTGAAGTTGTACTGCAGTTCGAAGTCGATGAGCATGGCAAGTGTGGCTGCTGGTTTTCTCATCCACGAGAACGATTCGAAGAGTTGTGCCCGGTGCACAAGGCCAAGTGTCAGGACCTATCGCTGGCTCTGCAACGAAATGCCTCGGGCAGTGATTGATTACTTGAGCACTTGGGAAAACAGTGACAGCTTGTCTTTAAAGGACTCAACGCAGATATCCAGAAGTCTTCTACGTGGATATTCATTAAAGATGGTATGGGTATGTATGTATGGGTGATGCTTAATGCTGGTATTAATGATGGTGTTCGTGATGGTATTTATGATGGTGCCAGTGCCAGTGATGTTGTTAGTGATGTTTATATACTGTATTTGGTTATTGATGGTATGATGATGATGATGGTAATAAATGAATAGTGGTCTGAATGATGGTATTAGCGATGGTATCAATGATGGTATGAATCGTGATTAGTAGAGTTTTATTTTGGCCGATCATGGTAGCCATTATATTCAATGGCGATGGTGAATAAGCAGGCCAATCACGGGTAGTAATGAGCCACGGGGTCTAGTAGTGGTGATCAACGCTGTCCAACTAGCGCCTAATGAGGATTAATAGTGTGACAGATCGTTGACGATGTTTAATGGCTATGATATGCTATGATATGGTTCGCAATGGTCAATACTGGACAGTGATGTTTAATCATAAGTTGATTAATACTGGCTAATTTGTACCTCTTTGTCAGTGTTGATATGGCTGACCATGTTCCATTGTTGACCTGACCTTCAATAAGTAGCGAGCTTATTCATCATCACTATGATCACCCAAAACGACTGACCATGTTTAATGGTCGTGGCTGATAATGAGTGATGATTGGGTGATGATCAATAAGCTGGTCAAGCATCATGAATCATAGGAACCTTTAGGATACTCGCCAGCAAGGATGGATAGCTTGGGTTGAGCAACGATCGTGAATCAGAATGGTGAAAAAAACAATGGTTGATAGTGGCGAATCACGGCCATGAGTCGTGGTTGATAGCGGTGTCAGTAGTGGCTGCGTTTTGTTTTTGAAATTGATCCAGTCCAGACACCGTAATGATAAAAAAAAACCCGTTGAGTGGATCTATGTGTATCAATGGTGGAAAAAATCCATTGTGGTACATTTGATTCATCAAATGGTTGTCAACTAATAGAAAAATACAACTGCTTGGGGGAAGGGGTGACCATGCAGCTTAAGGCTTTTGCAGGGACACAACTGATAGTCTCACCAGAGTCACGCAGGAGGCAGCACTACCGCTGCGACGTTGCACCGCACCATTTTGGACGGACTGTTTTCGCATGGCAGAGTTCTTCCCCACTAACCAGTTTAATACCCATCATCAAACCATAGAAATCAAACCAACCATTAATCCATATTTCACCAACCAGTCACATCATCAAACTAATGAACCAGACAGGTGTGAATGATGATACTGTATCTAACCATATAACTACCATTATCTAACCATATAACTACCATTAAGCAGCTTAATCGCAGGCCTTGGCGGCCATGGGAGTCAACGTGCCTGGACGGCACGGCAAGGGGGTTCGCATGGTTGGGTCGCCGGACGCGCCTTCCGCGCGGAAGCCCTGGTGTTTGATGTAGAATGAGGCTGGTGAAGTGGAGGTTGGGGAATGGTGGATGAACGGTGGCTAGATGGTGGTGAAAAGGTGGTTAGATGTTGGATGAATGATAGTTAAATGGTAGATATGGATGGCTAGAAAAGTGAAATGGTGGATGAATGGTGGTTTCTTAAAATGGGGAACCCCCAAGAACGGTAGTTGTTTAATAAACAACAATCCACATGGGAGGTATCGGGGGTACCCCTATTTTGAGAAACACCCAAATGTTGGATGAATGAGGGATACAGTATACATGTTTCTGGTTGATGATTTCATCATTTCTTGTTTTCCCTAGTAATTGGGATGGTTGGTGCATCACAAAAAATTGCCCCGGGGGTTGAAACCACCGGGGGTAGATACGAGGGACAATGTTGGGTGAGCCTTGGATGAACTATTGTTGATTATAGAATGTATGTTGCTTGCATATGTGCAAATGATGGATGCGTGTTGCTTTGAATATTGAGAACTGACGGACACCCGTGGGATAGCTGATGGATGAATGATGGTTTAAGGATCAGATGATTTCCAGTGGCAAATGGATTGCTTTTTCAGGATCAGATGACGGTTTAAGGATCATTGTTGACACATTTCCGTCAATGATGGAGTGGCGGTGATGTTTTTTGTGGCACTTCACTTAAAAACATGAAGAAATACTCGTGGTGTTGGTAGGTGGTGGTTCATTTTTTCAAACATGCCTTTTGATCCTATCTAAACTATACATGTTGGTGCCGCCAAGCATACCAAAATGAACAACACAGTGAACCCATGGCTTCAACAGTTGTTTGCGACACCAGCAGCTCATATGGCGAGCTGCTAATTTGTGGGTAAGATGGTCGGAAGATTGTAAGTATTCTGGTAGTTATACACCAAGATACACTGATGTACTGGTATGTACTGGTAGCGCATGAGTATATGTGATATGGGTAGCATTAAAAGTAGTATCTACCAGATGATATAGTGAAGTCTTGAGGACAATAGTGATTAAACCAGAAGTGGCAGCAAGTTACTCTCATCATTCGTCTTTAGACAATTATATTTGATTTTGCAGATCAATTCGAATCTTCTAATATGATTGATCGATATAATTAGGTTGCAGTCCTTACAATAGCTTCGAAGCCGTAAGCTGTACGCCCCCTTGCCATCCTGTTTACACTTCACATATTTTTGTCTTTATCATCAAATTGCCATAGCAATAAATGGGGTACCAAGGATATAAACATTACAAACAATCGTGGCAGATTGAAGCAGAGTTATTTGCTTCTGTTTAATTGACCGTTGTTCGCCAACATTCTGTTCTTTACGAACCATGAATTGTTAACCATCATTAGCAACATTCTGTTCTTTATAAACCATTATTAAGTTCTTTATGAACCAACATTCTGTTAACCATTAATTGTGAACAATTAATCAATTGTTTATTGGGCCATGAGCCGATAGTTGGTTGACCATCACTAGCCGTTGAACCGTTGTTAGCACTGGAGATCACTGGAGACAAGTATTGATCTTCATCACCAACCATTCTAATTTCCCGTTCATTAATCCGTTCTTAAATATCATTGTTAACCAGTGCAAACTATGATTCAAAACTATTGTTTAACCCATGTAAATGGTTGGATATCATGATTATCCCAGTGTAAACCAGTGATTTTCCCGGAGTTCAACCAGTGATGACCAGTGTAAACCAGTGATTTTCTCGGAGTCTCCTCATTTTCCGCGTTGAGTCGCGTGTGCCTTGAGGTGTCATCAATTCCTCCCGAGGGAAGCTCCACAACCTCCTCTGGTGACTTGTGATGCCATGGTGGGCTGTAGAGTGAGGCTTCGTAATGGTTGGTTCATGATCATTTGTTCCATGGTTAATGATGGTTAAGGATGGTTAATGATGGTTCATGTTGATGGTTGAGGATGGTTAATGATGATTAATGATGGTTAAGGATGGTTCATGATCGTTAATGATGGTTCATGATCATTTTTGCCATGGTTAATGATGGCTTTTCCACCTGAACAATGCAAGGGCCCCAGTCAAGACACAAGGCCCCCGCTCCAATGGTTGATAAAAGTTCATCATGATTGAACAATCATGGTTGATCAATGATTGGTTAATTTGGTCATTTATTAGCTGAATCATGGTTAAGAATGGTTCACAACTCTTCATGATGGTAACTTCTTACAGTTGGTAGTGGTTCATGGTGGTTTAATATACGTGAAAAAACATGGCTCATCAAGTACCATGATGGTTAACCAATAGTTTAACCACACTAGCGAGTAGTCAATTGTGGTTCAACCCCCATAGTATTAGGTTTAAATTTCTTGAATATTGATATTACTTCATCATGTTTCAATTTGCGATTCATGATGGTGAATGTTGTTCCCCACCTGCCACCTCTTCTTTTTCTTCTACACCCAGGTTCCTCTCCTACGGCTGTTCATGATTGTAGATTCTTTCTTAGTTGATCATTTGGAAAACAAATGACATGCTTCCTTGATATGATTCAACAGATAATCACAAAGTACAGTTCGTACAATTGCTTGTGGGTGATTGAAGACCCTTGTATTGCAGGGGATGCCAAACAATTGCAAAGATCCATATAGTCATATATAGTTATATAGGCAAGAGTTGATTATAGCCACGAAATTCCCGGGCAACATATTATGAACATACGCAGCGCATATGAGTCGTGATTTGCCGCAAACAACCGGTTGGTACAATGGTTGGACATGGCCAGCCACCAGCTCTTCATTTCTTTTTTGGAAATTGTTGTTTCACATTTATTTTTTTTGAATGAAATATTTTTGTTGAATGAAACACATGTGAAACAGACAATTTGATGGCCTGATTGTTACACGACTGTGGTTCAGAACCAACCAGCCAACACCAGTGGGATTTCGACTGACCTTCGAGTTCTTGGGATGTACCCATTCGAATGGGAGGTTGTCAAGCAATGGCTTGACCATGCCCATATTGCATGAGTGTAAAGCCCAGGTGTATGCCCAAAATGGTTGGATATAACCAGAACCAAGCGGTTAGAAACTGCGGCTGCGAGGTGAATAGCTTGCGCGAACTGTGGATCCGTGTCCAGTATTCCAAAGCACCAATACCATTGGTCAACTGTTGTAGCCGTTGTAAACTAGATCCATTATTGTAATGGTTGAAACTGTTGCTTGCAATTGTTCAACATGTTACATTTGTTTCGTTTTCAACCCTATGGTTCACCACAATTGTTACAATGTAACCATATGTCTTAACCACCAGTAAATCGCCATAGACAGCTGGTTGGTTTCTCTGTTAAGTAAACAAGTTATTTCAAGAATCACTGTTTATGGATAACCATTATATGTTGCAAGGAAATTCGCTGGTGGGTTGCTACCCGTTGGTTGCTACCCATTGGTTGCTTCCTGTTGGTTGCTATGCATCGGTTGCTCGCACAGCTCCACGGGGATTCCGGCGCCCAGCTTCCGATACGTCGATCTCGAGCAACGTGAAGCCGCTCACGGTGGCCGCAACGTCGATGCTGGTGATGACCATGCAGGTGCGCTGAACTCGAATCTGTGTCACGCCAGGGATCGCGAATGATGGTTGTGAACAACCAATGGTGACTCCTAGCTAAGATGGACTATCCATGACTATTCCCTATTATGAACCATTTGGGTTGCTAGAAGTTGTGAACCAATGACCATTAGTCAACCAATGGCGACAGCTCCCTAATGGTTCAGGGGATACCAACATGGACTAGTGGTCACTTCAGGGAGGAAACCCGAAATGAAACAAACCATGTTAGGATGCAACCTTGGATGTGAAACGGGTGGCATTTTAGGCGACAGGTTGAGTATGGAAATAGTGGTGACCTTTCGAAAGGAAGCTGCCAGGGACTTTTCCCAGTTGCTGTGACACTCGGAAATTGATTTGGCTATGGGTCAAGCAGTTAACCAACCATTTTATAGGGGATAATGACCAACCATTTTATAGGGAAACCAATGGTGAATGATAGGGGAACCAGGGGTACAGGGTTTTGACCCAAAGCCATTTTGTTGGGCCTATCTGGCAGGATCCATGTTATTGTGCAGGATGATTGTTCGCTGCCAAAAATACATACATGGCAGGGCATCAATCTGTCTCAGAAGGCAATATTTACCCACCAGCCATGAAGAAAGTGTGGGTATCGATATCAAACCCCTTCACAAACAACTCATTGGAATTCCAACCAGCGAAACTACATTGGTGCTTCTTAAAATTGGGGACGTCTTTCAACCCCACCTGTGTTTTCTCCAGGTGTTCAACAAATTTGTAGAATCAACTTCACCACGCTTGGGTTGCGTCACTATTGCTATCTAGTTCTGTACACAAGCAGTTGCCAACTGATCTTCTGGAATGATGATGACTCTTCTGACTGATCCATCATTTTTCGTCTAAGTTTCTAAGTATCCTTGTGAGAAGCTTTAAGATTCAACGAGAATAGTCATTGAATTCGGAATCTTCGTAACTTTCAACTTCAGCAATGATGACGGTAGATCCAGCGAAAATTGCCAATTCCTCTGTCATCCCAGTTTTTCCTCACCTCGCTGGTGATCATTAAACATGGGGGTTCATGGCTCGCTGGATCTGGGACGGTACCATCGATGGGTGCGGGAGGTCCGCTGAGGGATCATGAAAAAACAGCAGCGGATTTAGGGAGAGTCTGGATGTGAAGGAGAGATGCAGTGCCCAATTTTTTACAAGGCCGAATTTGAAATCTAGACAATCTCTTGAAAACCAACTTGAGAGACTGTGTCCGGGGTTCTATGCTAGTTTTCCAGGCATTCTCTATGCTGCGGAAACTCTCATTGAAAACATCATTGAAAACATCTGTGTGTTTGCTCTTCTGTTGTCGAATAGGAACCTAGATGGGTGGTCAGTGCCAGCGTTTCCCAAGTCAATTTTTTCATAGATCAGCCCCATGTGGATTGAGTGATCATCATGAAACGCCATTGTCGATTATTCTCCCTTCAAAAGGGTTCCCAACTTCGGCCCGAACCTCCACAGCAGCAATGTCAGCTGTTTATTGTTGACATTAAGCCTCCTCATAAGTATCATAAATGATATTAGCCCTAAAGGAATTCCTAATCACTATAGTTCTGACCAAGTTTTCACATTGCAAATACAATTGAATACTTTTTGGCAAACATTTAATACGGAATTCTTCATAAATGGTGGTACTTGTACCCGGAACCATCCCCAAAATGATCAGCACAAATAGGGAAACCAACCAGCTATTGGGACCACTTATGGATGCTTTGCTTCGCTTGGAAATCGCTATGTTTTACATTGTTTTACTTTCAGCTAAATAAGTTTTTCAAAGAGAACATGTTCAGGACTACTTAGTCATCATTTACCATCATGGGTGACATTATTATTGCGTTCACCAGCGTGAGCCAGAAAGATGGACGAAAAGTAGATAGCGCAACATACGGGTGTGTCTTAAGATAGGGGACCCCGCAATTCATCCGATATTCATCATTTACAATAAGAAACTAATCATTTTGGGGGGTCCCCTACGGTCCCCCGTTCTAAGAAACCTCCATGCCAACAATTTGCATCATATTCTGGGCACCAAACCATGATTTCCCTTTGGTAAACAATCCCCTCGAAGTCTGAAACATGACCAAACTTTTTCATGTGTACGCCATAGCTGTTGAACGCTCCACACCCAGGTTAGTAAAATAAGACATTTTACATTCTGGAGGGAATCATTGCTGATTGTTGTTGAACTGGCCTTCAAAATCAGCTTAGTAAATTTGTAAGAGGCACATTCTCAGGTTCGTACATACCCAGGATAGCCCAGCTTAGCACATTTAGAGGCTAGGAATCGTTTACCAGAGGGCATCTCGCTGATTGACAGATTGGAAGGCCAAGCCTATGCTGGTCATCCTGCCTCGCTGGACGCAGCTGATGCTGAATCACAGTGGCACATCTATTTAGTTGGAAAATCCAGCAGCTTTCTGTGGATGCTTTTCATATTGAAACTCATAATTTGGAGCCGGTGATTGTTCCAAGACATTCTTGCTCGTACTCACCAGAAACCAGCCAATATGGTTAGGTCAATCCAGCATTTTGGAATATCAAATCCGCTTCAAACTGGTCAATACAGTTCAATACCACTTCAAATCCGAGATTTCTACCTGGGTATAGACTGGCGAACGAGTCACCAGTTCATGTACAATTCATACACTGGACCCATGCCGGTACTTGTCTGCAGTCAGTAACTGGTTGGTAACCATGATTGTATGGGTTAGTTCAGCTACTTCCTACGGTGCAATTTAGCATGCTTATGTCACATAGTCCCAGTACCCCCAGCTGCACATCCATGTTTTAGCAGCTACTGAAGTTCTTGAGCCATCAACATTTCTTGTTGTTGAAAGGTTCGGTTTTGCGCAGTCACCGTTTTCGAAGAGGATCTAACAGAAGTTGTAGACCAGGCTCAACATCCTTGTCAACAATGAACCAGTCAATGATGATGATGATGATGATGATGATGATGATGATGATGATGATGATGATGATGATGATGATGATGATGATGATGATGATGATGATGATGTGGTAAAACATGTAAAACGGGAACTTGATGATGTGTCCGTACATCAGTTATGCATGGTACAGGTCATGGTTTGTCAACAACGCTGTCTGACGGAAACTTCATGACAGCTTGGACGGCCACATCGAATCACTGAACCAGTTCCATCGTCCGCAGCAAGTTGGCACGGCTGTTGGTTGGCGAAGGACTATAGCCAAGAAAGTCGGTTGCTTCTCATGATTCCCAGCCCCTAGCCTCAAAAGGCACCTACTAGCGGCGAGCCGGGAGGCGCTTCCAATAGCCATGGCAGGCCTGGCGCCAGCGGTCCGAGCCACGAAGCCAGCCATCCAAGCATGGAATACTTGGAGGCAATTTTTGCCCACGAAGGTGTCAGAAGGTAGCATGTCCCCGCCAGCAATAAAGAACGCGCCGGGTATCGATGCTAGCCCCCTTCACAAGCAGGAATTCCAACCAGCGAAACTGCATGGGTGTTATTTGACACCGGGGACGTTTTACGCATGGATGGAACCTATTATTACAAATGGTTTTTGATTTGGACAATTTGGGCGGGTCCTCTATTTTGAGAAGCAGGCGCGTGTTTGTTGAGTATCTTGGCAGGGTCAGTGAATCCAATAGCGCGGTTGGTGATGACCCTATCCGCAGAATTGTTTTGCCATAGGGATTTGGCCACTGCAAGCTCAAGAAGCCAGTCTGGTTGGTGGTCAAAACAATGGCGCTTAGAGGACTATAGTCAAAAAATTTGCTGGGTGGTGGTTTTAAACACGTTCGGTTTTCCTCAAGATTTGGGATAGTCTGGACTTCTATGTCTCAGATAGGTTTGGAACCTACAACCAGTAGTTGCTAGTTCGGTCCATTATGACTACAAGTTCGACCAGCACGGTCGCCCGGTTCAACCCCACCTGTGTTTTCTTCAGGTGTTCAACAAATTTGTAGAATCAACTTCACCAGGCTTGGGTTGCGTCACTATTGCTATCTAGTTTTGTACACAAGCAGTTGCCAACTGATCTTCTGGAATGATGATGACTCTTCTGACTGATCCATCATTTTTCGTCTAAGTTTCTAAGTATCCTTGTGAGAAGCTTTAAGATTCAACGAGAATAGTCATTGAATTCGGAATCTTCGTAACTTTCAACTTCAGCAATGATGACGGTAGATCCAGCGAAAATTGCCAATTCCTCTGTCATCCCAGTTTTTCCTCACCTCGCTGGTGATCATTAAACATGGGGGTTCATGGCTCGCTGGATCTGGGACGGTACCATCGATGCGGGAGGTCCGCTGAGGGATCATGAAAAAACAGCAGCGGATTTAGGGAGAGTCTGGATGCGAAGAAGAGATGCAGTGCCCAATATTTTAATTATGGCCAATTTTTAAATTTGGGTTTGTGTTTAAAACCAAGTTGAGACACTGCGTAGAGGGTCCCACGCTAGTTTTCAAAACATTTTCTTTGCTGGGGAAATTGGCAATGAAAACATCTGTGTTTTGCTCTTCTGTTGAAATATAGGAACCCGGATGAACGGTTAGCGCCAGTGTTTCCACCCCATGTGGTTTGAGTGACATCATGAATCGCCATTGTCGATTTATATAGCGCAAGTTGTATTTGCAATGTTAGCTGGCTATAGTTGCCATTTAGCGTCTTCATAAGTATTCGTAAATGATAATAACCCTTATCGCTATACTTCTGACCAAATTTTCACATTGCCAATACAATTAAATACTTCTTAGCAAACATGTAATACGGATTTCTTCGTAAATGGTGGTACTTGTACCCGGAACCATCCCCAAAACGATCAGCACAAATAGGGAAACCAACCAGCTATTGGGACCACTTATGGATGCTTTGCCCCGCTTGGAAATCGCTATGTTTTACATTGTTTTACTGCCAGCTAAATAAGTTTTTTAGAGGGAACATGTTCAGGACTACATAATCATCATTTGCCATCATGGGTGATTACATTATTGTATTCGCCAGCATGAACCAGAAAGATGGACGAGAAGTAGATAGCGCAACATACGGGTGTGTTTCAAAATAGGGGGACACCCCAATTCATCCGACATTCATCATTTACAGAGAGAAACCATGTTTCAGAAATCCCCATGCCAACAATTAGCGTCACAGTCTGGGCACTCAATCCCCTGGAAGTCTGTTATTTTTTTTTCGCACAGCATGGCTGTTGGATGTTTCACCTATTTTCACCTCAGGCGTGATTTTCAGCCGGTGATTGTTCCAAGGCATAATGATTATTCGTGCTCACAGAAACCAGCCAATATGGTCAGGTCAATGCAGCATCTTGGAAAAACTGTGTATTAATATGTTTCATAGACTCGCCACGCTCCAGTCAGCAATTCATGTGCATTTCATACACTGGACCCTTGCCGACCCATGCCGGTACTTGGATGTTAGCATTCCTAGTTAGAAACTGGTTATTAACCATGGTTTTTAGGGTTGGTTTAGCTACAGTACCCTTATAGGGTGCAAGCAAGCATGCTTATGTCCAGTGCCCCCAGTTACACATCCATGTCTTATAAGTTACTGAAGGCCTTAACCATTAACTGTTTTTCTTGTTTACAGGATCGTTCCAGAAAAGGGTTTAAGAATTCAACATATTGGTTGGTTAAAAATGGACCAGTCAATGATGATAATGGCGCTGATGATGATGATGATGGTGATGATGCTGACCGTGATAATTATGGTGATGATGATGATGGTGATGGTGATGATGATGATGGTGATAATGGTGATTTTGATGCTGATGGTGATGGTGATGGTGGTGATGATGATGGTGATGATGATGGTGATGAGGATGATGGTGCTGGTGGTGACCGTGATGATGGTGATGGTGATTTTGATGACGGTGGTGATGGTGACTACGGTGATGGTGATGATGATGATGACGACGATGATGACGATGACGACGATGATGATGATGGCGATGGTGAAATGGGAACTTGATGATGTGTCCGTAGACCAGCTATCCATGGTAGCAGCCATGGTTTGTCAACAATGGCTCTTGACGGGCATTCAATGATACTTTTGACAGCATGACGCGTTGAAGCATCAAAGAAGCAGTTCGCAACGAATTGGCACGGTTGCTGTTGGTTGGCGACGGACTAGCCAAGAATGCCGGTTGCTTCTCATGATTCCCAGCGCTTAGCCTCAAAAGGCACCTACTAGCGGCGGGCCGAAACGCTTCCAATAGCCATGGATGGGGCATCCACCGGCTTGGTGCCAGCGGTCGGAGCCATCAACCCCAACTCACTATGTGGCTATGCGCCATGACCAGCCAGAACCAGCCATCCAATCAAGGAAAATATTTGGACAATTTGGATCAGTCGTAGGATGTTCCCGACGGGCGCAAGGCACATCGAACCCCAACCACGCACACATATGTTCAGCAATTGTTTACCATGAGTTATAATTCCCTTGCAACATCCTTCAACCATGGCTAATTACGCACAATGAATCATGTTGGAACCATCGCGTTGCATTTTGGGACATGGGTGGGTCAACACTTTTTACGCGTTTTACGGCCATGGTTGCGCTTTTGGATTTTTATGGTGACAGTCAGTGACAGTGGCTATTTGTCACCGCCAGGATGCTCAATGACAGTGTAGTAGGGGAATGAATTTCAAAAATTAGGATTTCACATAGGTTTGCCATGGAGAATTTGCATGGTTCCATCAAATGAACCATTTTTTCAGGGTCTAACCGCCTCAGATTAAGGGCCACTTCTTGAACTGCGGTAGTAATGGATAGCAACAAATTAGTAAATGCAATCCTTTGGTTGCAATGGTTCACTGGTGGCTTTGAGTCGAACGCTGTAGTTGCCCTCCACAGGCTCTCCATTGGGGTCTCTGAGACCGACCTGGAACTGGAGATGATCAACCCCATAGTGGTAAAAAGGGAAGAGCAGAAACCGGGAGCATGCTGCGCCCTCCTTTCCAAGGAGGGAACCAAGGAGGTACTTGTAACCATATAGTTTGGTATGAATGGTCAAATGTAGATTTCATAGTATTGTGTAAAGATGAAATGTTAGTTAATGATGGTTAATAGTGGTTGGGAATGGATCATGGTCATTGAAAAAACAAAATGGTTGACGAATCGACGAACATTAGATGGAATTGAAACGGGTTCATTAGTGTCCACACTAGTCAATGATGATTAGGAACGGTGATTTTGTGTAAGTAAATAAGGAACTGATGATGGTTGACGATGTTCACGTGGCCGAACTACGTTAAAAACCATTGTAGTGGAGGTGATGATGGAGATTTGTCATTAATCATTGTCAGCTATGAGTAATGATGGCTATTACCCCGCACTTTGTATTGATACATTGTGGTTGATCATGGTCCATCGCAGTGAAATATGCCAATGTAATGATGCCTTCCCATCATCCGGGGATGGCCACAGATCTAACAACCGTGATTGACCGGTACAGTCAAGGTGACCATCATCAAAGACCACGTGATGCACAAGGTTCTGGTTGAATTGGTTGTTTCCAGGAGAAACATGACACACTAAGGTGCCACAAGTTGCCAGTACCCAGTAACCCACTGATGGTTAGAATTGAATGAATCGTTCTCACAACATGGTCATGATTATATATCATAGCGAAATGATCATTGTTCATAATAATGGTTCATGAACCATTTTATAACGAAATGATCATTGTTCATAATAACCGCTGGTTCATGAACCGTCTGATAACGAAATGATCATTGTTCATAATAACCGCTGGTTCATGAACCATTAGCATCCGTTAACCATTTGTTATTAAACCTTTTATAACCATTCTCACAACATGACCATTTTCATCTTCAGTTGCGGCTGGTGATCTCTTGTCCAAGTCGATAGTTCGTTCCTTTTCGGTGCCCCTTAAAGGGGATGTCCATACGGCAGTTGCTGCCTGGGAGAACGCTCAGTACGGCGAGTCGGATGCAGTCCGTTGCAGCACCACAGAAATATGGGTGACTGCTATTATGAAAACATCATGTCACTGGTTGTTTCTCATTGTGTTTGATTTTTTGTAGATAGATCGATAGATGGATAAATTGATTTAGAGAAGTAGGCTTAGACTGATTCAGATGGATGTAGATTGATTTCGATCGATAGATGGATAGATCGATAGATGGATAAATTGATTTAGAGAAGTAGGCTAAGACTGATTCAGATGGATTTAGATTGATTTCGATCGATAGATGGATAGATAGATAGATAGATAGATAGATCTAGATAGATTGGCTTGGACTGGTTTAGATGGATTTAGATTAGATGGATTTAGATTGATTTAGATCGATAGATGGATGGATAGATAGATAGGTAGATCTAGATAGACAGGCTTAGATTGATTTGGATTGACATAGAGTGGCAGGGAGATAGACGGACAGACGGACATACGGACATGACATCATTAATGCATATTTAAGGATTCTTTGGTCACAGTTATATTCAATCATAAGAGCACTGAACACATCATAAATCAAGTGTCGTGTGTTCACGACTCGTTTCCTGCTAGCCTTTCCTCGTGTTTTTTGAGTTTGTACGATACGACTCAAGTTGGTGACACAAACGGCATTCGCTCGTTACGTGCTGATTTTCAACCTCCCGGCAGCGAAAGACTGAAGTTTGTTAAAACAGGGAAGTGAAATTCTTATGAGCCTGCCAGGCATCAACTCCTTCCCTTTTCGAAGGTGGTGGAGAAAATCGATACTCCGATTGCTCAAGGATCCTTTGGTGCTGCAGTGAAAAACTGGACTGCAATAGTTATCACCATCATAGTGACTTGATGATTAGCATTTATTAGTACTTATTAGGAATACTTACTAGTTCACCACCATCTAACGCTCATATGTTTGTGGGCAAGGCTGAGGAAGCATGGGGATTGATTTTCCATTACTGGAGAAATCTACCCACTGGGGTGCTTCCTGTCTTGACATCAACCAACGGTCAACGGCTGAAAATTGTTGTGGAACAATGTTTTGCAATACTTCGCAACAGTGCGTAGTGGTTAGATAATGGTTCAGCCACAACGGTTCACAATTGTCAGACTAACTAGTGATGGTGAAATTGATGATGCTTCATTGCATCATGGCTAGATCATTAATACATGATGGTCAAAGGCAAGTTAATGAAATGATGCTTCAGGATGGCAATGATGCCGGAAAGCTGAATGAAGCTGACGGAGCATTGGATCTCAACCACCGATTTTGGTCGACCCACGACCCACGCCTGTGACGACGGCCAGCACAGTCTTTCCGTGGGCGATTGAATTCATACTTTGCCCCAGAGATGGGTTAAATTGATTAAATGGTGATTCAGACATGAAAGAAAAGGTTTTAAAATGGCTCAGACCAGCCAAATTCGGGTTCACAACCATGAATATGAGCAATATGATCATATTCTTATAGGTTAACATGGTTCACAATTCACAGTAGCCAACAATATGATCCATATGAAAACCCACCAGTGATCTAACCATAAACAGCTGGTAATGAACTGTCAAGGTCGGATATCAGAAGGGCCATCCAACCCACAGGTCCATGGCAGGAATTTCCAGATTTGATCGCAGGGAAACCACGAGTTTGGGTGGCTACCGGCATGGACCGACTCATGTACATTCGCATCCGATCATACGAGGGACAAACCTCCATCTGGACACATGCAAGGTATGAGGTCGATGAATATCTAGGACACGTACCTAGAAGGAAGCTACGTGCAAATTTGACGTTGACATACCTCTTTTGGAATCGAAGTACATCACCTGGATATTTGGCTGGTAATGGATTTGCCTAATACGAGATTGCCTTGAAGGTTTTGGTGAAGATGCGTGACATGGGCAATAATACTGTTTGGGAACAATCAATCAGGAATACTGATACTCATCAACCATTTGCAGGGACTTGTTCAACCATCAGCAAAGTTTTGAGCTGTTGTGACAATTTGACCACGAGTTCATACGTAAAAGCCTTCCTTTCAAGGTGGCTGTTGGTACGCTTTTGTTTACAACCAGGGCTTTTTATAGTTGGATGTGCAGTTGGGGTTAATTTGAATTTGTATAACGTGGTAATCAGGCCTATGGGGTGCGTTATAATCCTCAAGAAACCACGCTCGGGAACCTGCTGCCAGCAGTATGCAAATCGCAGCTGGTATAAACCCGGTCTTGACCACTACTAACCCAGCTATTGACTCTTTAGGAGCTTTTATGAAACTAGGATTTTTAAGCATTATCAGACCGGTATTGGCCAGTATTAACCATTATTATTGACCAAATTATTTTGTGTTCTCAGGACCACCATGGTTAACAACCAACACTTACTTTCATATGATGATTACCGTGATTCACCGTTACTGTTCAGTACTTCACCCTTACGGACCAAGTAGTTGGCTCACTACCCCGGAAGCTGTCCACCTGTTGTACAATCCGTGGGCTGCTCTGTGGGACTGTCAGCCACTGCTTTGGCGGTGGCTACTGCGCAGTTCGGATCAGAGGTTCAGCGGTTGGAAAGGATGGCCAATCTTTAGGAAACTCGCAGCGTGAACTTCCTACCGTGTGGCCCCCAGTGGTCGAGTTGGCGCTCGTCACTTGTAGCTGTGCAACTGATTGCTGAACACCACCAGGAGAACGACATCCATTCGCAGTGAGGCGGTTCCAACATGTTTGGTGGCTACCAGTACCCTGGTCACAACTGGGAATGGTCATCAACTAACCAATGATTGTCATCAACTGTTGTGGATGGCTAGTATTGACTAGCCGATGACTATCATCAAAGAGCTAGTGGCTATTCGAACGATGGAAATTATCATTTACTCTCTCATTTATCATGAGTTTCACTGTTTGACGCGGGCATGGCCACTCCACATGTGGAAACATCTGGGGCGGCCACCGTTGAGATGTTAGTGCCATGATCAGGTCTTGTTGTGGTACAACTAGCTGCAGGTAGGAATCATAATATGAGATATGTTTGTGGGTCAATATTGATTAACCATTCAACAAAGGGGTAGATGAACATCCCAAAGCAGGACTAGATTGGCATTTAGGGGAAGCTCATGATAATGTTAGATCCATGATTTTTAATAAGGCACCCTCAAATTGGCCTAAATAGTTTTTTTTTCACCATCAAATATAGGGGTTCATGGATTTATGATGATCTAAGATCTATGTATGTCGCAGTTCCCATCGCAATTGCTCAACAGCTCTGGGGCCTTTGAAACAGCACTGGTGTGGTTATGCCACTTGCAGTGAAAACTGCAAGCCAGTTGCATGACCATGGATGGTTGATAGCCATGATTCTCGATCATGTGCCTTCCAAGAAAACAACTGGGCAATGGAAAATCATCATTTTTATTTGGGAACCCTTGGGATACCAGCTACAAATGGTTGGATTTTTATGGATTTTTTATTGTCAGGTTCACCAGAGTGTAACGCACAAACTAATACTATGACTATTTCTATTGGATGCTTATACCAAAATGGTTCGTGACTTGTTGATTATCCCTTGATTCTTGACGATGGGTTGGCTCTACATTTCCCATGCCTGGGGGCCTGGACCCCTGTTGCTTAGTTAACCATAGGTTTCTCACACCATATGCTGGTACATCCAATCATGTCTCATTACCCTGGATGTTGTTCTTGCTGCATGGTAAGACACATGTTGCTGGTTGGCTCATGCAACTTGCATCCTGCAAACTTTCCCTCCGCGACTCTGGCCGAAGCATCTGGGCACCTTACGAGCAGCCACGATGGACTGGTGAAGCAAATGTCCCAGCAGTGCGGCGCTGCAGCGCAGCCATCGAAGGTCATCCTTTGGGCGAAGAAGCTGCAGCTAACCAATGGGCTGTTTACTAAGCTGGGCAGCAACGAGAATCACCACGATCATTAGCAATAAGGCAAGCATGAACTAACTAGCAGTAGTCAACCATTAACTTAACTAACAATCGTCAATCAGTCACCTTTCGGTAGCTAGCGGGGATTGATTCACTATCCACTGATGCCCAAGAAGAATCAATTACCAGACGTACCCGTTGACGCTATGCCACAACAGGGAGGAGTTTTGGGGGTTACGGTGGCCCTCATTGGCTGGTTGGTGATTTTAAGCATTTTTTATTTTCCCTATTGTTCATTACCAATTGGTTAGTTGAATAATATTTTTCATAGGGGTTGAAACCACCAACCAGTTGACCATGAATTAACCCCTTCAATCAGCCAGTACTTAACCAGTACTTGACCATCGAGAAATCATCAACTAACCTCATGGACCATCAGGTAAAGATCAACTAACCCCACTGCTGATCCATTCTGGTCCTAGCGCTTAAAAGAAATCATCCAACCAGCATCAGCATCTCAAGCTGAGAGTATTCCAACCAGCCATCCTTGCAGTTGTGCAGTTGGGCATTTTGAATGGTCTATTCATGATGGTTGATGATGGTAAGTGATGGTTGATTCATGGTCAAAGCTGGTTGCGCACTGGTCAACGATGCACCCCAGTCAAGCGAAGGGCGGACCAAGTGGTAAAAGATGGTTGATTGACGGTTGATGGTTGATTGTTGTTGATGATTGATTGTGATTGATTGATGGCTAGTGATAACTGCTGCAAACAGATGAACAACTACTGAGAGAACTCGCTATTTGATTCCCAGCGATCCCTGCATTGCGACAACAGACTGAGACGTTGCAGCGGTACCGAATCCACTTGGATATGGCTGTGGGTTCGGAATATCAATAGGCAGGTGGGCAGACATGACCGGTTGATGGCCCAGATATGGAAATGTCAAAATGATCGAACGGGTGAGTGACAAGAATAAGAGGCATACTTGATATGGCATCACATTATACTACATTACATATCATTACATATGGTTACATGCAGCTCTATACATAAACACATATTATATCATTACATGTAAATGTGTTTATAACAGTATGTATGTCTTTGCATATGGTTTCCCACACCCAACTCCCAGCAGTTTACCAGGGCATAGCACCAGCCACAATTCTTTGCTCAGGAACCCATCCATTCCACTGGAGAGTGTCATGGCGATCCATCACACCCCGGAGGCGGGGGACCTGCCGATGGATTAGCGAAGGTTTGTGCGTGGTTGGTGGTGAATCAATGGTTTTGGGCCATTCATTCCTGATCGTTATATCATCACTCAACCAATATCGTGCAAATTGGGTTTTGGGCATTTTTTGAGCTGAGAATTGTTAATTGGTTGGCTATATCTTGGATTAGTGGTTGATCAGTATTGATCAAAGGTGTTTGGAAAAGTGTCGAAAGTGATTAGCTATTGACGATTCAGATGTTGGGTTCACGGTAAGTATGGGCTAATAGTTTGAAACGATGGCTCATAATGCTCAATGTTGCTTGAATAATAAGATGCAATAGGGAGATGTTGTTTGACCAATGTAATTATGTGAGTAGTGGTCGTTTGATGGTTGATATTGACTTATCATGGTTCATGCTACCTTGATAGCAGTTCAGAATGGTTACAGAGTGGTTGATAATTGTTACTCATGGACAGTGGCGGCTGATTATTGTTTAAAAGAGGCTGAGAAAGGTCAATGATAATGAGCACATACTATTTAGTGGCTTACTCCCATATATGAACACATATGACCATCAAATTGAATGGTCAACATGACTGATCATTAGTCAATGCTTGATGGTGAATAGTGAGCCTGCTTGATGACTACTTATGATTGAGACTGGTCAATCATAGCTGGCATCACTGGCCTATCATTGTATCAGCTATTTGGTCATAGGTAGCTGTTAATATTGATATGTATTTGGGGGGGTTCTCAAAACAGAGGAACCCCCAAAATGGATGGTTTTTGACTCAAGATGATGAACCTTGGATGATTTGGGGGTACCCCATTTCAAGAAACCACCATATGATAGATGGTAAAATGATACACACGCTATGATACAGGCAACGTTGCCAGCTATGTATCATTGTCAACAGTAGTTCACAGCGGATGATAGGCAAAACATGTCCAAGATTTCTTGATTAGCGTAGATGTAGGTTTCTAGAATCCACTTTGACGCTAATGTTGATTATTGGTTCTTGCATGATGTTGAAGCCTGATTAGTTGTGCTTGATATTAACAGATGATGAGACCAGAAGCCAATCATAGCAAATGACTGTTTGCCCCCATAAGGTTATGTGTTAATGTTGGTTTCTGATTAGTATAACCCCCCCTAAAGTAATGAACATAGATGAAACCAACAGGTAGATACTAATCAGAAACCAACATTAATGATCATGGCGGATGATGGTTGATGCCGTTGACCAACACCACGCTGTAGCTGAGAACATCGCCGCGATCCCGGTCTCTCGGCCACAGGTCTCTCCACAGGTATCGCAGCATCGAATCCCGGTCAAACTAGGCACCTGGTGGCTTCGTGCGCCGCGGGGGATGGCCTCCAAGGTGGGAGTCCACCTGGAAGCTACAAATCTGCAGTTTTAATAGGTAAAACTACATTAAAACTGCTGATTTGTAGCCTCCAGGATTTGCAAATCAGCATCTTTAATAGGTAATCACTGGATTGACCAACAAGCTACATTGGTCAAAGAGTTTTTCTACAAGCTGTAAACAAGATTGACCGACTCTCACGGCTGGACTTTTTCTAGAATTTGTTTATTGAGTTTCTACTTCCAGGTTTGCTAGAGAGTACACCCTTGAAACAAACTACATCACTAAACTATGTTAGACACCACTACAACATCGTGTGTATGGTCGGTTTTCCACTTCCAACTGTGCTTACCAAAGCGCATTTGCTGCGCAAGCCTTCGTTCTCCCCAACAGCTTACTGCCCAACCTGGCTGTGCGTTGCTGGTCATCATGCCTTGCAATCACGAGCTGGAAAAACACCATATCAACCATATCAATGATGATGAATCAGTATCAAGCCTCGTCACTCACTAGTGAAACTTTGTATGGTTAATGATCCTGGTTGATTAGTAGTAGTTTTTGATCAACCATGACAATCAAACATTCAGATTTTCATGACTACTTAACCCTCACTCATGAGGGCTGATCATCGTCAATTAGCCATCTTATTTGCCTTCATTGAAATGGGCTAACCATGAATTCACCACCAATGAACCCTTGATCACGATAACTTCACACATATTTTGCCACCTTCTCAACCTCCACTACTCATTTGGTTGGGGGTTTCAAACATTATTTATTTTCCTCAGTAATTATTAACAAATGCTTGGTTGACAAATATCTTTTTATAGGGGTTCAATCCACCAACCAGTGATTGGTTGGTGGGTTGGTTGGTTATCACCCAATCATTGCTACAAGATGTTTGAAACCCCCAAATTGTTGGTTTATGGGGTACAACCACCACCCAGATCATCACCCATGAGTCGCCTCACGAGTCCCACCAGTGGGGCCGTCGCATCGCCAGGCCTCGTGGCGGATAGCTTGAGCTTTGGAACCTGCGTGAGGCACCGGGCACGAGTGGAGGGCTGATGAGTGACCACGAAAGGTGCTGGATGACCATGGTTAATGAACTGCTTGGTGGATAGTTTAATGGTTAATTATTTGACTGAAGACCATGTTAATAGTTGAATGGTGTTTTATGATGGTTTGATAATTTCATGGTTTACCAACTAGTTAAAATTGAGAATAGGTGAATGGTTAACTGATGGAGTAATAATCATGGTTGACAATAAACCATTCGCCATAGTCAATTGATATCGATAATAACCATGATAGCAAATCCAGTGGAGATAGTGGTTCAATAGTTTAATATCTCCGAATTGCCAACACAACCATGGTCAATAGTGGAGATATCAAACCAGTAATGCTTGAAATGACCAAATTCTTAGCCAGTGACCAGTAACGGTTAACTAACGACATGAAGCTGCTTTGTGCGTCCTGTTGGATGATGTTTTGTCGGGGACCTGTCTTCCCAGTCAGTGCTCCGTGGCTTTCCAGAGGTTATCCTCTCGTGTCACCATGCCATGCCAGGACCGCCTCAGCGCCGTTGCGAAGGACGAAGGTTTTGAGCCTCTTCCCGCGTTTCTTTGTGAAGTTCGGGAGACCCAGAGAGGCCGTTGCCCGCCATGGCTTGGTCGATGGTTGAGCCGATGGTGATCACCACAGATGGAGGGTGGTCAGGGCTTCAGGATGACCATATTTTTCCAGGGGGACTCCGGTGAACATACATGAAGCGACTACTAGTATGTAGGAGCAACCAGGGAAGCAAGTTTTGATAAACCTGAGAGGTGGATTGGATTTGCGGGTCTGTTACGGTGCAGTAGAATGATTCGCTTGGAAGGCTTGCACACACAAGTGACAGGTGATCCACACATGAGCTATCCAGACATACTGGAGTCCAAGAGGAAACGGTTTTGGTAGAAACCTCAAGAGGAAAAATTAAAAAATCCTCTTGGCAGGGTGGTGCAACATATAGGCTAATTAACAATTGTTAGCAATGTCATTGTTAACAACTGGTTGAGTCCATGGTTGAGTAAATCGACGGTCAACATTCTTTTGTGTGGCTAATACTGGATGGACAATGAGCTGTAAGTGTGTTGTTAACTGAGAAGCACCATGAACAATTGCCAATTCGAGATGCTCAACAATGGTGATTCGCAGTGATGGACTCTACCTCAACCATTGGTTGGAAACGGTTGGTCCCCGGAAAAGCAGACCATGGAGCTGGTGGTCGATTACGCTTAATGAATCATGAGCAGCTGCCTGAGAGGTATTTCTCACTGGGGAAGAGGCTGAGCAAGGAGATGAGCTTCTCAAGCACGGTTCAGAATGGTAGTAAGCCCAGGGTTAATGCATGTTAATGCTGGTTACTAAGGGTTAATCATTACCAATGATGCTTACTGATGGTTCGCTAAGAATGGTTACTCATGGCAAATAATTCTGTTTCCAAACTGCTTGATGACGCTTGATCATGAATGATTTTGGTTCTTGATGATGGTTTATGATAGTTTGGCTAGTTTGCAATGGCTAATGGTGAGTCTTTCCCAGTGATTCTGACTCTTGCTGTTGGATATTTGAGGCCTGTGCCCACTACTTTGCTTTTTTGTTTTTTGGGTGTGCGTGTGTGACTGTATGTGTCTCCTTGCTTGCTTTCCCCTGAAGCTTTTGTACCATTCAACCATTATTTAGTAAAGCCTTTGCAGTGGTCATGGCCTCCCATCAACCATGACCCACTCTTGATTGGGATAGTTGATGCATGTTGATGCCCAATCAACATCACACGTAAATCATGCCAACCTACCATCACTCATCAGCCTCCAAGCACATCAACCTTTATCAACAAGTATCAAACCTTACAACCACCTTCAACCCCCTTCAACTGCTCAGCCATGATGAACATCACAAGCGAAGTTGGTGGTTCAAGGTCTGAACTGGAAGATGCCATCGAACTGGGCTTCGAAGGAGCGGAGGTGCGCGACACAGCAATGAATTTGGGGCATGGCATGGGCGTGGGTTGGTTGGTGGGTTGGTTGACTGGTGGGTTGGTTGATAAACGTTCGGACCCCCAGCAGTGTTTCTACAATACAAGCAGCATTCAGCAACAGCAACAGGGGACCACATGGAACAAGCATACAATTGTTGATCATCCACTACAGGCCACCTGCAGGGCCATGTACTTCTCTGCGCAGCACTTTCTGGAGCTTTGCCACGCCTTGGTCACAGCCAGTTCGACTGCCCGATTTCCCACCAGCCGCTGTCCCTCAACCTGTTCTTGGTCCCTGGATGGGCTCCACAACATGAGCTTTGCGCCGCAGCTTCAATCTGCCATGACTGCATCGTTTTGATCACCGGCATTCCGCCAGCGACTTTTAGCCAAGCCCGCACCGGACCAGGTGGCACTGCCTACGCCCGCTCCCCGCTCGACATCTCCGACCACTTGGGACTTCGTTCGTGTTTGCTTGGGTTCAAGATGTTAGTAGTTTGCTGATTTCCCCGCTCGACTGGCAGCACCGCTCAACTGACAAGTGAACAATTGATATAGTAAAAACTTTGCCAGCAAAAACAACCCGCCGGGTCGGAAACCGTACCCGTGGTCATTGCGATTTTGCAAATGAACGAGATGTGGCTGACCTGGTAAAAAGCAGTCATTTGAGAGGTCATGTGAAAGGAAACCACAGAAATTGGGCTGTGTTTTGCATTCCGACCTGGTTTTCATGGGTCAAAACGCACATCAGGACGTCAAAATCACATTAAAAAATTCTGCATTTTTTTCACAAATTGTCGTTTTACCATAGTTTCGTAGCCACAAAGCGCGCCGCTTCGATTATGTCATGTCTTGGCACACATTCTGTTGTTTTTAGTTTTTCGTCCAGTTTCCAGATGAGGACTCGGGATTGCTATACTCATCATGTTTATTTCGTATTTGTTTTAATGGGGTGAAAGCGACATCATGATGCCGATAGCCATGTATATGGCGTGTGTGTTTCAAAGGTTCTTGGTGTTCTCGGATCTCTGGCAGCCGCAAAGCGTGCCGGGGATTTTTTCGTTTCTCTTCTGCATGCCGGTGTGTTTTGTCTACCTTAGTGGAGCAGCTGTTTCAAGCTGCGCACACAAACATCCATGAGATTTTCTTCATGGGAGTTCACCATCCGAAATTGTTTTGCTCGAATGTGACACGGTAGCAAACGACAGAGGTCAACTTGGAGACCCTAGAGGGCTGGGTATGATGCTTCAACCAATTCCAAGGTAGACGCATCCACAAATCACAAATTAAATGAAATCAATTCCCCGGACAACCAACATCCGGTGTCACCATTGCAGATGAACTAAAAATGGACACGAACGTTAACATGCCCCACCCCACCCCAACCCCATCCCACCCGTAGCATCAACTTCACGTGGCAAGTGCAAGCGAACGTTAACATGCCCCACCCCACCCCAACCCCATCCCACCCGTAGCATCAACTTCATGCGGATGAACATGACCCCCGGGTCGAAACACAAGGATGAACCTTAAGATGCCCAAAAAACACTATTTCGTGGGAACGGTTTTCGACCCGGAGGCAAAAACAAGCCTGGTCGATTGTCAAGCACATTGTATGTCGGGTGTATCCAAACCCATGGGGTTTCCTGGAGTCACCATCATCACAAGTACAACTCCGTTTGAGTTTTATCACTGCCACTCTCTTGTGAATTGTCGAGAATGTCAAAACTGCCAGGTATACAATTCTCTGAATCAGCTGTACTCATGGAACTGGAATATGACCTCCTGGCCGACCAATCATGAGGGCTCTACGACTCTACGATCGACCATTTCCTTGTCCATGTTCGAACAATTTTTAAGAATCTAAGAGGAACCATTCTGAAATTGAAGATCACGCGTAATAAAAGAGGGATCAACCATTCCTTGACGAACATCATCTACTGTCAGTTGATCCCTGTAATCATTTATTGTTGATCCTAAATCCCAGCACTTATTGTTCCACATGTTGCTGAGCCATGATTCCCCAGCATCAACAATAAAGAATCATGGCTGATGATGATGATGATGGATGATGGCTGATGATGATGGATGGTGGCTGATGGATGATATCTGATGACGGGTGATGGCTGATGATTAACGATGATTGATGATGGAATTCTTGTGTTGTATTCCATATCATATTTTATTCACAAGGAGAGAGGCTGAAGTAATAGAGAGATTGGTTGATGATAATGGATGATGGCTGATGGTTAACGATGATCCCCCATTTCGTTGCGCCAAGCTCCCCATGCTTCACCTGCTAGGTCCGCCACACCTCGGCAGGTCACGATCCACATGGACCCTGGTGATATCGTCCCCGTGCATCCGCCCAGCGAGCGAGAGAGGCCCCATTCCAAGGGGCGGCTGGTGACGCAGCGGGGTATGAATGACAAATGACCGGATGATTAGAAACAGTGGTTTAACCATGGCCAAGTACAAGGGTTCAGCACTGGTCAACATATGTTGTGAAAAATGGTGACTGTACAATGGTCAAATGACAACACTCGGGTAATTTCGCATGGCAATGTAAAATTGTAATTTTGCCCAGGGTTCCCGAGAAACTCGGCTAATTTAGCATGCGAAGTGGCTGGATGATTACACTCGGGTAATTTAGCATGGCAGATTTTCACGGGAAAACAACCCTGGGAAAACCCTATGAAAACCTGATATCATCACCCTGGCAATGGAAAATCACCATATTTCATAGAGAACCCTGGGAAATGATCCTTTGTGGTAGATTTTCCCTTGCCATGTTAAATTGCCAGAGGGTAGAATCAGTGGCTTAACAATGGTCAAGTGCAATGTATGTTGTGAATCATGGTGATTGTACAACGGTCAAAGATGGCTTGACGATGGTCAACAAGAATGGTATACAACCTTAACAATGGTCAATACATGTTCATCTACATAGGGTTAGTCAAAAATGGTTGTTAATTAGTTGGTGTTGGCTTACCCAAGTGTACCTAAGTGATTTTTTCGACCAGATGATGGTAACAACGATGGTTATAGTTGTGAATCCAGAATGAACATTTGTAACACAAGCATTGGCAAACATTTAAACAACCCGTCAATTGTAAATAGACCATCATCAATCACTGTTTTCATATATGTTTTCTCTACTATTGATGGTTATTGTCCCCTGTCATTGACTTATTGATCCATACCTAAATAGACAATGGGCAAAAAAAACGATTCACCGATTAACGGTGATCAACACAAACAGTTCTGGACATGGTTTACATCAACTAGCACTGGCTCATGACAACAATTGGTAGAAGTGGCTGACAAAGAGTGGATATTTTTCCGACGACATTGATTACATGGCTTGTACTTGTAATTGTCAATCATGGTTCATGATCAATCTTGAATAACATCGTTGTCAAACAAGTTCTATCAACTGGCAAATTTACATCACAGCTCTCTGAATAGACCAAACAATTGGCACGTTGACCTATTGAACATGGCATGGGATGAAGGCAGTGCTACGTTCGATTGCAAAAGGTTTACTTTTTTGGGCATCCTGACGCATTTTCAACCCTCATCAACAATCATCAACAATCATCAACCCGCATCAAGCAACCTGAAGCGTCAGTAGCCATCATCAACCGTTTTTAGCACCAGCAACCATCATTATCCATCACTGACGACGTGAGTGTTTGATCAACAAAGGATCTTGGATCTTAACTGCGAATCCACCAGCTGCTCTTGGCTGGAAGGATTTTGCAGAATGGTTTGCTTTCGATGATTTGATTCTTTATTGGTATCAGCTATTGCCTTGGAATGGTTTGTGGAATGAGCTGGGAGGGGCCGACAAGCTCAATGATAAACCTGGTGGGTTGCAGGGTTCGATTCCGCTACGTAGATCCACCTTGTTTTGAAAGATGCTACACAAGTCAATGGTTACTGGCATTTGCTATGAAATCAGTTCCAAATATTTTTTTTGGAGTGATGAACCATGCTTAAGGGTTCATGCAATTTGTATATATGTTGGTTAGATTCTTCTAGCTTGGGTCAAAATCCCTCTCAACAAATCGGCACATGCCCAGCTTTTGTGCGATATAGTAGTTTGTTGCAGCAAGGAAAGGACTCACACGAGCATGTCCATGGGACTTCGGCCGAATCAACTTGACATACTTAAATTGTATTGCATTGGTACCAGTAGACACATTTAGGTATATTAACTATATTATACAGACGTACTTGTCATGTAGATTTAAATGTATATGCAGGGACTGATCATATAGATTTATATAGATTCTAAACCTATCCAGTTATATAGGTGATGCATGGTTATGTATTAGTATCCAGTTTTCATGAAGCATTTGAAACACCAGACACACATAGCAGATTCCTGATGTGGCAATGGTAGTCATTTAAAGTTAAAACTGGTCATGACAACTGACTTTCCATCACCAGTACTATTCAATGTTTGTGCCTACCGCAACAGTATCATAGTATCATTTATTCTTTGCGTTGCTCGAACCATTGCTGCTGTATTTGAATCGTCACATCATGCAAGATATACAGTACTATGTAGCAAAAACTGTGGCAAACAAAACAACACTTGATTATGATCATGTATAACAATTGATTGCTATCATCATCTAGCAAACAAACCATCCAGTTTCATCCATTTTCCTGCCTGAGTGAATGGACGTTGATGCCACTGCAACGCCTTCACGATCCGCCGTTTGGACGCCTGAAAACAGGCTCTTCTTTCGCTGCGATGGAGTGACATCGCAGGCTTTTTCCTTCAAAGGTGCGCCGTTTAGGGGAGGTGATTGGCTCGAAGTCATTGGGTCATTGGTTGGGTGGTTTGATCATTGGATCGCTGGTTGTTGAGTTTAGCTGGTTGGATGGTTGGGTGTTTGGTTGGGCATGGGCTAACTTGGCTGGTCCTTTCGTTGGCTATCCTGATTGCTTCTGGTTGTGTGCACAATAGCTTGAAATAACAGGGAAGTAATCATCATATTGCCAGACATGATGAATGGATACTCAAGCACTGCTTGTTACGGATGCATTTTCAGCACTGCCCAAGAGACATTGTACACGACAGGATGACCTCAACCTCCTTTGGTGTGTCACATGAGATTGCTCAGCATGATGGGATCCAGACTGGTGAGCAGTTACTGGATGGTCCATGTGAGAGCCATTTGAACTAATATGAACTAACCAACCATGTGTTTTAGAAAACATCAACGATTTATTTGGCTGTTTAAGCCGCAAACACGGTCTTAACCTATATATATATATATACATATTGGTGACCATTCACCAATCATGTCAACAGCCATTTACCAACCAATATTCCCATTGCTACGAGTATCCCAGGACATGCATGTCCCATTTGCCCGCAGAGGCCCAACATTGGCCAACAAATATGGTTGATGTCAACCACGCAAACATATTGGTTGCGGTACATGTGTATGGCAACATGGGAGTTTGAATCAAGTACAGTGCCTTTTACAGCAGATAACATTCCAGTCTCTGTGGCTTTTGGTGCCATGGTAACGCCATGAAGAAACATCTATTTTGGTACCCAAAACCTCCGCTGTGTTGCAAGTATATATATAGAATAGACATGAATAGACTCATTGAATTGCCTTAAACTATATATATATATACACACATGATATAGGGGTTTCTCCAAGTAGGGGTCCCCGCAAGAAACGGTAGATTTATTATACTACAAATCGTTCACAAACTGGATGATTTAAGGGGTCCCATATTTTGAGAAACCACCATATGTGATTGTACTATCATCAATGTTATGCAGTCACTCCGTATCATAACCGCACACACTCTCACATTGGCATTATTTCTTATCACATGAGCCCTGCAGTTCATGTAATGTGTTTATTGATCGTAAGACTGCTATATTCTGCAATCATATGTAACAACCACAAAGACATATTTTGCAAAAATGATCATAGATCCACATATACATAAGTGATCACGTATATGTTTATATTTTCAGAAACCTTTTTATATGAGATGTGATGTCCATAACCTGTACTTCCTTCTCGTTTTTGAGCACCCATGCCAATGATCAGCCCGTATACAGGCCTCGATGGCGCGGAGCGATGTCGTTGGGGTGCCGAGAGGTTGCAACTGGTTGCTTAGGATATCAACTACCAGATGCTTGATAGAAATCCCTGTTTTATATGGTTTTATGGGGATTGTGAATAATAGGGGATAATAGCCAACAATAAGACCCATTTGATGGTCTCTTGAAATAGGCTTCAGGCTACCCACCAAGATGGTTGATTTACTATTTTGAATCATTAATATAAAGGATTATTTGGAGAACCCTTGATATGAGAAACCACCATATCATCCCTGTTATAATTCCAAATATTCCAAGGTTGTTGATCATGGACAGCTGCGCAGGGCCCTGAAGGATAGTGGCTACGAAGGGCAATCATACGACGTGCGATAGTCTGGCAACCACAATGTATTGACTCGTCGTGGTTTTCTGGTACTAGCAGCAGCAGTCTGGAACATGCGCCCCGGATCACAGATGTTCTGGGCGCCGCCATGTTCAACCTGGGTGTTTCTGTCCAGGGGCACGCCAGGACGCACCTGGATCAACCCAGCAGGCTGCGCTTCGAAGGCTGTTCAGCTTGCCAATATCTTTGTACTACGGATGCTCTATCTGCTCTACATAGCTCATCACCGAGGAGTTTTCTTCTTGATATAGCAGCCGATGACAAGTGTGATGTTCGATTGGGGACCTGTGCAGAAATTTCTCGATAAGGCAAGGCGAGTTGCGTTCCCCACGGGCAGCTACGGAGCACCGACCTTGAAGTACACCGTTCTCTGGGGCACATTGCCAGAAATGGTGTTCTGTAAGTAGTGAATCATATCAAGCGTAACCTTGCGTAAAAAAAATCAATTGTAAAACGATATTCATTAATGATATTCATGTAAATGATATTCGTTCATCAAAAATTTACATAAATGATATTCATGTAAAAATATCATCCAATCATTGTAACCTTGCGTTGTACTTGTATCATTCCATAGGCTACATCCAAGGCCGATGAGATTATCCACCATTGTGGGCTGTAAAGTTAGGCCTTGTTTCATCCATGAACTGTATGGATTTACCACTGCCACTTTGGTGGGTTATCCATGATACCTAGCAAATCACATGTTGTAGCAATTAACAACCTCTTGTAGTTTGTTATAACAGCTCCGTTTGTTGTAACAGTTGTATACCAATGTTAACTATATGCTGCTGCTGTTAATAAGATAGATTTCACATTTATTTGTGTCGAAATGATGGCAAGGAATAAAATCAACACCAACAACAGTAATTATCAACAACAATAAAATCACGAGAGCAGCATCAACTACAGCAACGACAAAAAAGAGCAAACACAACAAAAACAAGGGAATTCATAGCAAATATCGAGCAGCATAACAATAATAATACCAACAACATCAAGAAATCATGAGTTTGGCTTTGCACTTAAACAGGACGGAATACAACGAGCATATTTGGTCCGGGTGGTTGGGCGGTTGGTTGATTGGATTGGCCGGTGCTGAACAAGCATTGAAAGAAACAATTAAGGCTACAACCTGGAGCAATAGCGTTGCAACAATAATTTGACATAACCGCTTGGCACTAATTACTTTTTGACCATTATCGTTGAAACAATAACCACTATTAACAATAGCCACTATTATAGTGGGAAACCGCCAATACTGGTTATTGATACAACCTGAAGGTTAACCACTATTGACCGTTTATCACTATATACCCACCATAACTTTGGGGTTTTCCCTTTTTTCAGAAACCATCCAATAGTTGTTTTATTGACCATGATCGGATGTTTGGTGGCTGGTTGGCTTGTTGGCTGGTTGGCCAAACATGATTCATTGATGACATTGATGACGGCCAACGAAGTTGCTGATGCTGATAGCAGTAAATCATCATTTACCATGGTCCATGACGGGTACGAGTACTCACTATTGGTGGTCAAGCCTCCAAAATAATTCAAATTGATAAAGAAAAGTTACTTGCAAGCTACGACCGTATCTTGCTGTTATGTGGGTAAGCAGTTGCTATTGGTAGTATCTTATGAACAATGGATCCTCAATGATATCAACACTACAATATGATTTGGTATGATCCGAAATATTTTACAATTACATTAATTAATGTATTATAACAACTATTGGCTGTAACATAAGAAATGGTTCTGGTTGTGGGTTGTTGGTTGATTGGATATCAACAATCCCAATTTCAACTTGAATTGTTATCATCTTACATCATTGAATATACACCACAAATTGTGCTCCATGGTGTTTATGTTGAACTTCGCTTGGCATTAGCAATCAACAAGTTTGAAGTAGAATTCTTAGCCATTCATGCAACCCCTTCCCTTTGATAATAAAATGCTGGTCGAGTTTGGCTCCTATTCTTGTGTTCATCCCAAGCTTGAATTGTTCATGGCTGCAGGCTGGGGTTGAAACTAGATGCCCAGCCAAAGTTATATGGGGACCCCTAAATCATCCACTCCGAACCATTTATAGCCGATTCCCCCATTTTAGGCAGCCACCAAATAGTTGTTTAACTTGAATGTGTTTAGAAGCCATCGTGATGAAGACAGTCTGAGAATCAGTGAAAACATTCATAAATTGTTTCTAAAAAAGAAAATTGTTTCAAACAATGTTTGGAAATATTGTTTTTTATTAATAACTATTCTAAACAATTTTTCAATGTATTTTATAGTATTTGTTTAAAATGATGTTTTTTTACAACAATTTTTATGAAAATTGTTTGATATTGTTTTTTGGTTTACGTTTTATTGATATATATGATCATTTAGAGTTGTACACCTTTTGTTTACTTCTTTTTATGTGGGTTTCTCCTCTCAACCAAGTGGGTCTTGAACAGAACTTTTGCACGCTGTGCTGGTTGTAGCTCTGCCATCGCGGATTTTGGCTCGAAGAGAATGTGTGAGACAACCGCTTCATAGCTTTGATTCTGGAATGGCATGTGATGACTTATCGCTATTGCTGGCATTGTGTGCTGGGTTTGGCAGCTGACTTCACAGAGAAGGATGCAGCCATTGTGAGCACGGTCGCACGGGATTGCGAATGCGACTTCTCCTCGAAAACGGGGGCGGCGGTCTCAGACACTCTCTTGGACACCCCCCAACCCAATGCGCCGCCGGCCGCGGCGTGTGAGAAGGGATGGACGTTGAAGCTTTGGCCGCAATAGCTGCAAGATCCGGGCGTCCGCCTGATCAGGGGCGTGGCTTAAGAGGTGGTGGCCACAGGCTTGGTTTGGCCTTGTGCCGCAGGAACCGGGCTGGATTACTGCGGCTGCTCGGCAAGAAACAAGAGAACAAAAGTAAAAGGGCACAGGCCTTCTGTTCTTTTTTGAATCAAAGCCGCGGGTACAGGAAAAGAGACTTCAAGCTTGATTCCAAGCGAGGCCGAAAGCAGGCGCAACAGAAACACTGGAAAAGGGAAATGGAAGCAATGGACACCAGAAGCCATCCTTCGAAGTGCGTTTGTTAAGGAAAACGGCTAGAGAGGTCGCTGACCAAGCTGATGGAGGTTCATGGAAACATCCTTCAGACTGTAATTTTGTTTTTGCCGCCCAGTTGATGATGAAAGGGCAAGAGGATGGCTGGACCCAGTTCCTCAGGAATACCGAGTCGAGGGCAAGGACGTGAAGTTCGTAATTTCGAACATGATAATTGCTGAGACAGAGCTTGAACTCAACCTTCACTCCTTTGGTTTAGGGTCTTGGTCTATTTTGGCTTCCCATTCCCAAATAGCATAATACAAAGTTGGCGATTCTGCCACGCAAGACTTCGGTGTCCTGCGTTTGCCTGTGGCCGTTCCCGGCGAACTTGCCGTCGCCATGTGGCCGGCGCTGTGTGCAGCTTTGGGTGGCCTCTGGCCTGGTTTTCCACGCTTGCCAGCCCGGTACAAGTCTCATTGTAAGCCTGACTCAGCGTCCTAGCAATGTTGTGCCGGCCGGTGTATTGATGACTTTGGCTTGCGAGAAAGGACCGGAGGGCCAATTGAAATGCATGGATGACAAGTAATTTTGCTTGCTCTTGGCTGAAACATCGCTGCAGTGGGACATGTCCATTTTGGCCTTGGGCCCTGTTGGAGATTTGTGCCTCTTCGATGTGTTCCCAGCAGAGCCGGTTGACTTGGTTCCTTTGCGTGAGCAAATTCAACCGGAAAAGGAGGCCAAAAAAGCATGGCTTGCTTCCCAAAGCTTTTGCAGAAACCATCAAAGGCTAAGACAAGCCCTGCCACCCGCAGAAGAAAGTCCAAGGGATCTGGCAAGGGAAAGAAAGGCAAAAACAAAACCATTGATTTTGACGATAACCTGCTTGCTGCTGCTGGAGATGGGTCTTCTCAGTCTGATTCCAGCCATGATGATGATGGTGGTGATGGCCAGCAGCTTTTCCCTCCAGCTCTGCCAGCGTTCTTTCTGAGCCATTTGCGGCTCCTGCGACCAGTTCAAGCAGCGCACCAGTCAGGCCGCTGGCCCATGTTGGCTCCAGTGCAGGTAGCAGCGCCCCCAAGTCTAGCAAGGCTGCCGCGGCTCAATGTCCGGCGTGGTAAAGTGTGGGGCGCGTTGCCAGTGTTTCAGATTGCTCCGCTTCATGCTGGCGGTAATTCTTGTCCCACAGGATGGGGTGCGATCTGCAGCTTACATGTGGACCCAGCCAGACCAAGGCTGCAGTACAAGAAAGCCATGTCGTGCGCAGGCTTGTCGAATGAAGAGCGCGAACTCCTTCTGAAATGACGATGGCTGGCAGATGGCTTGGACATACAGAGGGATGGGCAGAAAACCCGCGGGACTTCCGTGTGAGCGTGGGCGGCGTTCGGTTGGCTCAGCATGCAGCCGTCCTTTCTGAAGCACAACTTGACACACTTGTGCGACGCAGCGGTTGTTTGCGGCATTTCGCGTTTGTTGTTGAACCTTGTGCAGTCCGAGGTCAAACCAACAAAGGTTTCTGTACAGCAATGCCTGATTTATTTTGCCAAGAATCCTATCAAAACAACAAACATTTGTCAGTACAAAACAACAATTTTCCAAACAATTTTCAAAAGTTTATGTTTTTATTTTTCCGTACACAACTTATGCGTTTCCGTACATAACTCATGGTTTTCCGTACATAACTCAGGGTTTTCCGTACACAAGTATTTTGCGAAAGTTTCCAACAAACATTTTAAAAAAACATTCAAATATTTCCGAAATATTTCCGATATTTTGCGTGTATTTTTGCAGACTTTGGTTTTGACTAGTAAACATATCAAAACGCCTCGAATTTCACGCTGGAACTTTCATGTCAAGCATGGGCTGAAGAGTTTGCGCAGCTGTGTGTGAGCGGGCATGGTGGGTCAGAATAGCGTGTTTGGTGCTGTTTTGTGTCAAATTCTTGCATTGTCAGAGCCGGGTGCCTTGTGTGGCAGCTGGCCGCCATGGCGTCTTTGCCGAGCAGTTCTGACGATGACGCTGCGCAAGCTGAGCCAGATGGGCCAGGGCCACCGGCCAGGTCTGTGGCTTCCACGAACCCTGGCGCAGTCAGAATTTGTTTCGTGGCCAAGAAGTCAAGGGTTTGCGTTGCCAAATCCGCAGACGAAAGCCCGCTGGAATATGTTGATGAAATTCTTGCGTAAGCAGGTGGCCGAATCCCTTGCTGCAGCCACGAAAAGGTGCGTGCAAAAGATGGGGGCCTGTCCGGGTTCCAAGTGGCAAGCTTTGCCTCACCTGCTTCAATGTCTACAGGGCCCTGGGTGTCTTGCCTTTGGCCTCTGGCCCCGTCATCGTATTTTTTGTTTTGGCGCATAGGCGTTTGCTGTTGGGGCGGTCGTTGTAGGCTTTCGTTTTGAAGCCTTCCGCTGTCAGTTTTTCTTTCTTGTCGTTTAGGTGGCAGTTGTAGGTTTTCAGATACTGTTGTCGCTGGAACACAGCAAAAGGTGCATTTGTGCAAACTTTTCGTAGCGCGTTGGCGTTCTGTGAGAGCCACCGGCCAAGTTTGATCGCATACGAAATGTAGATGCAATAAACGACAAAGGCAGCAGCAGAGAAACCACCCTCCATGTCATGATGGAGTCTATGCAGTCTTTGAACTATGCAGGGCAGCGTGTCGGAGGCGGAGGCTTTATGTCCTGTTTGTGGACACAGAGTGCAGCCAGATTGATTTGCAGGGTCAGGCCATTGGTCAGGTGTTCGCAGCTTTCTGCGCCCTGGTGGCTTCCTGCGTGAGATCCCATCCTTGTGTGACACGCTGCCTGCTTCAAGAGAACGGGCGGCAAGCCTTTTGTATTGAAAATGCTCTGGGCGAGCGCCGGCAGGACGCAGAGAAGCAAGGTCCAACAAAGAACCGGCCCAAAAACACATGGATTGACAAGCGCATTGGTGGTCTGGACATGTGGAACTTCAAACCAAGGACTGGTGCGGCGTCCTCGCCGCGAAGGAGCTATATGCTTTAGTTTTATCCCGAAAGGGCGTCGGCCGCATCAACAGCAAAGCTTGCAGCGATGAAGGTGACAGGCAGGCAGCGCCTGCCATCCTTCCTGGCCACTTGTTTTGGATCGAACCCAAGCAGCGGCTCCTCGCTGGAGAAGAGGCTTTGATGTGGCAAGGGTTTCCCATCTTCCAATTTCTTGCAGAGACCTGTTCGCCATTAGGTGCGACATTGGCCGCAGCCGTTTCTACATGATCTAGCTGGGAATGCAGTGACCCCCAGTGGCCTTGGCCATCTTCCAATCCGACCTGGCTTCTGTGCCATTGGCCGTGTGGAAAGCCATGAAGGTGATCAATCGAGCTAGTCAGGTGCAGCCTGATGATTTGGATTCTGATGAGCTGCGTTGGTAGGGTGCAAGGAAGCGCCGATCATTCTTGATGGCCTCGGGCCAGGTTGTGGAGCAGTTGGCTCTTAGGCCTTGGCCTTGTCTAGCTACAGCTTTCTTGTAGCGGCAGCAGACAGCGCTGATGACTTTCTGTGGTCCAAAAAAAATTGTGACCGAGTGAGAGAGAGAAAGAGGGGCGGGAGTTGATGGGAGCCGGTTGCAACTGCAAGGGTTTTGATGGCAGGGCTTGTTACCTATATTAGGGCAGGGCCCGCAATGACAACCATTGTAAAATCGTGAAATATGGTTCCCCCCTGGTAGCTACCCAAGCCTGCAGGGGCGAACAGGTAATGGCGGTAATGGGTAATCGTTGTTGGAAGTGTTTACGATACACCATGGCTACTTTGTCATCTACACATTAACATGTATGATGTGTGTATGATTATGTGCATATGCTGTATAGTTTTTGTGTGGAAGGTGGTTGGCGTTTTTAGTCACTAGTGGGCCTCCTTTCCAAGTTTTAAACGAATATTGGACGATGTTGGGTTCAGATATGACCGCAAATACACCTCACAGAAGGGAGCCGTGGATTGAAAACAATATTTGTGAAAATTGCTTGAAATTGTTTTACAATGTTTTGACACGAAAACATTTTTTTCAAAAAAAATGTAATTTATTGATGAATAAAAAACAATTTTTCCAAAAATTGTTTATAAACAATTTTTGGAAAAACCATGTTTTAAACAATTTTTAAAACAATGTTTTAAACAATTTTTTGTATACAAACAATTTTATACACCCCCGAGGGGTTCCTGGAAGCGCGAAGCTTTTAAATACATTCAATGTTTAACCATCATTGGTGGTGATATGTGGTGATTATCCCCTGTTGTTAATCACTATAGTCCCTTTAAAACCATATAAATCAATTGTTCACCATTCTTGTTCGTGATGTTCACGTACTATAAGCACTATAATCCCTATAAAACAAAATTTATCAACCACTATAATCCCCTATTGTGAAACCACCATGTCATGCTTAGCAGCACCATGGTTTCCACCCAGGAACTTTCCACGTGTCGCGGGACCGGCAGAACTCCAATGCCAATTCGGAGTTGAGCTTCGTTCAGGTCGGGATGGTGAGGCGGTGGATGATGGGCAGCCAGAAGTGGAGGGTCGTGATTGATACACGGGTTTTATAAAAGTTACAACCATTGATCACTGGTTGATGGTTTCGAACATTTTTATTTTTTATTTTCCCTAGTAGTTATTGACAAATGGTTGGTTGACTAATATTTTTTTCATAGGGGTTGAAACCACCAACCAGACAACCATTGACAATGTGATAATGTTTTAATCACATGGGATAACTCCAAGAATATAATGGTAAAACAACTCTTCCCAGAACGGGACGATATTGTTTGATCATGGGATGGGATCTGTTGCCCTGCCCAGTGTGCCAAACTGATTTCTGCAGCTGCGAATGACCCCAACAGCAGCCCGCTTGTTGAGCTCCAGCAGGTGCCAACTTGCGTTGTAAATCTTGCAATATCTTTTACAAGGTGGGCCCCCAGTGGTTGTAAGTTGGGTTCTAACCCCCCATAACTCGTAGTTACCCCTAGTTAAGTCAGTTATCAACCAACTTAAAAGTGGTTGGGGGACCACCTTTTACGATTGGGTAGGGGCCCCCAAGAATCACGAAAAAGAACTGTCACACTCCAACGAAGCCTTGAGAGATGGCCTCACATGGCCTGAAATCTCTCCGGGCGTCGTACAGGTTGCGGGTCGGAAACACTTCGGTGTTGGCTGGCTGAATTTTGGTCTCAAGTGGAGGCAGAAACGGCCCCTTCGGCACTTAAGTGGATGAAACAGCCGCTAAAACCAAGACCGACACTGTGTCAAATGGACGCTGTGAATGACCCATGATGCAAACAAAGGACCGTGACTGTGAGGTTTTTTCAGCTGGTCGGTGGAGTGGGTCAGCAAGAGTGGTCAAGGAACCAGATTGATTAGTTACTCATTGCCTATGATGGTGGAAACATTGCGTGGTAGTTCAAGTGACGGCTTCATGGTGGCCTTAATGTTCAAAGTACTGGTTTGCTTTCAACACAGAGATCATTTTGGTAGATCATGGCAAGGGATTGTTCAAACTTGTCATTGGTTATTGGTGGATCAAATCGGTACGCTAGTGTTTGTCAACAGGACAACACTGGTTGAATTAAACTCATGATTGACGAATATTGACGATATGATGACACTGGTTGAATTTTTGACAGTGGTTGTGGTTCTTGATGGTTAGGACTGGTGAAGCTACTCTTAATAATGGGGACTGTCACGGTGGGTGGAAGCCGGTAGTCGGTGACAGCGGGGCTGACGGTGGGTTTTAAACTGGCAGGCAAAAGTTGAATCAAATAAACAATGGGTAGATAGTTGTGCAAAAAAAGTGTCTTAAACCAGAAGTCAATCCCGGGATCTACCCGTTGACCTTTACGACTGATCCTCAAACCATCGCCATGATCAGCAATTGCTGCCAAAGCTGAAAAAGAAGTTCCTGCCTTTTTTCCTAAGCACCAATTCCTTGATACCTGCACATAGTAGGAGCTTTACTTGAGTTCAAGTGTTCCAGTGTTCCAGTTCACCAATCCCCTTTGATTGTGGGAGTATATCCCTATGGTTTTCGGCGATATCTGCGTTGAGGATTCATACAGTGTAAGCTGGCTATTGTTGTATTGAACCCCATTTAGCTGGCCATTGGGGTGTTGTATTGGTAATACAGAACTATTATTAGCCAAACTGTTCTGCGCGATTTTTCTTAGTCCTTGTTGGTTGTATGGGAGCTTATTGTTTCAGCGTGTATCAATAGATTGGTTGTCATTGGTTCGTATTCACTTTGGCCAACTGGGTTCATATATAAACATATCTCAACAGTGAAGAGTGAAGCATCAGCTACCTATATCTACCAATCAGAGATTGCATATGCCAGAAGAGTGCAAGATCATTCAGATTTATCCGTGCATAGATGACACAATGGCCCAGTATTCAGTACATTTTGTTTCTGTGTGCTATATCGCTGTCAAAGCGGAATTTGATTCAAGAATGTTGAAGCTCAAGTATTACGTGCTAAGCACCATTATCATAGGCGCTAATTATCCACTGTCATGATACGCTAAAGATATACCATTATCCAGCACTCATTAACCATCATTAGCCCTCATGCACCATCACAATTATTATTTAACACAATTTGTCATTATAATCGATCAATCATTCACCATCCATTCAACAGTACTGACCATAAATTATCCACCAACATTGTCATATTTGACCCTTCTTACTTGCCGTGATCCACTGTGAGCAGGTTGATGTGCAGAAGACCACATTCCCTGCAAAACACCACGTGCCAGTGACCGAGGCAGAGCAGAGCTGAAGCGGACGGTTGCTATTCGAAGTACTTGTTGGCGCTGGTCAATCGAGAGTTGGTAGATGCTTCAGGATGGTCAATTGGTGCTAATTGTCATGATGATTAGACATCAACCAACTCTATCAACGCTTATTCGACCATTGGTTGTTACTGTGATTTGATTGCTCTAAAACCTAATGACGATCTTGCTGGAGGGATGGATGCGTCGCAAGGCAACCATGTTTGATCAGAAAGCATGGATCTAGACCTCAATTATTTATGTGAAGATGCACTGCTGATTTATTGGATTGAACCTGTTGTGCACTCTTATGCGCTGTTGGTTACCAGGTAAATGTTGATCATGATGCAGTCAAACATGCAAAGTAGTATGAGTAAGTACCTGTATTTGTATATGTGTGGGTTTTTTTTCAGGCGTTGTCTACATTTATAGAAGTGCATGCGTAGTATAATATTGACAATGCGCGATAATTTGATGATCAATCACAAATGCCTTTGCGCTCTTGACGCAGTCCACCGTTGAATGTGGTCTTCAACAGTCTCGCAAACAACAGTGGTAGATTTGTCTTACTTCCTACAAAAATGATGTAAATAATAGCGCGCATTCATTTATGTTGGCAACCCACTCTTCAATTGACGTCTCATGCGTGATGGATCCATTGCATGTGTACCAAGCTTTCCCGCACACCAGGGCTACTTCTTGGTGCTTCGAAAGGGTGACTTCCGCTCTGCCGAGGCATCGCAAGGGTTGTTTTGTTGTTGTGCATGGTCACTACGCTATGGATGGGGGCCACTATGGCATTGAGACCAATGGGCTGGCGATGTTCATATCTAGCATGGTTCATCTTGCTTCATAATATGCTGACAATAAGTCCGATGTTCGCTGAGATTCTGTGGCTGGTAAGGATGTTGTGAAACGTTTTTTGCTCGGATTTGGAGGAGTCGGTTGAATCAGAAATTTGATGGCCGACCATATTGCAGCATTTCCAGCCATGGCCCACCATCATGGTGGTTAGTGCAAGCCGTTTACAGAAACAAACATTGCTGAACATGGGAAACCAACCGCAAATATGTCACAGTTGGTCTGTTGGAAAGAACCCAAGGAACAGGCAGGAGGGACTTGTTTGTTCCAAGTTGGAAGCAGAAAGGGCGGATTTATCCAGTAATCCAAGGAACTGCCACTTGAAATAAATGTTGCTAGGTTACATACACATATCTATAAACATGTTTAAGTGTATGCATATGTTGTTGAATCGTATGCAGATATTGACACATGTATTTATCTTTGTCTTGACAATTGTGGGTATTTACTTGTTTGTGAATGTATGATATATGTAAGTATCTAAAGATACATTTATGTGCATACATATGCAGACATATGTATATATATACATACATACATACATACATACATACATACATACATACATACATACATACATACATGCATCCATACATACATACATGCATCCATACATACATACATATACATATACATATACATATACATATACATATACATATACATATACATATACATATACATACACATACACATACACATACACATACACATACACATACACATACATACATACATACACATACACATACACACATACACACATACACACATACACACATACACACATACACACATACACACATACACACATACACACATACACACATACACACATACACACATACACACATACACACATACACACATACACACATACACACATACACACATACACACATACACACATACATACATACACACACAGTCTTATTTGACTCCCAACATGAGCCAAAGATGCATTTTTGTTTGGAGTTTTCACGCGCCCAATTGCCCAATTTCTGTGATAACTACTTTTCTCGGGTCTTCAAGACATTGTGTAACCACGTGCTGCCATTCCATGCTGGACGTATGGGTTCAGTAGCAGTTGATTCGAAGCAAAAGGATACGATTCTATACTTAGCCAGTAGAGATCATGATTTGGGAGCCATTGATTCATACTGGTTAAGCTGAGACGCAGCCGCACGCGCTACACTTCGCTGGCAGTGCTCCAGGATTTGCTGTTCCACTTTGACAACCAGACTCCACACAGTTTCTTGCGACAGCGATGGGTGTGGATTGGTGAAGGGTTGACGCAAATAATCTCAATGTGAGGCTGATGGGCATTAAGAGGATTGTCGTTTGTGATGGCTGGTTGTTGTTGAGGAGGATTGATGACGGTTGATGATGATTGATGATGATTGATGATGATTGATATAACTCGCATGGTGTTGGGTGGAAACCAGTTTGAGGACATATTGCATTCAGTAGTCTTCCTGCTTGTTTCCTGGATTGATTATTTTTTCTGTGCACAACACAACACAACAACGAGCAACAAGTGTTTCGTTCAGTAATTCCTTCTTTTGCTTGATGCAGTACCAACCCCTTGGTATTGGAAGAATCATGCAGATGTGGCAATGGTTTTTGCCAGATATATCAGTTTGGAAAAACTGAGATTATGCCACATCATTGATGAAGTAAAACTGCAGGTCGTGGTATCTCAAAATATGGGTACCCCAAATTATCCATCTAAAGTTATTGAAAGTAGTGATTAAACATCCATTTTCGGGGTCCCATGTTTTGAGAAACACCCAGATAATACAGTAAGTCCAATCATTTGATGAAGTTCTGGAAGCTTTCATCGACTTAGCTATCGGTTCCCTTTTCGTCCACCAGAAAAATGCCGCGAGGTTTCTTCGCGATCATGTCAGGCAGGGCGCAATTTTCAGGGGCGGGGGCAATGTGAATCCGCCATGGGTACCTCTTCGGTCCGCAGACAAGCAAACCATTTCAGAATGTGAAGAGAGTTTTACTTCGAACGCGTTGCTGGTTGGTGGTTTCAAACATTTTTTATTTTCTCTAGAAATCATTAACAATTCGTTTGTTGACTAATATCTCTCATAGGGGTTGAAACCACCAACCAGATTGTCATTTTGCTGAACGACTATTGCATAACCACTGCAGTATGTACCACTATTAACCACTATGAACCATTTTTTGCTAACCGGTGTTTGCTAAGGCTACATTGTTTGTGTATGCTAAGACGACATCGTTCTGGTGACAAGACTGTCCTCTGAGGCGCCGACTCAGACCACATGCGTCAGTGCAATAATGGAAGCACCAAGAACTAAGACCCTTGTCATGGTTAATGTTGATCCGTAGCTATATCTTCTTGCCATCACAAATGTACCTGATGGTATTCAATGCCATCACAAATGTACCTGATGGTATTCAATGGTCAATGGTCAAAACTGAGGACATACCGCATAGAAAACGGTCAGAGGTCATACTTGTAGTTCTGATCGCATTGACTCCTCACCAATTTTGCGCAAGCTTTTTTGTTACCCCTGTCAGCCATGAAACAATCATTGACCACTTGTGGACCAACCGTTGTAAATCAGAAGCGTTGTTTACCGGCAATTTCTAATTGATTAAGCGTCATTGGCCAGCCATCCTGAACCATTCTGTAAGCAACTATTCGTGGCTGCTGCGCTTAGACACGCTGAACCCTTCCATGAGGGGATCAGCCAGTCATTGTCAATCGTTATTCGAAGCGTCAGCGAAACCATCCAGCATCAATTACAACGTCAACCAAGACTGTTGTTTTGAACAAAGCATTTTTGTTCCTCATCATTATCAACACTACTTAATTAATAATGATACTAGTTTGTCAAGTATTATTCATGAACAATGATGATACTAGTTAGTCAAGCAATATTCATGAGATGATCCCTTTATTAACCCATTTGTTTCATGAGATCATCAACGACTGACCTGGAGCAGTCGCAGCCGGTCAACTCGTGGCTGCCGTTGGTCGTTATTTCGTAGGTCTACCGGGGCTGCAGAGCATGCCGATGGCCTCGCAGAAGTTGCTGATTTTGAACGGTGCGGAGCTTGGACGCAGGGAACGCTGCAGAAAATTGGTGGTGAATTGGTGGTGAATACTTGGCTAATTGGTGGTCAATTGATGGTTAATTGATAGTTAACCATTGTATAATGGTGGTTTGGTGGTGGCTAGTTGATGATGGTGACTAATTAGGGATGATGGTGAATATTTGGTAAATTGATGGTTGATCAATGGTTAGTTGACTCTTGATATATATATATATATATTTATATATATCCTGTATATATATATATATTAGGTGAATCACCGTAGATGGTGAATTGGTGGTGAATATTTGGTCGATCGTTGATTAGTTGGTGGTTAATTCCTGGTCAATCAATGGCTATTCAATGGTTAATGAAGGTTTTAGTATGGTTATGTTGATGAGAGTGGTGGATGGTTAATGATGCTTATCAATGCTGGTACGTGCTAGTTTTCATAGTTGTTGATTCAATCAGCCATTGGTTAGTGCCAAGGCTAGTATGCCCAACCATGCTTCATCCCGTGGTTCAACAGTTGGTACTGTGGGTTTTGCTGCTTTGAACCAACTGATGTATGGTGAAGAGCCGACTAACAGTGGACAATAAGAATTGACCATTGTTCAATCATGGTTCAAGATCAAAGAATCATGGTCCATTGATGGTTGATGCTGATCAGTAGGGGCAATTGAGCTATAGAATGATCGTCAATCACGTTAGATGACCGATGGATTCCTGCTATTTATCGCAACAAAAATGCTGTTGAGTTTGGAGCATCAACCAAGCTTCAAGTAAGAACCAACCAATAAACTAAGTACCAATATGTAATAATAAGATAGATAATAATCAATTAACTACCAAGAGAAAAAAAAGATAATGACAAACTAGATCATCAACTAACTACCAACTGAAACATAAACTGCCAAAAATATCCAGGACCAACTAATCATGGTATCAAAATATGGCAGATAACAAATTCCGAACAAAAATGGCTGGAGGCTGGAACCATGGAATTCCCAAGCAGAAATTCAGGGACTAGCTGATGGACATGGGGTGATACCATCGCCAAGCTCCGTGAAGGGCCGTTCACATCAGCATTGAGTTGAACCAATCCTACAACACAGACATCTGAGAACTGAAAACATGATTAACCATCCCCCATTGCAAATCATCATGAACCATTGTTGACCATTTGACTTTCATGTTTACTTCTTGCGGCTTGTCCATACATGGTGCACCCCCATAGCTTGTTGATTTCTATTAAAATGACCATAGCTGGGGACGGTTTGGGGTTACCACCGTGAATGAACAACCCCTTATCATTAATTCACTAACTGTTGGTTCTTTCCATCCTGACCTCGTTCATGGTCATCCAACCGACGTAGTTTGAGGGTCAGCCATCCCGAAAACGATGCTGTTCGCGCACCACCCAAAACTGGTGATGTACCTAGCACCAAGTGGCTTCGTTTGTCATAGCCAACCATCCAAAAAACTGCGAAGGCGTACATCCCAACTAAAACTACTTTGGTCATTTGTGGTATATGAACAGCCAGGGGTACCCGGGCCTTTGACCCAGATTCAAATCAACCTTGCTGATGGTTTGAGAATCCTCGTCACAAGGAACCACCAAAATTATTTTCAGGCAGATTTTTGCCGTTGATTGCTTTGCGCCATTTTTAATGGTTTTCACTAAGTGTTAAAACCAATGGACTAACTACTACATGTTTAGACGAGCAAGTTGACCATCAACTAATGAATTTGTCTGATTCGTAAAACCATTTTGGCTGTGTGGTGGGACCAATATTGTTGTCATTGTCCTTGCGGTTACTTCTGAATCACAACATTCTGACCAAATACATTATTCAAGCAGCAAACTCTCACCTTGCCGGACATTTGCTCGGGATTCTCAGTACACAACAATTGCTGGTTGTTCTAGTACATAACTTCATACCAATGAACTCATCACGTCATCTGTTTTCCAGTCTGGTACCCAAAAAAAAGTCGTTTTTGTCCCAAAAAAAACAATGAACTTATCATACCCCAAGAAACTGTGGTCGTTTCATCCCAGAACAAATGTCATCATCTTAGATCGGACGGTCACAGATCCAGCGAGAGCTGTCAGGTGGGACTCAGCTCTGGCAGCATCTCGTGGGTTTCCAGGAGGGGGGAGTCATAGCGGGGTCAGCTGGGTCACCCCCAAAACGGTGGGCTGGGTCACAACGCGACGCAGGTGGATTGTTGGGTCATTTTTGGATATTTGTCGGATGCGTAGAAGGGGTACAACATTATTCCTTGACTCATGTGTTCAATTTCTGATGACCAGTTCTTAGTGGGTGGTCGTTGGCTAGATGATTGATGGCTGCCTTATCGTTTGATTATTGTTTTTGTTTTAAGTTGTCATTGACAATCTCCTCCCGCCAATACTATACCGCCACCTTCACCTTTGAAAGATGCATGAAACCAACATCAGAGTTGGTGGGGTCGTCACTGTTGTGGGAAAGGAATAAGTTCGCGCTTCGAAATTTCTAGACTCTAGACGTGAAAGCAGTGTTTATTAAAGGTGGGAAAGGATTCTTTGTTCGGCGTAAAAAAAAATGACGCTTTGGTGGTTCCAGACCTTCTGCTTGCATATTGCTGCTGGCGCTGTTGGTTGAAGGAAGATGGCTGTCCCTATGCAAGAAGGCAGTGTTGCATATGGTTCTCACCCCTGATCTTGATTTTGACCAAATGATATAGCTTGTGTTGGCCTTCAACAAATTGGTGCTTGAACATGTATCATATGATTTTGAAAATTGAGATTTGATGAGTCGATTTCCCTATCAGTGGAACCCAACTTTTCTGACAACCGAGCAGCCAAAGGCCCAGCACCATCTGGACATGGTTTAAAAAAAATTGATTTGTTTGTCACCCTGTAATCTTGGCTCGCGGTACAAGAATCAAAACCACCGGAAGATCAAAACTAAGGAATCCCTGGCTGAATCTGGTTGGTGATGATGATGATGATGATGATGATGATGATGATGATGATGATGATGACATTGGCAAGAGTAATGATCATGGTGATGTGATCGTGGCCCAAATAGTCAGACATCAACGCCCCATTACGACCCAGGTCCTTTTTTAAGATTTTAACTCTTTGGCTGCGTTGTGTAGCATTGGCATTGTACATCTTTGTCACACACATTTTCTCCCATCTCGCTGTTATGTTGGACACTTTCTGTGATTTGCTTCCCTAACTTCAATCATGCCTTACGAAGATTCCTGAAAGGCCACGTGGACCACAAGTTCCAGATGGAAGAGCCATCATCCGCGCCTTGCTTCGGACTGCAGTTCGCATGGATGGCTTGGTCCCTCAGGTTTGGGGGGCCGCCAGCCGGCACTTTGGTCTCGGCATTGTCTTGCGAAGACTGGACTTAGTTGTTACAGCTGCTGGTGCTGCCACAGACACCATCACTCTGGGCAAGCAGGTGCTCCTTCCCCAGTCTCCCACTCGGGCCATAGAGCTCGCAGGGGAGATGTGCAAAGGTCTTGTCCACTTCAGTGGCCACTGTGCGTGGCAGACTTTGGCCGGTTTCTGGTTGACACTGCAGCAGTGCTCCGTTCTTTGCCAAAGGCTTTCCGCATGGGCGGTTCATATTATGCTGGGCATGTGCGCCGGAAGTTTGCCGAGATGCAAGCGCAATTGCTGTGCCGGCGCAATCCGAACATCATGACAGAAATTATCTTTAAATCAAGGAAGAAAGCAGGAATCCAACCAGATCCAACCAGCAGTTCCAACAACCAGGGAAGCTTGTTCTAACCAGCAGTTCCAACCAGATCCAACCAGCAGTTCTAACCAAGTCAGGTGTCCTACTCGTGTCCGTTGCTAGGACCCTGACCAGTGCCTCAAGGTGCACGTGAAGTCGGGGCTCCCAAGCCGCCGCTGCTGTGAGGTGGTTGGTCGCGATTCTGCGGTCACCAAGGTTTATATCCTTCAGTACCCCCCGGGGGAAACTACCAATGCTTGGAAGGTTGGAAGGTTGGATGGTTGGATGGTTGGATGGTTGGATATGTGGTGCAGTTGTTGCAGATTGTTTTGTTGTTGCAGATTGTTTTGTCTGTTGTTGTTCTTGTTTGTGTTCTTGTTGTTCATAATCATCTTGTTGTTCTTGTTGTTCATAATCATCTTGTTGTTGTTGTTGTTGTTGTTGTTGTTGTTGTTGTTGTTGTTGTTGTTGTTGCTGTTGCAGATTGTTTTGTTGCTGTTGCAGATTGTTTTGTTGCTGTTGCAGATTGTTTTGTTGCTGTTGCAGATTGTTTTGTTGCTGTTGCAGATTGTTTTGTTGCTGTTGCAGATTGTTGTTGTTGTTGTTGTTGTTGTTGTTGTTGTTGTTGTTGTTGTTGTTGTTGTTGTCGTCGTTGTTCTTGTTTTTGTTTTTGTGCTTCGTTTTTGTCTTGTTATTGTTCTTGTTTTTGTTCTTGTTATTCATAATTATCTTGTTGTTGCCGTCGTCCATGTTCATTGAACTGGAAAGGGTGGTTCATGATAACTAAAAACATACTACACTGTAGTGAAAAAAATGCTTCAGCTGGCCCAATTCCAGCCATGAAACTTTGTGGGTCCAAGCAGCCAGCATGGAACTTCTCATGTCCCCTGATTGCTTGGACCTTGGCAGGGGTGAAGGCGTGGGGGTTCCACTTGCTTGCTTGGCAAGCCTGGCAGTATGGTGGCATCTGAGGCCATGGGCATGCTGTTCATGGTCATTGCACAATTGCACCCTTGAATTTTCTGGCTTGGGAGCTGGAGGTGGTTGAGAGTTCAGGTGAAGATTCTTGTGTCATGCAGCTTTGCAGGGCTTCATCATCAATTCATGGGCTCACCTTCAGAGATGTCCAAGAGTGGCTGTCAGTTCCATTCTTTCCAAAGCTGAGAAACAGATATGGTCCTTTGGTCTACCAGCAGTCAAGTCCCCCAGTGCCTCTTCCACTGGCAAGGGTGTCTGAAGGCTTGAGTTTGACAGTGGCTCAGCGCATCAGTGTTTTGAAGCATTAAAGTGTTGAGAAGCCCAGCAGGACAAAGAAAGCTGAGCTGCACAAGGAGATCATTGCTATGTTCTTGGACAACCCCGAGGAACAACACCTTGCTTTTGAGAAGTCTGACCTCCAGGCCAAGGTTAAGATGGATTCCTTTGAAGATGATGAGGATTTATCAGGGCTTGAAGATTTGCTGGCTCATGTTGAGGATGCAGGGAATTTGGCAGATCCTGACATCAAAACTGAGCAAAAACATCAAAAAAGCCAGTCAGCACCTCGTGGGTTTCCATGTTCTTGTTGTTCATTGATTTGTATTGCCTTAGTAAGTCAGTGATCATTCACATTTTTTTCACGATAATATTTTTTCCATGATGGAGACGCAGGTGGTACGTTCATACTCACCATCACATAAGAATGTTGATTCAACTTCATGTCTTGTCATTGGCTATCATATGGCAATACCGCTTAAAATGGCATTCGTTCGCTACTTGTCATTTGCTACTTATCAGCTGGTAGAGCCTTTTAGCAATACCCTATAGAAACAACAGATTATCTAGGATGGTTGACGAAGTATATTATTTATATATTCCGCAAATCGCATTGCCAGCCAATCCGCCAATAAAACAATTGTAGTCATGTTGTATGAATTGATTAACTAGTTTATCCCGGCCATAGAACTGAAGTTGAACATTCGGCGGGCACGCTGCTACGTGTCACACAACTCAGTGGCCTGTGCTCAAGAGGAGCATGAGCACATCCAAAGCAGTGGGTTGGCACCAGTACAAGGGCTGCCTTGTACTCTTGAGAAGACGGGTCCATTGGAGTGAGCGCGAACATCAACCATTTCCATTCATCGTACGTTGAACCGGCCATGATCAGTCATGAACCGTAATATAATCCGATTTTAGCCAATGCTGAACATCATCAATATATCAGAAATTCATGAACAGTCATTGGTCACAGCATACAGTTTTGGCCATGATTAACCATCATTTTGATTGGTCATTGGTCATCATTTGTCCTCACTGACCAGAACCATCAACTTCATCAGGATTGTCCATCCTCTCAATCATCATGAACCATGTGCCATGGGCCATGAACCTACACACTAACCATCGCAACCTACCTATTAACCCCCGTCTACCCATTCCCCACCCATGAAAGCCATCAGCCCCCATGGGTTCCTAACAGCGCCCGTCCCATGGCCCCACCCCAGGTTGTGCCGTGACAACCGGGCGCTGGCACGTGATGACCGAAGCAGTCGGGATTTGGTGAGTGACTTGGCGCACAGTAATGGCAGCGAGAAGGAGCCATCATCAACCATAGAAACCCGTCATCAAACATGGTTGATAGGGGTTTTATATGATTTTATAGGGTTGTATAAGCATGAATAGAACGGGCTAACGCCCAAGTGCCGCCGACCCCCTTTTGTAAGAGTCTGGGCTTGCTATGGCAGAGATGGAAGCTGAGCCTTTCCAAGGCAATTCACGGAGCTAACACCAGCTGCCACAAACCGGGTTCATTCCTTGCTCACACCAGCTCTTATAAAAGGGGGTCGGCGGCACTTGGGCGTTAGCTCATTCTATTGGGCTTTGCGGTTACGCCTGAAAACCATAAAAACCTTGATGTTGGGCTGTGCCCTGCCAAGTTGAGCTCCTGCACGTGCTGTTGAATGGCCGGCGGGGGCAGCGAGGCTTTTGAAGGCAGCCGGGCGGCAGGGCTGAATGTTGTCTACGCTTGAAAACCGAAAAATCCTTGATGTTGGGCTGTGCCCTGCTCCTGCATGTGTTGTTGAATGGCCAGAGGGGGCAGCGAGGCTTTTGAAGGCTGCCAGGCAAAAACCATAGCGACCCTGATGTTGGGCTGTGCCCTGCCAAGTTGAGCTCCTGCACGTGCTGTTGAATGGCCGGCGGGGGCAGCGAGGCTTTTGAAGGCAGCCGGGCGGCAGGGCTGAATGTTGTCTACGCTTGAAAACCGAAAAATCCTTGATGTTGGGCTGTGCCTGCTCCTGCATGTGTTGTTGAATGGCCAGAGGGGGCAGCGAGGCTTTTGAAGGCTGCCAGGCAAAAACCATAGCGACCCTGATGTTGGGCTGTGCCCTGCCAAGTTGAGCTCCTGCACCACGTGTAGCTTTGCAAAGCCTAAGTCAGGTCCACGCCTCCGGCGATCCCAGGCGCCGCCCTTGCCATGGCAACAGGCAAGGATATGGTTTATATAGTGGCTATGACTAAGTGGTTATGATTTAGTCATAGCCATTAATTCATCAAGAATAGCAGAGAATGACTGGTTGGTGTTTTTTTTTGCATGGGTTCTAACCAGCTAATGATGTTTAGTCATAACCAACAATAGTGGTTAAACAACTACTGGTTGGTGGTTGGTTGAGCTTAATAGTGATTGGTTGATAACAGGGGAGAATAGCTAACAATTGTTGGTGAGTTCAAGCAGTTTTCATTTCCCTAGTAATTATCAGCAAATGGCTGGCTGACTTGTATGTTTCATGGGGGTGGTTCAACCACCAGTCAGTTAATCACGGTTCAAGCAGGGGTGAAATCAACCAGTAAGCACGGAGGAACCCTCGGTGAATGAGTTCTAGCCCCTGACGGTTAAGAATGGTTCATGGTTAATTACCGATGGTTTATTGATTGGTTCATTGTTTATCAGAGGGGAAAATGGCCAACCACAATATATGGAATATACCAACATAGGGCTGTGGACCAAAACCACCCATACCCAAAAACTGGTAGGTGAAAGAAACATGTGCAACCCCCAAAAATGGTGCACCCCCAAAAAAACGGCCCTGTTTGACGTGGGTTTGTCCAAAGCTATGGAGTAGCCCCAAGACTGGTGGTTATGGACTTGGACGCTTAGGAGGTACCTTTGATAAAAGTTCCACTATTTAATAGTCTGTTCAGTTGATGACAAATGAAAAAGTCCTTTGAAACAGATACATCATTTCTTACATGCATACGTAACAATTGTTTACATGAAACGTTTTCCACTGGCTTGTTTTCCAGATTTTTTTTTTCCACTAAACTATACATCATGATATCCCAGTAAATTATGAATTAGCTCTACATGATATGTTTATTCTAAAACATTGCTTTCCCCATGGTAAAATGTTTGCATTCGCAAATTATTTCCCTGTTAACCGGAACTTGCCGCTTCGACAAAAAACTGCAGCGTTTAGTATCCAGGGTTGCCTCAACCCGCTCAAGACTGCTTTGGATGACTTTATGCACCAGTTCACTGGCATCGTCAGCCGATTTCAGAACAAGATTGCGGAGGCGTCCCAAAAGACCATGGAAGCCTTCAAATCATCCGTGATGACTCTTTTTGCTCATGCGGTGTCTTGCTTCGATGAGTTTTGCTGGACAGGATCAGTGGCTATCAATGGACAATTTGTGCGGAGCTACACAAACTTCGGGGACGAAGTGGACACTTTTGTTTCGACTGCCTGTGAGCCAGCTTGTGGACACGGACAGAAGGCTTTGAGTTTGGCAACCCACATTTCGGATGTCTTGGACGGCGATGTTGCTCCCTGTGTTGCCCCTGGTCATTTGCGAGATGAGTCAGACAAAGCAAGAGTGATACAGGTTGATCAAGATGGCTGAGAATGGTTGAAAGTGATGGCTGACTTTGGTTGATAGTGATGATTACTAATTTTTAGAAAGACGGCTTAAAATGATTGTTCATGATGGTTGAACAAGTTGAACAGCTGAGCATGGTTCTGTTGGTAAGCAAGGCTTTAGACATTGTTTTTAACTGCACAGTTTGATTGCAGCTGGTTTCAAAGCACTGCAAACTACTTACATTTGTCATTTAGATGGTACTTTCGCCACTTAGAAGCCAACTAATCCAACACTGGGGAAACCATACTTTCTCCACAAGCTTGATTATTTGTACACTCTCTGATTCTTGAAGAACTGATATGCTATGTACCCAACCAATTCCAACATTAACGAATGTTCCACATATATACAAGTTTTTTTTCAACATGTTTGCGTATTCATGAATAGTTGGGATGGTTGATTCACGAGCATAGTTTGGCATGGCTTATCCCTTGTGACCACCAAGGCAATGCATGCTTATAACAATATATATGTATAGTATACATATATCTTGGCATTAGTACAATGGCAAATTTTATGTTACACAAACATATGACTGCACGGTTCCTGCAGCCACAACCCAGATATACGCCAGCTCCAGCCCCACAGCAAGGTCAAAGCCTGGGTCACGCGTTGACTTCGCGGCTCCACGCAAAGCCCTTTGCACTGGAAGCCAGCCTCAGGCGGGTGAGAACCACGGATCCACAAATGACCATTGACCTTGCCATGGTTGACTATGGTAAATAGTGGTGATTAATAATCAACAATAATAAGTGGTTAGATAAATGGTTAATTGACATAAATGGTTAATTAACATAAATGGTTGACATAGATGGTTGACATAAATGGTTAACAAAATAGTAATAGGTGATTGGTAAAATAAATGGAATGAAATGATGATTATCAACAACAATGGTTAAGCCATGTTAAGCCACCACCAGTTTGTGGTTTGATTGACATGTCTTGTTTAAACAAGCATTTGGTATGGTTGGTTCATTAGCTAATGAGTTGCAGAGGGATTGAAACCATCAAACAGTTATTGTGGTGAGTTAATCTTTGTAACTTGTCTAGTTGTATAGTTGCTCCTATGCCTGCACTCAATGCAATCATTACAAACACTGGGTATGGGTCATTCCTAACCATCCAATGAATGGGTAAGTGGAAATTCCAGAAAAGAAGATAATAGAGTGGTCATTTATAGGATGTTTCCTATGATGCCAGCAGTTTGACAAAAATCATTCTATGTATTTCTATGTTATAACCATTAGTCAGCCAAATACTGGTTGATAGAGCATTATTAAAACTAACATGCACATGTTTGAGTTGTGTACTTGATATCACCATGGCTTATTACTATAAATGGTACATATTGCGTGATTTGGGGCGGGTGTCCCGCAGTTTGAGAAACAATCATGGGTATAGATATGCACACATCTATAGACGTATGGCTATAGGTCAACATTGACCAACCATCAAGCAGGTAGGTGAACATCCCAACAGGTACTTTGCTCATTTATCAGATGTTCGCCAGGGCTACAGGATTGCGTATTTCTTAGTTTTTGAATTTATACATGAATATGATGTTTGTTGTTTTTTTTGTATTCATTTACATATTGCGTGTAGGTAAATACAAGCACGCATTTATGTATATATATATACATATTTATTCATGTATATATTGTTTATTTATCCAGTTATGTACATAGAAACACACAACCTTTAGTTACAGTTGGCCGTGCCCGGTGATCTAGCACCTGCGCAGGCTAAGCCGAGCCTGGTGTGACCGTCCACCAGAAGCAGCCGAGGAGAACGACTGCTAAACAGGTACAGGTTTTCCCCAAGCAGCCAATTGGCTGGCCATTGAAGTGCCTAGTAGCGGCTAGAAGTAGGTGATACTATTGTAACCAAGATGCAATGACCATGGAATAAAGTATCATCAGTACTATTCCCAGGTGAGTACCAAGAATCTGTGATAAAAAAGCGGTGCTGGTTGATCATATTCAACTACCAAGTAGTTCGATTTGTTAAATAATTTGTTGGAAAAATAGCAAACACCATTTCACATGCTACTTAGATTTGTCAAATTTGATAGGTTTTTCCTTAGATACTTGTGCATGTGTATAATTATGAGTAGTTTACCTCATATACATGTTTGTACTTAATTGTAGTTACCCGGTTTTGCGTATATCTATACCGGTGTTTCTCGAAACAGGGGACCCTCCAAACCATCCAATGTATTCGCCATTTGTAGTCAGAAACCATCCAAAACTTTGGGGTCTCAAACTGGTGCCAGAGCAACCTCCAGAGATAATCAGGTGCAATCGCCAGCACTTGCTCATATGGTGGTTTCTCCAAATAGGGGTACCCAAAAATGGTTGGTTTATTACCAAAAATGATTATGAATGCGGGGTTCAGCTGATAATGGTTGGTTATTACTCAAAAACGGTTGGTTTATTACTAAAAGAATTGCTGATTTGGGGGGTCCCCTATTTTGAGAAACACCCATATCACTGGTTCAGCTGATAGATGGCTCCTGGCTGTGAATTTGCAGCTGCCAGAGCTTGGTTTGATGGTCGAGGCATAGCTGTTGCTGCTCTTTGTTGGAAGTTGTGTTAGCACCAACAACACATCAATGAGGATACAAACATGAATGATGTGAGCAACTTCAAAGGTTACAGCTCACATTCTCTCAACCGCCAATCTCAAACATGGTTTTGTGTCCTTTTTTGGTGAGACTTTCTGAAGGTGCTACTCTGGTCAATCATAAGTGACTGGATCCAAATCCCAAACCGATTTCGTTAGGGGCTATGAAGCCAGGGATGATGATCTCCCTACCAGGGGAGCTTCAGGGCCTCAAAAGGATGCTGAAAACACTGGTGAGCCATGTGACTATCGGGTTATTATCCAGCCAATCCATAGGTATGTGATCATATCTACCAGCAAATAAGTTTTGCTTCATGTTTTGATGATGTCTTAGCATGCGTATCATCTCTACCCAATCATCAGCTGTTAACAACACATTTGCAATGAGAATTAACAGCTGCCTTTGGAAACCGTTCGGAAGTGTTTTTTGGGGGTTGAGAGTTGTCAAGGCAGCAACACTTTGCAAACAAAGAATTCTGTATTGGCACTTTCGTATTGTTTTGTTGTAATGTCATTCTCGGGCCCAAATGAGATCATATTTCTGATCAAGCACTGGTGAGCCACTGAAGGTTCTACCGTGGAGTCTTGGTTTTTGTGCATTGTAGGATAAGGTCCCTTTGTTTTGATCCTCTCGTGTCACTCAGTAATCAGTGTTAAAGATTGACCTCCAACTCCGTCATCATCCAAGCCTATTTCGCTGCATGTCTGCAGGATTCTATGGACTGTATGGACGAAACAGGTTCGGAGGGGTGGATGTGGCGACGTCGGCAATTTCGTGGTTGAACCCCCTCGAGTCGGCCACCAAGTTTCTGTCCGATGATGGTCGCTCAACTTGGGTACTTTGATTGAAATCCTGAGTGCAAAAGGTAGCGTTCATCAATGCAGGGAGATGGCTGGTGAACAGACCCAAAGGCAAGTGACGGCAAGTGGCCAGCCCACAATTAGGTAATCAATTCAATATGGGTCCCTAACCAGGAATCTGCCGGCTCATGCAAAATGCAGGTGACACTAAGTACCAGTCTTACCACTGTAAGCCCTGACCGAGGTCGCAAAATCCAATTCCATTCAGAGGGTCTCCAAACATGCAGTTGGCAAATTAATGTGCGGGCATCGCCTCCAGCCAATCTGATTCCTGGGACGGCTACCGTTTCCCAGTGTAACAAATGAGGAAAATCATGGATGGAACCCCCAAGAATTAACTATCATGAGCACTCATCACCGCAAAACATCCATCATGAACATCATGTAACCCCCTAGATCTTCCCCAATGGAGGGCACCAAGTAGAGATCGCTTCTTATTTGGTGCCCAATGCAACGGCAACAACTATGATCGTGTATCTATGAATGGTCATGCAACTACTACTGGGAATCTCATGGACTCCCACCGACCATTATTGGCGACGCGGGCCCTGCAATTCATTGTCCGCTTGGAAGGCCCAAGATATCCAGGTCTGTTCATCATGTTTCAATCATTTTCCACAATATTTGGGATGGTTGGTTGACTTTTGGGATGGTTGGTTGACTAACCATGACTAACCCGTAATTTTTAGAATGGCTTATAACACTAAACCAGTCAACCCTCCAGCATCGTGGACCCCGGGGCAGCCAAGCTGGCTCACAGGTCCCGCACGTTTGGGCAGGCTGGGACAATCCGATGGAGGGTGGGGTATATAAGGAATGGTGGATTATCATTCTTAATATGGTTTAATGATCCACCATTATGCAGGAATGATGATCAGTATGAATAATAACCAGTGATACTAGCTGTTAACCAATATGGTGGATTAATATGGCATGTTATGGCATATAATGGTGGATTACATACTGATTATCATTCTTTATACGGTTGAACTAGCTGGTGATTCTCAGGGAGCGAGGCCAGGAGCCAGAGGTATCCCGTTCTATCCCTTTAAAGGGGGAGCGAGCTAAAGAGCTACAGGGAGTGGTGAAACCAGATGGTAGTCAATAATCCACCATGATGCAGGAATGATCATCAGTATGAATGATATAGGTGGTTGATAAGGGTTAGTCACAGCATTATGATACATCAGGAATGCAGTTGAATTCGCTGGTTAATAAGGGTTAGTCCTGGTTTATCAGGGTTAGCAATGGTTGATAATGGGCAGTAATGATTAATTAGCAGGTATTCTTTAATACTTGTGATGGCCCATGCATGGTTGATAAGCAGTAGGTAGTATTGGGTGTTTCTCAAAATAGGGGGACCCCTAAATCATCCAATAGAAACCATTTATAGTTATAAACCAACCGTTTTTGGGTCCCCTATGGCTTGAGAAACCACCTATTGGCTTGGGAAGGCTTGATCATGATGGCTGTTCGCTGGATTTGTCCACGGCCATGGTGGTACATACAATCACCATCCAGCTGTTCATGGCCATGTTTGAGAGCCGGAAGCCACAGCTGTGCACTGGGGGTGCACTACTGTTGATGGAGGAAATCCTGCACCACCTGGGACTGTTTAAACCCTATAAATAATGGGGTAAACAACCAACCAACAGGTGCAGGATTTCCTCCATCAACAGTATGGCTTTGGACAAACTCAGCTGGTTCATCAGGGTGATGGCCAGCGATGATTTCAAACAGTTGGAGCCACCGCTTGGAAGCTCCGAAGGAATAGTGTGCTCTAGGCATTGGCTCCAGAGTCCTCCGTCCTATTGTGCAGAAGCCTAGTTGTTGGCCCGGAAGTATTTTATTGTGGTTTAAAATCCCTTCAAAGTTATGTAGTTATGCAGGTTCAGTATCTCATTTTGTTCATGGTTTACGAATATGTGTTGGCTAATATAATGCTAGTATAGTGCAACCAATTGCTGGCACCGTTTTTGCATGTGTTTACTAGATGCTTGACCACTTTCCACATGATTTGCCGCAATCCTGGACACTGCGTGGCAGGTGGCGCCGGAGGGTTTTCGTCGACGGCGAGTTCTGTATCAACGGATGGAAAGATTCCACCTTTGTGCCAATGAAGGCCCGGTAAAAGTTTCCCACTGCAAACGGTTTCACGGCTGGGTGGCCATGGTGGTACGCAGACCATCCCGCTGTTCATAGCCATTGATCATCAATTTTTGCTGGAAATTACAGCTTTTGGACAAATATGATCATGGAAGAGGGCCATCCTGAGGGTGGAAGCTCTCAGTTGTAACGGGGCCGGATGGTGTTGCTGCTGCTGGTTGTTTGCCCCGCAATAGCGGGTCACTAGTGGCAGTTATTTAACAATGGCCACTCAGCGTTTTCCGTTTGCAACCAGTCTTTTTTGTGTCTACCACTATGAGCCATATTATATAATGATTAGGCGTTGACAATTACTGTAGATATAATTAGCTGGTCATTTTTATTAGACAAATAGTGGCTGAGAACAAATCAAAATGGTCAACGCAGACCATTTTTAGGAATCATGAAATTATGATACGAACCATGATCAATACCACTATGATTGATTAATCATGATCAATATTTACAAGCTGCAGCTATCATTGTCTGCCATCACCGCCAACCAATACGATCAGTCTCTGAGGTATTCTTAGCCATTATTATACACAGCCCTGAATGACCTTACACTTAATTGTCTATCAATGTTTCCAGACCATAACCATCCACAACCATGACTAACCCATAATATTAATACATACACACATTTATATATATATAATTATATATATTTGTTTATTTATATATTTAGTTATTTATGTATCTTGGATATCTATATTACATAATTATAGGATCAACATAAATAATATACAAAAATATATCTACCAGTCCATATTTTAGATATCTATGTTCCATGATTCTGTATATCATCTACCAGTTCTCATGAACTCACAACCATTGAACCAACTCATCGAGGCCATGGTGCAGCTGGTTTTGGAGGCGGAAGTTGTGCTTTCTGGGCCGTTCCCGTTCGGCAGAGCCGGTGCTGGTTGGGGTGGTTGGATGGTCGATGGTTGGGGACGTGCGGGGTTCGTAGTGATGGTCTAGTGCTCCTATATGGCGAGCTGGGTCAAGCAGTTAACCAACCAATTTCATGGGGGATAATACCAATGAAGGGAACCAATAGTTGAATGACAGGGGAACCAGGGGTACGGGGCTTTGACCCACAGCCATATACCCCTATGAGCCACTGTTTGCAATGGGTGAAAAATGGTTGAACATATGACTATGGATTATAACCCCATCACTAGTGTCTAGAGGTTAGTAGTGGATAATAGGAACAGTGACCAACTAATGATGGTGATTTGTACGTGAACAGTTGTAGTCTAGTCATTCTGAATCATTAAAAACAACGACTCTTTGGGCGGACTGAGGGTTCTTTCCATTAGCGAAGATTGATGAACCTTCGCAGGATAAGTGTGCTTAAGAGAGGTTTATAATGTGTGACAATGTCAAAATGTGGAATTTTGATGATTAGCTGATGACCATTCAATAGCCATTTATATGGCCTAGTAGTGGTTTACCGTTGTTTACAGTGGTTGTGTGCGGAAAAAGTGGTCCATCGTGGCTAGTACAAAGTGGTTTACAAGTAAGAATGGTAGCGGTAACCAGTGTTTGATGGTGCCCTTAAGGACTATTAGCCAAGATGAGTGGACCAAGTGGATCCACTTTAAAAGAACAAGTGGTTAATAGATGTTAATAGTTGTTAAAATTCATCCTTTGTTTCTTCACGGATCGCCAAGGTCTTGTTTTCTTCATGATGTTTCGCACACTTTGCGCATATACATATATCAAATCAAAAACATACTTACACATAGCCACCATCCAAAATCGTTTACTCATGACTACTCCAGAAATTGCGGATTTTCTGTCCAGTCAACTATCATATTCCATCTATTGCTCCCCGTGTAAAGCGAGCAGCCTGTGATAGCAATAGTCGCAAACGTAGCCCTGCATTTACCTGTTCATATTGGTTAATTTATTCCCATTCTCACACATACTGTCTAATTAGATTTCCATCAACAGGTGGAGTCCTGTTTAATACTGAGGTTAATTTGCATTCCCAGGTGAATCTACCAGGGAGAGTGACCATGTTAGCCAGTAGTGACCATCATCACTCAGAACCAAGCAGTATGATCCATCAGGCATCATTTCCCCTGCCCTCCAAGCCACGGGTAACCGCATGCCGCGCTGCGTGGCTTTTCAGGAGTTGAGCAACCAGAAAGGTGCTGAACCAGAGGTGGGGCCGGCTAAACCATAGAGGATCATTGGCACTTAACACGTGCGACAAACATTCATCATCACGTCTTAACTAAGTACTTGTGAATGGTTCAGGATATAAACAATGATTATGATGAATGTTTATAGCTGGATCAGTCAGGATCATGGCTGTTGAAGTTCACAAGTGCATTTCATCAGAAGCTATCAATCGCTGTATCAGTGCATCCCACGGACAAATAGTGAGAAACTCATCGGGCAGTTGCTATTCTTGCCACCAATGTGTCATACATTGGTTTATAGGAACCACTGTTATAAAGGTACCTCTACTAGTTCATGATGATTCGTTGCCTCATTGTAACTATAAATCGTCATGTGAAGTAGTGAATTCAGGGATTTACGAACCATCAGTAGTTGCATGGGTGTTGCTACTGACTGACCAACATGATCGCTCACGTCACTGTTGCCTGACACATTGGTGGATGGCGTTCCACAAAAAACAGTTGCTGGGAACCGGCACCCTTGTTGTGCTCACCAACTTGCAGTTTCGGCCGGTTTGGCTCTCGATGATTTCTGATTTGGTAGTATTGTTTGACCACATGAATACATTGCAGAGTTCATGTGCTATTACTGAACTGGTATTTTGTTTCATCTTTGGTCATATGGCATGGCTAATATTCATGGTTGATGTTGATTGATTATAAATCATAAATGACAACAAACAGACCAATTAAGAATCGGAAGTCTTTAGACCTTTTGTGCCCTCTCTTGCAAGCCAACCGGAACCAAGCCCGCCATAACAGTAGTTTGATCCCGGATGATGCAGTTGATATAAGACACAGGCACAATCACACCAAACAAAAAATGATCCGGAAAGGACAGTAGATTGCAAACATATTTCCACTTGTGGTAGATATGACTACAGTTAAGCGGCTCATTGACCAACCTATACCATTTGGGGGCCAGCCTTGTAGATTGCAACTATATCGAAGGATGAACTATTTTCGTGCGTGTCGTGTTGCTGACCTTCATGATTGAGGAGAATAAGTAATCCAGAGCGCAGGGAATCTCTGGTAATCGGGAACCCCAAACAAAAAGAAGCAAACTCGAACGGCGAGTATCAAGTTCGGACCAAAACTTTGATCACATTGAGATGATCATCTATTTCTAGGGCTTGCAGTGTGTGAGGTGAGCCCTTTAAGGCACTAGCAGCTAAGGTGGTTGAACAGGGAACATTCCTGGTGAATTATGGAACTCCCTGCCTGTAACTAGATCCAAAATATGACATCGGTCATCGTCATGATATCTCTGATGCACGCTGATGATTGAGGATATGTTGTTATGTGTCATAGTGTTGTTCCTTGCCGTTATGCATCAATATACAGAATCAAAAAAACAGCTAGCTTCAAATTATTGAACCAATCAACCATCAAGAAAGCAGAATCATTATTGAATCAATTATAGAAGTAATACATGTAAAACATCAAGTGTTGTATGGACCATGCAACTGAAATGATGGTTGCTGAAACAACTTACACATTCTTCCACGAGGCCCGCCCTGCTTTGCTCCCCGGAACAACCACAGGGAAATGGGTGGTCAAGCCAAGGCACAACCAGCTTGATTGGCATAATGATTAGCAATGATTATCCACTAAGACTTGATTGGCTCAATACTAATCAGCATTGATTGGAATTGATTGGTTCTAGGCCTGATGGTTGACTTATTGATCATGGTATGATTATTTGACATAACTGTTGGCAAACACCATCATCAACCCCCCCATAGCGGGTGCTTGAAGCCATCAACTTGGCATGCGCAGGTCTTTGTGTCGGGGATCAACTCGGTCAAAGCCTTACCGGGCGAAGGCAGCCGCGAGCCTTGCTTCAAGCCCTAAGGGTTCGCTGCCAGGGAGATCTCCCCGGGGTAAGAAGGTTCATTTCAGCCACTGAAGTAGTTGAAGTAGTTGAGAACTTCAAAATGATTATGGACTTGTTGATGGTAATTTCTCATTCACACTTAGTTGTTTGTTCTTAGTTTGCTAGTCGACTTGCATTTTCCGCTTCTTGGATTCTGGATGAAATTTCATCAGGATGAGAAGAATAATAGCACGCAATCGCATGTCTGGTTGTTGAGACTATAGCGCCCCAGACACGAACAAGTTCAAACTGACGGCTGACAGGTCGCTAGATTTTTGCTGGGTTGCTAATTGTCAAAAGGTAGAGTCAATGATTACGACTCGTGTTTGATTAAGGTACTGTAATCATGGCATGAGTGAGATACTGGTTTCTAATGGGTGAATTGTGTTTCCACCGGACATGAAATGGGACTTTGTTCACATTTTGTTCACACAACAGTTTCTAATGGATGCATTCTGTTTCCACCAAACATGAAATGACACGTTCAAAGACTAAAAGCGTCCTCCGCCAGCTGTTAGTTATCAACCGCTTCGACTACACTGTTTCGATCAAGTCACAACTGCTGGTTGGGTGTCCAGGAGATAGCCTGTCCATGACGAAACTTTCAGGAACAAGTGCTGCAGTTAAATCCTGTTCAACCAACCAGAGTTCATAGTTGTCAACCTATAGTTCAAGCAGCAGTAAGACATACTGTAGTTTTCTTAGATGATTTGCTTTGGCAAAAGTTGTAGCATAGCTATCATAGGTGTCTCTACTGTATGTTTTGCCACCTTGCCAACTCGTTCATCTTCACCGGCGCATTGGCTTGCCAGATCCCAGTGGTGTAGCGGCAGTTCAAGGAGCGGCATTCCTTTCGAGGAGGATCTTGTCAACGACTTAGCATTATCAAAGATGATTGACCATCAATGGTGAATGGTGCTTTAGCAAACATTGTTCGATCCTTCATTAGCAATCATTTTTAGTTAATAGTGGTTACTGATGATTGACCGATTAAACACTATTGAGGATCCATTACGTAGCATCATTAAAGGTGCTTAGAGCTTATTGACCATCGTCAAATGACATTAGCCACTATCAATTAAGCATCATTGACGGTGTTCAAATTAACAGTCATTAAGCAGGATTGGCCATTATTAAGCACATGATGTTTGCCATCATCAATTACATCGGTGACGTATCCCCATTGGTTCCGCCATGGCTTGCTGGTGATCGATATACATTGCTGCTGTGGCCAGAACATGCCATGACTTTCATCTCATGTATGTGTATATATATATATATAGACATATCTTGTGCCCACCCAAGATTCAAAATAACATGGTTCATTAAGAGGGAGTATCCCCTAAAAGCCAACTGGTTTCCCATTAAAATGGTATCTCTCCAACTACTACACACTTAGCGTCAGGGAGCACACAATTCCAAAGGCAAAACGAGCCATGTACTCTACATTGTTGATTCTTCTATTCCTCTTTCTGCTGATTCTTTGCACTTTAAACGATGTCGGCCATTGCAATCATCAGACTGTGTATCCAGATTGTGTAGGACATTGTAATCCATCTATTCCTCTTTGCAGTTTAATTGGTTTGATTGTGTACCCATCAGGTAAGTGTACGGCTATTGTTTCTTATTGTCATAGTGCTTATGATCATCATCCTCTGGATCATTGCACTGGACCTTGTTGATGATCATGCTGATGACAATTACTCATGTCATTTCGAAATGATGTTTTTTATGCGCTGTTGTGTTTTTGGGCTTCGGTCATTGTTCTCCTCGATGAGCAAAGCAAAAATCAACGACATCAAAATAAATGCATTCAACAGCCAAACAAAACACATAGTAAAGAACCTGGTTCATTAATAGGGTGTATTTCCTAAAAGCCAAGTGGTTTCCAATAGCAATGGTATGTGTCCATTATGATCCTTTCGTCAAGAGTCGTCACATTGATTTGGTTGTGTTGGAGTAACGTGAGATGTTATCCCAGTTACATTATGATAATATCACATCCACATTATCCAATGTTACTGATCTATGTATGTTATATTATAATAATATAGATGTACATATATATTTATAATTACATATATTCCATTCATTATATGATATCGTGTGATATTATGATAACATTTCCCACATCCTGAGATATGATCATGACATCACTGTGGGCCTTGCGGAGGTGTCCTTCGTTTCGAATGAAGCCATGTGGAAAGGCTCCCTGCATGGCTGGAGAACCCAGGTGACTGCAGTTCGAACGGGACAAAGGGGGGACCATTCGGTCTGGTTGCTGCTGCTGCTCGTGATGATGATGATGATGATGATGATGATGATCATGATGATGATGCTGGTGATGATGATGAGGATGATGATGATGATGATGATGCTGGCGATGATGATGATGATGATGATGAAGATCATGATGATGATGCTGGTGATGATGATGAGGATGATGATGATGATGATGATGCTGGCGATGATGATGATGATGATGATGAAGATCATGATGATGATGCTGGTGATGATGATGAGGATGATGATGATGATGATGATGCTGGCGATGATGATGATGATGATGATGAAGATCATGATGATGATGCTGGTGATGATGATGAGGATGATGATGATGATGATGATGCTGGCGATGATGATGATGATGATGATGAAGATCATGATGATGATGCTGGTGATGATGATGAGGATGATGATGATGATGATGATGCTGGCGATGATGATGATGATGATGATGAAGATCATGATGATGATGCTGGTGATGATGATGAGGATGATGATGATGATGATGATGCTGGCGATGATGATGATGATGATGATGAAGATCATGATGATGATGCTGGTGATGATGATGAGGATGATGATGATGATGATGATGCTGGCGATGATGATGATGATGATGATGAAGATCATGATGATGATGCTGGTGATGATGATGAGGATGATGATGATGATGATGATGCTGGCGATGATGATGATGATGATGATGAAGATCATGATGATGATGCTGGTGATGATGATGAGGATGATGATGATGATGATGATGCTGGCGATGATGATGATGATGATGATGAAGATCATGATGATGATGCTGGTGATGATGATGAGGATGATGATGATGATGATGATGCTGGCGATGATGATGATGATGATGATGAAGATCATGATGATGATGCTGGTGATGATGATGAGGATGATGATGATGATGATGATGCTGGCGATGATGATGATGATGATGATGAAGATCATGATGATGATGCTGGTGATGATGATGAGGATGATGATGATGATGATGATGCTGGCGATGATGATGATGATGATGATGAAGATCATGATGATGATGCTGGTGATGATGATGAGGATGATGATGATGATGATGATGCTGGCGATGATGATGATGATGATGATGAAGATCATGATGATGATGCTGGTGATGATGATGAGGATGATGATGATGATGATGATGCTGGCGATGATGATGATGATGATGATGAAGATCATGATGATGATGCTGGTGATGATGATGAGGATGATGATGATGATGATGATGCTGGCGATGATGATGATGATGATGATGAAGATCATGATGATGATGCTGGTGATGATGATGAGGATGATGATGATGATGATGATGCTGGCGATGATGATGATGATGATGATGAAGATCATGATGATGATGCTGGTGATGATGATGAGGATGATGATGATGATGATGATGCTGGCGATGATGATGATGATGATGATGAAGATCATGATGATGATGCTGGTGATGATGATGAGGATGATGATGATGATGATGATGCTGGCGATGATGATGATGATGATGATGAAGATCATGATGATGATGCTGGTGATGATGATGAGGATGATGATGATGATGATGATGCTGGCGATGATGATGATGATGATGATGAAGATCATGATGATGATGCTGGTGATGATGATGAGGATGATGATGATGATGATGATGCTGGCGATGATGATGATGATGATGATGAAGATCATGATGATGATGCTGGTGATGATGATGAGGATGATGATGATGATGATGATGCTGGCGATGATGATGATGATGATGATGAAGATCATGATGATGATGCTGGTGATGATGATGATGCTGATGATGATGATGGTGATGATGGGGATGGTGATGATGGTGATGATGCTGGTGATGATGATGATGATGCTGGTGATGATGATGTTGATGGTGATGGTGATGGTGATGCTGATGATGATGATGATGGTGATGCTGGTGATGATGATGATGATGGTGATGATGATGATGATGTTGGTGATGATGATGATGTTGGTGGTGATGATGATGATGGTGATGATGATGATGCTGGTGATGATGATGATGATGATTGTGATGATGACGCTGGTGATGATGAAGATGAAGATGAAGATGAAGAATTAGATGATGATGATGATGATGATGGTGATGATGGTGATGGTGATGGTGATGGTGATGGTGATGGTGATGGTGATGGTGGTGATGGTGTTGATGGTGATGGTGTTGATGGTGATGGTGATGGTGATGATGATGATGATGATGATGCTGGTGATGATGATGCTGGTGATGATGAAGATGAAGATGAAAATGAAGAATAAGATGATGATGATGATGGTGATGATGGTGATGGTGATGGTGATGGTGATGGTGATGGTGATGGTGGTGATGGTGGTGATGGTGATGGTGTTGATGGTGATGGTGATGGTGATGATGGTGATGATGGTGATGATGGTGATGATGATGTTGATGATGGTGATGATGATGATGATGATGCGTAGACAACTCTTGTTTCACACCTTGATTGATATCACAATTGCTTCGTCATGATAGCCAATCAAGCTTGCTAGATGTTGATCTTTGTAGCCATGGTGAGTAATGATTGTCGACCATACGTGATACCAACCACAACTGACAAACGGTCCACCATTGCCAGGGTTACCCAGTGGAAGCCAGAAACCGTATTTACATCTTGATTTCCGAGGCCACTAATCCAACGGGGTCAAGCCTTTAGTTTTCAGAAGTGTCATGGTTCACATTGTCTACGAACCATGATGTTCGCCTAAGTTCACACGTGGAAGGCCACATGATTCTTAAACACATGATTTTCTCAATGGTTCAATAATGGGAGACCTAAGGATTATTCATGATGGTCGCCCAAGTTCACACACTGGGAACCAACCATGTTGGGAGGATCACTTTGCCAAGCCTAGTGACTCCATCGACCTCCCCCAGCCACCAAGTGGCCTATTGGAGTTTGGTGTTTGTTGGTATGTGGACATGTGCCAAAAAATGCGGTACCCCCAAAACCAATGGTTTCTTATTACAATTATGATTGTTTGATGGATTATTAGTTGCCCTATGGCTTGGCACACAGCCATATGATTGTTTAAATAGGGGTACCCTTAAATCATCCAATATTAGCCATCTAGGATAGGAAACCAACCATTTTTTGGGGTTTCCTATTTTGAGAAACCACTATATGGTGCTAGCCCTGGTTATCCTATGGTTCATCATCATCATCATCATCATCATCATCATCATCATCATCAATTGCTTTCCCTATGACTATTGGTGATTACCGCACATGATTGGTTGGTTAATATTGACCCGTAACCATATGGTGTTAATACCTATAGGTGCTATATACTTCTTTTAGGTTCCATATCAGCACTATCACTATATATTCCCTCTGGTAAACCAACCTGGCAACGGAAAATCCACCCTTAATTGATGCTTTCCCTGGGTTTCACTGTAAAATCTGGTGACAATCCATTGCCAGGTTAGTTTGCCAAAGGGTACTAGGATGAGTAGTAGCTACAATCTAATATGGCTTAGTGTGAAACCCAGGGATTTCACGAAAAAAGGTATAATTATAAGCCATATGATTGTAGCTACTACTAATTAGGATTGGGAAACACTTGCCCATAGGCTACAATCATGATTAGGATTTCCCGTAGCTTACCGGAGGGTAGGTTCCACCGACCAAATTTCTTCACATGGCTCGGCTGTTGCGGCGTCGCACCACCTGGCGAACCCCACGGGGCGTCCACCGAGGTCTTCCTGCCTGGCGGCAACAGATGCTGGACGCGGCGGAAGCCCAAGAGGCTCATGCTGCGGCAGTTTTTTTATAGGGAAACCATGGGATTTTTTAGGATCAATATGGATCAATATGGATCAATCATAGGTGGTGCCCCTGAATGTTAGCTAAGTTGGTGAACACAACTAGAAATTCTAATAGCTAGCAGGTAAATTGACCTTTGCACAGCAGGGCCGGCCACACAGCGCTGCGAACTCGTGGACGCAATTGCCAACAGCCGACGACATCGCCAACCTGATCCGGTGCTCCATAGAAGTTCACCCTTCGTGGGAGCCGACGTGAGAGGTGGTCTCCTCGGCAATGGTCACTATCCAGAAACGACTTGGACTTGAAATTGGTGTGAATGGACATTAAACTATCCAGAAACTGGTGTGAAAGTTGGTCACTATCCAGAAACTGGTGTGAATGGACAGTAGAAGAAGCAAACTTCAGGAACTCTCAAGACTGAGCAATCCGAAGAGAGGCTGAGACAGCAATGCTTTTAATTCTCACATGGTCAATCACAATACACTGAATTTGTTTAAGTGAATTGTCCAGGGCAGGTGAACATCATTGATTTTTTTCTCACAAAGCCTGTTGCGCGCGTTGATCAAAGCCGTTGTCAAAAGAGGGCATGGTTCGTCAGCATGACCCATTGTCAGACAGCCATGACGGGCAACGTACATTGTGAATCCCTGTTAAGGATGGATGACATGGCATACCCATACTTGTTGGATAGTGATGGTTGGTCAATGGTGGTTGCTAGCAATTATCGCTATCCAGCAAGTATGACATCGCAGGTATTATCATGGGTAATAACCCCAGTCATACCAGTCATGGGTTACGATCACTAGTCATAACCCCAGTCATGCCAGTCATCTTTTTGATCACCGCCCATGATTGGTATGACTGGGGTTATTTGTAGGCGGTGCGCTCCACATTGGTGGTGAAATGATGAGAGCTTGGGATCGGTCAGCGGGTACACCATCTATTTCTGCATATGACTGTGCCATAATCAAAGCTGTGATCATAGTATTGATCTAGAAGATTTTTGTCTGTGGGACTCAGGCCAACTGGCGCATAGTCAAAGCGGTCATAAGTGTTTGATATTGTTTGATCAATCATGACCATACGTCATCACTTTATAGTTTTTGTTAATAAGAGAAATCCTTCGTAGCGGCTGGAAGGCCAGCGACCTCATGAGGGCGCCTAGACTATGGCGATGATGTATGGCTATGGGTCATCATTAATCCTAAGGCCTTGGATGGCTGTTCACATCCCAACAGTTGGACTAGTTTGGTGATTTTTCCAATGTTCATCAGGGGTACAAACTTTTGACTGTCATTTATACAGTGGCTAGACTCATGATTTTTTGTAGCATATAGTTTTATCCTACTGAGGTTTTGCTTCGCCAACTCAAAAAGGTGGGGTCCCACGTTGTGGGCTTTATCAGCAATTGATTAATGATGGTTTCATGATGTTTCATGTCACTAGCATCAGTGGATGTTCATGTTTCGCCCATCGACAGAAGAAACTTTGCGAAGTAAATGAACCCGTAGCTTCCTTGAATCAACCCAAAAATGAACATGTTCAAAGGCGATCTACGTACCCCTGATTTTCGTGATTTTGTGAACTTGCGCCAGGATGCGCAGGGTAGATCTTGTCAACTTGCTTGCGTGCTTCAGCACCATCACCCTACCCATGTGCCACAATTGTAGAATCATTTCGCGTCGTTCACGGTATTGTCCTTTTCGAAATTAGGGGAGGAAAAATCCAACGAATCAATGTAATCAATCTTGAAAAGGCACCATCAATCATTGTTCCCACGTCCCTTTGTTTCCAGCATGACATGCATGGAACATGATGAAAAGCAAGTATCCGTCGCACAGCAGCACAATACATAATGAATCGGTCATCACGTCTTCTTTACTCATCTCTAACCACTTCTCTCAACCATGAACAATTCTTACGTACGACTCACTACTAACCATGATTAACCATCATTATGGCTATTGAGTCCAATGGTTATAATGGCAGATAATTAACCGTGGTTACCTATTTGATTCACCATTCACCATGGCTATCTAGTGCAATGGAATATAACCAACGGTTCTCTTCCGAAGGTGGTTGAACTCCAAACTCGCCTTGAGCTTCGCTTCTCTACCTCTGTGGGAGGCCTGCTCGACATACTGGGACCGGGGGTGGAACGGCGTTGTTTTGCGTGGTTGGCTTTTAAGCTGGTACCAAAAACAATTCGGTTGATAGGGAAACCACCAGTGTTGGCTGGTACGCGATTTTTAGGCAAACCCTCTATGGTGATTATCCCAGATGAGACAGGTTGGATTTGCATGGTGTAGCTTGAAAGCTGGTACCAAAACAATCGGCTGATGATGGTGAAATGGAATGAGAGCCAATAGGGAAACCAGTTTTGGGGGCACACGTTTTTGGACTATCCCACATGAGACCAGATTGCGTTTGTTTCTAACCCACTACGAGCGTGAGTATACAAAATAGATGCGGATCTTTGGGCAGGACGAAATATTATCAATCATTCACCAACAAACAATTGCGCAATACTCGCTTTTATTTCTGTGGATTACTGTTTGGCAACCATCACTATTACTCAAGACTGTTCATGCACGAGCAGTCGTGACGTGAAATGACACAGCAGTCAGAACACTGAAGACATCCGGCAAGAAACAAAACAAAAACAGAAACAACAATCACGGCAATCATGTGTTCCCCATTTTAATTTAGATGAAGTACACCATCACTCAGAACCATTAGTGATGGTTGACCACCACCATGAATAATCACCACTAACAATCATTACATATGCTTAATGATAACCATCAACAACTATCAACCACCACTATTCAATCCTCTACAGAACAAAGTGACTAAGAACAACATTGACAAATAAACATAAATTTGCATCACTTAAACACATTATCGATTGATTGCCATCAGTGATGCAAATGCCAAATAACCACGGCAACGGTCAATTATCAAGCAATTCTCCATCAATTAGTCACCATTAAGGATAAGTAACGATGCACGATTGAACCAATATTGAACTGACAACAATCACTTATCGCTCAATAACCATTAATTGCCATCAAGTGATGCTCAGTTCCATTGAAGAATCAGCATGAATAAGTATTAAGCACCATGAATCGCCCATGCATCACGGCGATGTTTCAGTCCAGGTGTGCATCGATTCAAGATTTGCCCCGCGGCCGGCTGGTCCAGAGCTCGGCGAAGGGTTTCAGTGGTGAGGGTTGCTCGTAAACCAGGGGCCAAGGGGTAGCTATATGGGGGTTTCTCAAAATGGGGGTACCCCCAAAATGGATGGTTTATTAATAAACATGACTAATGATGGATGATTTGGGGGTACCTCTATTTTAAGAAACACCCATATGAGCTATGGCGAGTGTTTCTCAAAATATGGGACCCCAAGTCAATGGTCGCTTCATTGATACACAAGGCTAATATTGGATGATCTAGGAGCACCGCTATGACTTGAGAATTGATCAATATGAATCATCAATCATGGGGGATAATAATCGACAATAAAGGTTTGTAATCCAATGCTTCATGATGGTACACTAGGAATATGGGTTGACCCTCAGCCATTTGGTGGGTCAATGGTCGTTCCTGCTGGTTCAACGGTTACATAGTGGCTCATTGCTGGTTCAATCATGGTCAATGATGGTTGATGATGGTTGATAGCGGCTAAATGGTGGTTGATTGATGGGCTATTGGTGGTTCATTGATGGTCAATTAGTTGTTCAATGAGGGTAAACCAATTCTCAAGCCAGCCATGCTTAAATGTAGGTTAACGGAGGTGAAGCACTGGTTGAATGATTGGTGATAGTCAATCGTGGTCAAAGATGGTTCATGGTGCTTGATGATCCTTAGCTAAGTGTCAAGAAGTTTGTTGGTCTTAATCTGTTTGAACCTGATGGTCTAACGACGGTAAGGGAAAAACACTTGATTCTTTGGAACTACAGATTGATCATTTGGATTGTCCAATCCACATTTTAGGTAATCCATCATTTTGTTCTGAATGGTTGGTATCCATAGTTGTTGATCAGGCTGTGATTTGGATGATCGTCATCAAACATGCCATGACGACCTGTTAGCTGTTTGTGCAACAGCTTTCCCGGCGATGATACCGCTGAGCTGGGCTTCATTCGCTGAGCCAAGACCCCGGAATCCACGGAGACCCAGTGTGAGACCACCCCCATAGGTTTGCAGATTCGGTTGACCTTCTAAGGCCCTCAGGAGTGGTTTTTACCCCATGAGCCAGGTTGGTTGGTTCATACACCATCGAACTACAATCGTAGCAAGCAATGAACCATCCTTCTCCATCCTTACCCTAGGTACCCAACAATATCCAACAATCAAGTACCACTCACAACATGATTCCACGATTGTATACTTGCAATTACTCACAATCATGTATATTAATTACTCACAATCATTATATCCATTATATCATGTTGTGCCCAAACACATGTTTTGGGCGTGCGATAATCCGGATGCACGGGATGGATGCTTCACCAAAGCTACGGATCGCTGACCTGGTTGGGCTGGTCCCAAGGTCTGGGGTGTTGGAAGAGGCAGAGGCACGCGCGGCTGTGCCGGGCTACCAGGAGTGGCACGTTGCCCTTAAATGGTGGCAGATTGCGTTGTAAAGGCCATGTTTGTTTGATAAGAGTGGGATGTGTTTCGAATGAGTTAATCAATTAGTTTTAGACCATAGGTTAGGTTAGAATGAATCCATTAATATGAGCTCTTGTGAAGCCAATTTGTTCCCAGGAAGCGTTGAAGAAGGGTTAGCTGGAACATTCATGATAATCAGAAACAAAGGGATTTCATGGAATTCATTCCCATTGAGCAGTAATATTCCAGTGTTCTGCCAACAGGTCTAGGCTTGGTTACGGCCACCGGCCGATTCGATTCAAGTGGCTATTCGGTTGAACTTATTTGGTGGGCCAACGTTGGCCAACGATGTTGTTGACCAATGGCATTTGATCCCCTTCCCCTAATATCAAACCCCTGTGAGGGCCAGGGTCTGGTCTTGCCCGGAACGAATGTACGGCGTGTGCTTCTGATTTGACAGTTTCCAATATTTCCAGCCTGTCAATCCTGCCACTGTTCTGGTTTGTTCAAATCGTTCATTCTGGGCAAAGCACTCACTGGAACAGGCTTGACAGGATAGGGAGATCCCATGATCGTTAGAAAGGCCCAAGTGACGATGCTGTTGTGCCGGGCCTGTTTGACTGCCACCCATGGCAGCACGCCTGACTTGAAGAACTCCCAGGCTCAGAAGGAAAAATCCAGCTGGAAACTTGGAGATGTGCCTGTGACGTGCCCGGTAGCAGATATGGATGAAATCCAAGCCACAAGAAGCTGCTTAATACATCTTAATACTGGAGATCATCACTGTCAAAAAGGGGGAAATAAGATGAGTAGGAATGAGTAGTCATGGTTAATGCTGAGAACAATGGTTGATGGTCATCATGGTTCGGCATGATGCTTGATGCTAGTTGCACCATGGATAGAGATGCTTGATGGTGGTCAATCAGGGTTGCAACTACGGGTTTGGTGGCTATGGGTACTGTGTACGGCAGGATGAATCATGGTAACCAACAAGAACCAACAATCACGGGTTTCAGCCGTATAGGTGGTAAATCCGACCAGTTTGGTTGCTGATTTAGACTGCTTTGAAGATCCTTTCACCAAGATTCGCTATCTTTCCTAGTTCCCAAAAGGTCCACTGGGGCTTCAACCAAAGAACCAGCTAACCCCAAATTACGTTCACTGGGTGAGGTTCTAACCTTGCTAATTCCCGCAGACCTTGGCTATTCGCCCTTGCTCCCTAGTTTACCTCGTCGGATGCCAGCGATCATAGGCATTACTATTACTGTTTGTTTATTAAGGTCGTCATGAACGTGAATGGGAGATATCAATTATATAACCCCCAGAGCTATTTGATGGCAAATCACCACCTCCACCACTGGTAAAACCAGGGGTGAGGCAACTTAACAGCTGAATCTCCTGTTGTTTGTTGTCGTTGTCGTTGTTGTGGTTGTTGTGGTTGTTGTGGTTGTTGTGGTTGTGGCTGTTGTTGTTGTTGTTGTTGTTGTTGTTGTTGTTGTTGTTGTTGCTGTTGTTGCTACATTGCTGGTCATTGTTGATCTATCCACAATATCAACTGTGGTTAACCACTCAATTCACCACTAATTTACCATCACTACTTTATATCATTACAAACCATGACCAACCCTCATCGTGTATCCTTAATCATCCCTATTCTTCATTAACCACCACTTACCATCACTAACCGCCTTCATTAAGCATCATCAACATTACTAATCATCCTTCTAACCACTCATTCACCATCACTAACAATCGTTAACCATCATTGACCATTAATTACTAATCATCCTCGTTAACCACTCATTCACCGCAGTTCACTGTTGCTGAGGTTGGACGTTGACCATCCACGTGCCCGTTCTCTCGGTGAGTTGGATACATCGTCATGAAGAGGTGACAGCTGCCAGCTGCCTTTGGTCACCTGGCTATGGGTGAAGCAGTTAAGCAACCAACTAATGGCTAATAATAGCTGGATAATGGTTTGTGATAGGGGATAATGACCAACAAGTATAGGGGATATATACCAACTTTATAATAACCAACCAATTTAATGGGGGATAAGTTCACCAACAAAAGTATAGGGAAAACAATGGTTAATGATAGGGGAACCAGGGGGACTAAGGGTTTCGACCCACTGGCTAAAAATGGCTATGAGTCAATATTGCGCATCAATGCTGTGGGAGAATGAACAGCAACACTAGGGAATGCAATGGTTGGTGATGGTACACTAGGGCTAGCGGGCTTTTGACTCACAGCCAAAGCGGTATGAAGCGGTGAAGTATGAATTTCCAAGTAACCATGGCTAAGCACAACAAAGCATCATTCACCACGCTTGTAAACCCAATTGAATCAGTGTGACCAATATGACATGTTAACTATGGGTGTTGACCCTACAAACCCAAGGAACTAGTGATGTTGAGTCTATGAATCCGATGGTTAACCCCATTTGAAACCCTATGTTAACTTATACACCCTTCTATGTGAACCCTTTACATCCTTCTATGTTACCCTATACACCCTTCTATTTTCACCCTATAAATACCCTATAAATCCGATGGTTACCCAAGCATTTGCTTCACCACGGGTGTGAAGCACCACGTGCCATGAGCTTCGGTGCAGCAGGTTTTGGCCTTGCGACTGAAGGGCATTCGGTTGGAGGTGGGATCAATGGAGAAATCATGGAGCCGTATACGAAGTAGCCATATAGGGATAGGGGATATACCAACAATACTAGGGGATATACCAACTATATGGCAATATGGCTAATAATAGCTGGTTAATGGCAAATGACAGGGGATAATGACCAGCAACAATAGGGGATATATACCAACCATATGGCAATACATCAACAGGAATAAAGTTTTTTCCTGTAAAGGCTCGCAGGCCCAAAGACATCATAGTGCCGCGGATCAAATTCTAGGTTGGTTTCGTATGGCCTGTGTGGCGGATCGAATTATCACCCCGTTTTAAATTAATAGACTACAAGTAGTACCGCACAAGGCGGTGGCGGAAGTTTCCAAGATAGGAGCACTATAGGAGTGTGCAGTTGTGGTGGCGACAATGTGAGCATCGATCTGGCCACTTGACTGGCAGCTCATCTGTCTAGCTATCTTTCTATCAGTGGATCAGTTTTCTTTCTGTCTGCCTGACTGTCTATCTATCTATCTATCTGATGTTCTATTCGTTCATCATCTGCCTATGTACTTGTCTTTCTATCTACCTCACTATCTATCTCGTCATCTTTCTGTCTATGTATCTATCTATCTACCTGTCCATCTATCTATTTATCTATCTGCCTACCTATCTATTTGTCTATCTATCTACCGAATTATTTGTCTGATCATCTATGTGTCCATCTGTCTATCTTTCTGTCTATCTACCTGACTATCTATCTACTTTTCTATCTACTTTCTGTCTATCTACGTTTCGTCTACCTATCTGTTTATCTATCGACCCATCTAGCTAACTGAATCTGCGCATCCAATTATCTATCTATCTATCTAGCTATCTATCTATCGATGCATCTATGTCTCTGTCTATCCATCTAGCCACGCATGGATCTGACTATCTACTTGTCGATCTATCTGACTACCTCTTTGTGTCAAAAACATGCGACTTCTATCGAAGCAACGCTGCAGGGGCGGCAACAATTCTGCGTCACACTGCCCGAACAAGTTACACAGCAAAACCTCCCAGTCTTCGAACATGTTTCTCTGAGGTGCTTGCAAGGAAGAAAATTTGCGGTAAAAAAAATTTTTGGCACGGTTCCATTCTGGAAACTCATTTGCGCGACTACATTTCAGCAACGATGCCAAAGTAGGCTTCTGCATCGCCACAAGCTCTGGACATGCAACTTTCAAAACTTGTTAAAAACCACGAGTTTTTGCGACTTCGGACGTGAGAATGTGCTTCGCGCGCAGGCGGCGTGCCAATTTTCTTGATCATATGACATCTCCGAAAAGTGGCCCGAAACGCTGGTAAAATTGCAGTTTTTATTTTGGTGCGAGATTTTATCTTAAAAATTTGCTTCGCGCGCAGGCAGCGTGCCAGTTTTGAGAATCATGAGTCATCAAAAGTGCTCCGAGGCTGACATGTTTTTACGATTTTGACTTCCAAATGTGCTTCGCGCCTAGGGTTTTTCACGATTTTGCAAGTTGCAACTTCCAAAAGTGCTCCGAGGCTGACATGTTTTTACGATTTTGACTTCCAAATGTGCTTCGCGCCTAGGGTTTTTCACGATTTTGCGAGTTGCAACTTCCAAAAGTGCTCCGAACCTGACATGTTTTTACGATTTTGACTTGCAAATGTGCTTCGCGCCTAGGTTTTTTAGCGATTTTAGCACACACCTTCCGCCACAGTGCTCCGCACCCGCCGCTTTAGCGAGGTACCCTTCTGGACCCTCATGGTGCACAAAACCTTGCAAAACACAGCATTTCGCGACTTTCCTAACATTTTGGCGCGATCGCATTCTCATCTTTCGCACATCTCATCTTTCACACATCTCTTCTTTCACACATCTGCTCACGATCTGCCCTAGCTGAGTTGTCCATATTGTCGGAAGTTAGACTTCTAAACTTCCTTCGATTAAAGCTCACAGGAGTGGTCCGTGGTCCGTGACAGCCAAGAAAAACCTGTTGTAGGAGTCTAGGGGGAAAAGGGTTCTACACCACCCAAGAGGAAAAACTTTTGTCATGGTGGAGTATATACCAACAACGATGGTGAACTAGTCATGGTGGGATCAACGATAGTGAACTAGTGATGGTGAACTGGTCAATTCATGGTGAAGTGTCATATAGTGATGGTTGATATGATGATTGGTGCTAGTGGTTATGTCTAAGAATGACGGCTGATATGATGATTGATACTAGTGGTTATAATATTGATGTGCGTTACTCTAGTGATACTTATTGGCAGAACTATGATTAGAGAATCAGTTCAATGGAACAGCCATTCAGTTAGGTGATGTTGCATGGTGATGATTGATATTAATTGTTGGCACAACTATACTGAATTTGTAATGGTGGATTATAGTCAGTGAAATATGAATAGTGATGTTTGATGCAAAATGTGAGTGAGGGTTGACCATAGCTGCTAACATTAATGGCTAATGATGGCAACAACTCTTAAAGGCAATAACCAGCAGTTATGTGTTGAAAAATAGACGGATATTGACGGTCACAAAGAGGTTCTGTCATTGCTTGATGGTTTGTTCATGGATGATACTTCTTACGGTTGGGAAACAACCTTTGTTTGCAATTCCATCATATGCTTTGGTTTTGTGAATCTGGTTGATGTTCGTGGCTGTTCATGTTGGTGATGGGTTGTTCATCTTGGTTCGCGCTGGTGATGAACGGCGTTTGTGATGAACTCACGCCCTGTGGGCTGCAGGGCTCCAAGAACAGCTCAACTCAACGGATGATGGTTCTTGGTTATCATACTGGCTAGTGGTTGGGAAGGCGCAAAGGAACCAGGAGTATCCAGATGTCCCTTAAAAGGGGAGCCAATGAGCTATCAGTAGTGCTCAGAGCAAATGGTGGCATGGGATCATTGAAAGATGATGGATCTAGTTGCCATGGTTAGCTGAATCCCCAATTTGCTGGCTAAGGAATGGTATCGTTACTAGGTGGGTCACTTATCACCTGGTACCTTTTGAATTCAGTACTGTTCACAAGTTAAGCAACCAGTAGCATGGGTTTTCTCGTAATTAAGCTTTCTACCCTGCTGCCACATTGGTGAAGATCCTTAGGGAGGGTGCTCCGAGGCTCCAGATCATAAGGTGTCGAGAGGTTGTGGTATGCGGCAAAAGGGACAACTTGATGTTACCCTTGAACAAATGTGTGTTTTCCCATCAATCGCAATTATTTGGGAAGGTTTGGAGGTACTGCAGCACCTGGATGGCAAGATAAGTTGTTGACACCATTAGCCATTTGCTTTCACCATTTTCAACCACTATTGTCAACCACTATTGTCAACCACTATTGTCAATCACTATTGTCCAATTATCCGCCACCATTCCGTTATTGTGCATCATTGAATCATTGCTAACCACTCAACAATTTGCACCCCTGACGGTCCAAACATGACGCCGATGTGCCGCAGATGGGTCAGCATGCCAATGAGCGGAACTTCGACATGGGCATGCAACATATGCAGGTGGGCGGCACAGAGCAGCAGGTGAGGTTGATTTGCAGTGTTTGGTAAAATCCCACAACGGTTTATCAACCATCATTAACAACCATCACTAACAACCATCACCGAAATCATTATCAACCATCATTAACCAATATGTGTACATTCTTTAGTTAATCAGTGATGTTTGGAATAGAAGATGATGAATGATGGTTGACAATCATGGATGGTAATGATGCAAATCCCACTGAATTGTTCGCCTGAAATTTGGAGATCATTACCATTCACAGGCACAACATTTGCCGGCAAATGTCATGCACAAGTTATCACGTTTGTCATGGTGCTTCTACTCCTATCAATGTTGGATTTGCGCTGCAACCTGCTCATTCTTCTACCTCAACAAGAGGTGAGTTTTTGTGGTCGTGGGTCATTGTGAGGCAGAGGCTCCACCACCAATCCTATAACCTGACATTGTGGTTGGACTGTTTTAACTCAGATGATCTTTCGTACTGTAAGTGCCATTGTTCTCATAACTTGTTTTGTCTTATGTGGTTGATCTTTCATTCCTAAACCATCTATGTAGGATTTACTTACTTGCATAGTAAACGTTTTTTCATGTACATGTTAAGATTTATATATGCAGATGTACGGTCTCCAAGCAACCATGTCAAAGTTGCAATGACCTTGTCATTTGTGTGGTTCAGCATAAACAACCATTTTCGATACCTACAGAACCAATACAACCATAGTTGTTATTAGCTGTTAACCGCTATCAGCCATCATTATTAATTAGCTATCATTCAACCCCAAAAATATACCATCATTGCCAATGTTATTCCCCTCATCAATCATCAATTCATCATGACTCTCCAATATGTTCACCATAATTTTCCAATATAATCATCATTAGCAGAGGGTTTCACCATGATATAGCCATCAGTCAACCATCAATCAGCCCACCCCCCATCATTGAACCATTACTCTATCAACCATGCATTTTTCAGCAAATTATTTAACCATCATTATCAACCATGTGTCATGTTTAAACGTTGTGAATTGTCTATTATCAAACATACTTGTTTCCATAATCACACCATCAACTAACTATCAGTAACCTTGGTGAACAGTTAGGCTTCATTGATGGTTAACCCATTTGGTGGTTTCTCAAAATAGGGGACCCTAAATCATCCATTCAGAACTATTTTTACTAGACTAACCATTTTTGGATACCCCTGTGGCTAGAGAAACCACCACATCGGTCTTATTGTTGGTTATTATCCCCTAGTATCAACCAACGTAATCCCTAGACAACAATACAAAAGTGACCATCAAAAAGTGATGCTTCATTGATGGCTAACCCATCGCGATAAACCACCCGCAGCTTGTGTGTTCTCCATCCCTGCTGGCTCAGTTGGATCACTTCATCGATGGTGGTGAGCTGCCAGTCGTCTTGCACCTTGGCGAAAGGGAACGAAAGTTCGTTGTAACTGCTGACGGGGGTTGGGGCTGATTATGTCCGATAATCGTTCAGAGATGATGGATTATTATGGCTTATAGTGGTTACTCTGGTAATTTACCGCTTTCTATATTGTCTACTCCCTTGGTTACCAGCTATTAGTGTTTGATTCAGAGAGGCTAAGACACTCTTGTAATGATGATAAAAACAATTGGATTCTTGTGGTTCCCAGTTCTTAGTTCTTCACTAGCTGTAAGTATCCCAGGATTCGATGATTAGTTTGCATGACGCAGACCATTTTCATCTAGGCGTGGCCGTTTACACCATGTTTTTTTTGTACACTATGTATCTAGTGTACATCGAGAACCAGTCTTGTTTGAAATGCATCTATGGGAGTTCCAGAAGCTACGAATTACCAATGCCAACAATAGAGGTCCAGAGGTGTTTGCGATGTTTATTCCACTAATCCATTTGGGGGCAACAGGATACAAATGTGGTTGCTTGGAAAGCATCGATTGTTTTTTTTAAATTCTGATTTTGGGAACCTAATGGGCCACTTACTACATATTACTACTTGTTTTTGTGATTGGTGCATTGATTCAGTATTTCATTGTTTTGAGAACCTAATAAATTAATGGTTTCTACTCTTGGCACTGTTTTGACCCACAAACTTGGAGTATTTACACAGGTCAAACCACGTTGTGATCACTGCTGTTTATTGTTGATGTTGGTGATTCCCTGTCATAAACCATCACATGAGTAACAATGATGAACCATCAACCCTGGGATATTTCTTTATCAGTAAGCCAGGCCCAGCGGCTTAATTACCGTTCATCGTTCCTCTCTCGCCCAACCTGAAGAGTTAAATTCATCGCTGGCTCTCCCATTGTTGCTTAGTGCTACTGAATACGTCTATTGGCACCAAGTACTAGTCACCATCAGTAACCTTCACAAACCACGAAGCTTCACCAAGCCATACGGGTCAATGGGTTGATGATCAATTTCACTAACCAATTTCACCAACCTATTTCACCAAGCTATTTCACCAACCTATTGTTGATTTTGATCATCAACCAACCTGGCTTATGCCAGGATGATCAATTTCACCAAGCCATACGTCCACAGTACCCATCAGTGATCCCTGTGTCGAAGCAGTTCACCTCATAGAGAGCCTTTGCCACGTTGTGTTCCCTGGGAAACGGCTGAGGAATCGGCGGGTTCTGCACATCAACAGCCGGTGGCTGCGGGAGAAGGCTTGATCTGCAATGGGTGTGCTGGTGATTGATTCACCACAGGTAGTGAGCATCGGTTTAGCCAACATCAATTAGTGAAGAAACAGTTTAGCCAACATCAATTTGTTGATAATGAACAGTTTAGCCAATGGTAGTGAGCATCAATTAGTACTAGTGTTTGATTAATCAAGCGTCAACTGTTCGTTATTAACGATTATTAATCATTATTAAGCATTATGGACCAGCATTGTCCATCATCAAGCATCATGAATTATCCTCAATCATTTGAACCACCATCAACCGTGATTCACCATTATTTACCAATATCATCAGCGATTAGCAAGATTCATTATTCCAATTCCTGTGATATTATTGCAAAGATCCGTGTGACATCGGCATATCTTCTGAACATAGCTAGGGAGTTCTGCATCACCACACAGCCATTGTTTCCTGCTATTGATTGGCACCAGATCGTAGTGTTTCCAATTTGGACGAGCTTGTGAAAAATGAAATATCTGAAACAATACAATTTGGTGCCAATTGGGTGAAATCGTTTCCCCCAAGTTTGAAACAGGTATCTGAAATGACAGAATTTCTGACAATATTGCAAGAATGATAGGGTAAGCAGCAATCAAACATTTTTGGTAGGGGATGGCTTGATGGTTTTGGTTCCACATCATTCATCCTAGCAACTGTAGCTGGTTCTTCCTGATTTGTTCAATAGGATAAAGCCTCGGGTGATTCACTTGGGAGTATCTCCCGAGAAGTGATGGAGTAAACCCATGCGTTTCCCGGGTGAAGATACACTGCACTAAAGCTTTTGGCTTCTGGCCATGTATCTTTGATTTGCTGGTATCTTTCTTTTTGGCGCTATGTTTGAAAACTATACACAGGTCATTCCATCATTTGAGACAATTGCACCTTAAATGACCCTGTAGAACAAATCTAAAACATGTTCAAAAAATAATATATATATATATTAAACATATGTATACATATGTATGTGTATATATGCATGTCAATGTGTTGACTGTTGTTTTTCTAAATGGTCATTCTACGCGCGTGCATTTACTGCTTTGTTCTCAATGGGGTGGATAAAACCATCCAACATGGCTTGCTGGACCAAGCATTTGCCAAGGTTAGCCATTATTCACATGCCACAATCAGCTCATACTCATCTTTGCCTGTTTGTACGGCATGTTTTTTAGATACACATACATAGATGTCGATGAGTTTGTTTGACATTTTTTACACAGTGGTTTGGAGTACACCAAAAGATTCACTTACATTTTAATGTGTTTCAATTATATATTTATACAGTATATCGTTTAAATACACAAAATTGGTTGGTTTTCTATATATATATATGTAATGAATCAAATATATTGTTTATATATGTTATATATAGATATGTAATGAATCAAATATATTCTCAACAAGACTTTTATACATATATACATCTAAATAAATATATATGTATATATGCACATATATATATATATATATATAGAGAGATATTGTAATATAATATAGTTTAATATCGTGTGGTTTTATGTAAAATTCATTTATATATATAGGTTAAGAAACAATCACCACAACTGGTTTGTTGCGCCAGCTGCACCTTGAGGCGGTGCAGATCACAGCGAGATGGGCCACTGGGCAGAGATGGGGTCCATGGGGTCCGGGGTGGTCAAGCCGGTTGGATGCGAAACAAATATAGATCATGAACCATCAACTAATGATAGTAGATAGTTAACTCATAGATACTAGAATATAGTTGGGTGGTCAAAGGTTGGATAAACTGGCCGAAGGTTGGATGCATACTGGTGTTTCCTCGCAATAGGGGTACCCCCACATCATCTACTTGATGGATTGCCTTTGGTCATAAACCATCCATTTTGGGAGTTCCTTATCTTGAGAAACCCCTTCTGTTTGCCATCAAGATTCTCCATCAACCAATTCTGGGTACTGTAATAGCTTTGCTAGCTTTTGATGCTGGTGAATGGTGGCTGATAATTATGGTGAACAAATCTAGTTGGTGCTTTGTTTGACAGTGTGTGTTTTTTTCCAATGACTTGGGACGGTTGCTGGACTTTGAAGTGACGAAATCTACTTTGTATACATTGATGTCCAACAACTTCATATACTATAGGTAGCAACAATTAAGTATTATTCCTTCCTATCTATACACACGCATTTTGGAGATGCTTCACCGACAACTCAATGATTGGAAAATATCCAACAGATATGTGTTCCTATCTATGTTTGTCCTGTCTTAGATTGGTCCAACTGCCTTGTGAAGACAACTTCTCCCAGATGAAAGTGTTTTTTTTATGTGGTTGCAACAAACTACCAGTTTTCTCTCCTTTTTTTGGACTTGCACCAGTTGCCAATGACCACCAATATCATACATCATATTTTCAGCCGCAAATCTTTTTGATGAGCTGCTCAAGCGACCGTTCTATTGGTTTCTTTCATGTGATTTACGTGTGAAATAGTGTTAGCCAGTGAAGGTGACGAACCTATATACCCATTTGTTGTCCATGCACTATGTTTATTTTACAAACATAGCGCAAAAAATGGAATCCCGTTCAGGTGCATTATATCCATTGGTTGTCAAAAACATACCGCACCTGTCGTGTCTGTAAGGATTCTATTTGTTCCTCTTGTGTTTTTGTGCAGATGATTTCATGTACAAGTGACAAGCGGACGCCCAGATTGGCGGCAGTCACATCATCAAGAAGCTCTCGGTGAGTTTGGTTCCGTGCACCTGCCTTGTTGTAAGCAGCGATCATTGACGACCAGTTGGAATGGGGGTTGTTGGCTTGTTGGTTGGCCATGAATGGTTGGCGGTCAAATTCAAGAACCCGTAACATTGGATGATTGCTTGCCAAACCTGGCAGGTTTTTCACTGACCGGTGCCGTTTCTAGAGTGCTGGATGCTGTGAATTTCCTTCCAGTCGCCCGTAGTCACATCATGACATTGCTCATGTTGACATTGGCAATGACGCTTCTTCAAGCAGCAATGACTCATCCATTTGGGGCTTAGCCACCGGTGATGTATGGAGATGCACCGCAACATCAGTCCGCCATGGTCATCCAACTGACTGGAGGATCTGTTGGGAATGGATGACCGCGGTGGCACAGCAACTAGTTCCCATGGCTCACTAGGGCGGTTTCCTTACGTTTCTAACCCAAAGCTCTCATCGTTTGTGTGGGGAAACATGGTGAAACATGGTGAAACCACGCATAAGTTGTGTGACATGGTTGTGTCCTCCAGTCAGATTTGATGGTTTTGACCGAGCTGCAGTGATATTTGCTACAACCAGTACTCGAGCTGCAGGTGCCTATTCCTAGCGAGACATTGCTGTCATCCCTGGGGAGTGAAGACAGCGATGCCAGGTATTGGCTCAACTTGGAACTGGGCGTCCTTATCAGGCGCGCGCAAGGAAAGCTGTGGTGAATGGTGGGCTCAAGGTGGGTTCAAGGTGATCAATGCATGGTCAATGATGGTTGATGGTGATTAGTGATGGTTCATGGTGGTTTAATGATGGTTTAATTGTGGGTTCAAAGTGGGGTAAGCTTGCGGATTTCATATGGTTTTATAGGGGTCAACTTGTGGTTGATCATAGGGGACAATCACCAACAGTAAGACCAACATAGGGGCTAATGGAGAAACACCAACGTGGGTTGGAGGTGGTTGATGAATGGCAATGAGTCATTAGTGGTTTAATGTTGGTGAAATCATGGTTGATAACGGCTAAGGGTTCACAATGATAATGCATCAATAATGGACAATATTGAATAGGGAGTTGATAATACACAATTATAATTGTTACTTGTCTATAGACAGCTATTGGATTATGTAACAGCTGGTTACATATTTGATTAATGCTTGATAATGGTTAACCATGATTAAAGATCGATGATGAACCTTCAACAAATGGTTAACAATGGTTCACAATGGTACTGCACCATTTGTAGCCATTAATTAGTTATTAGCTGGTTTGGCCAACCATTTTGAATAGCCATTAAAAGTACACTCATAAATGGTTGTATATGATTATTACAATTATGGTGGTTCCGTAATAGCTTGTACATAGCCATAATATAGGTTTTGTGATTTGCAGCGACTTAATGAATCATGATAATGAGTGGTGGTCAATGGTTTACCATGATTATGAATCAACGATGTTAGACAAATCAAACACGGTTAACAGATATGCTCAGTATCAATGGTAATAGCTATTGGATTATGTAATCATGGTGTTCTAGTTACTGTCATGGTCAATTATATATATATATAGTTATCCCATAATTAGGAGCTATTTTTGATATCAATGCCAATTATATTACCATTTTCATCAATGGTAATAGCTATTCATGAAATCATCATATTACTAACCATATTAAGATATAATATATAACCAATGAACTCATCTAAATCAATAGCTATTCAAAAAAAAAATGAGACAATATGATGAATGTTAACAGCTTTAAACTTAACCATAATAGCTAATCAATGAACAGATATAAATCATACATAACCATATAAATCAATACACATATCTATTCATGTTCGACCTCACTGCACCGCTGAAAAAATCCCACCGCATTGGCGTTGGAGGCTCTTGGACTTGGCCGAGTCCATGGGTTTTAACGAAGCCTCGCCCCATTGATGCTGCTGCTGCCGGTGGCGGGGGGGTTGATGGATGGTGATTTAGCGGGTGACTTGGCTGGTTAATGGTGGTTAATGGTGGTTAAGTGGTGGTTCAGTTGTGGTTAATGGTGGTTAATGGTGGTTACTAAGTTGGTTACTTGGTTGGATACTTAGCTGATTAATGGTGGTTAATGCTGGTTACTTTGCAGTTTATATAATGATGCATGTTGACTTGGAAACTTAGAGATGGTGGCTGGTCATGGCTAAAATCGTGGTCAAGTGGTTGCTGATTGATGCTTAGTTGGTGGTTAACCAGTTGTCAATGGTGGTTCAGTGGTGGTTTGTTGATGGTTGATGGTTAATGAGATGCTCAATGGTGGTGAATGATCATGATTAGACAATTAATGGTGGTTAATGATCATTGTTAACGTTGATCATTAGCCCATTAATGACGGTTAATGATCATGATTTATCGTGGCTGATGGTGGTTGATGATGGGTGATGCTGAGCTGGAGATCCCTGATGGCTGATAATTGTTTCAGCTCATGGCGGATCCGTATTAAGCACTAGCATGGTTTATTGATTCTATGAGTTGGATGCTAGTTTTTTGATTAATCATTTTCATTGCAAACCATTGTTCATTACTGCCTTTGAATCTTTGACGCTTGACAAAATTGATCCGCCGTGAGTAAAAACGCTCGAGAATTGAGAAATGCCATTCCAAACAAGCCAGTTCTTCGTTTGATGTGGGTCAGTTCTTAGTAATGGATCAGCTCTTCTTGGCTAACAAGTCCATTTTGAACAATCACCATTCAGAAGCATCATGAAGTACCACTATGAAGTATCATTGATGACTCATCATGAATGACCATTAACAATTCTTGTTGGTTATCAAGTCCATTATGAACAATCACCGCCATATAGAACCACTCTGAATCACCATTGGTTATCACTTGAGTCCATCACCAGCCTTCACTGCCCGAACTTCCACCAGCTCTCCGTTGCGGAGGCGTCCGCGTGCCGCTGGAAGCGCCGCAGCAGCCATCGTCCATGGCGGATGCCAAGCACATGGAGGCGCTAGCAGTGACATAGCGCGGGCCAATGGGTGGTGAATGATGGTTTTCCATGGTTGATGGTGGTCAATGGTGGCCAAAGGTGGTTACAACGGCGGTGAATTCTGGTGGTTTATAGTAGTTTGGAGTGCTTGATGATGGTTAGTGGTGGCTTGCAGTGGTTAATGATGGTTAATTGATGCTACGGCAAATCTTATTTGATTGGTGGTTATTCAGCGACTTTTTTGTGGGTGGTTGACAGAAGGGAACAATGGTTGATTGTCGATGATAGTTTTCATTGGCTACTGGTAAGTAAAAGGTTCATTCTGATTTTTAGTCGCTAATCATTGAGAAAAATAGTTTCTAGTGGTTGATGATGGTTTCATTATGGCGATGAATGATTATTAATCACGGCCTATGAACAGCTGGTCAGGGGCTGTCAGTCTAAAAGAAAAAGAGGGAATCAAAAGTCATCAAGAGATGTTGGGAAGTCTGAGGCTAGGTAACAATGGTGGTTGGTGTTCCCGCTAGATTTCATGAGTGCAACTTCCAGCCAGTGAGCTTTTACATGCGTTAACTATAAACCACTCTCAACCATCATTAGCCACAATAAATCATGATGAACCACTAGTTAAACATCATCAACCACCATGATTAGTCATGATGAACCATTGATAAATTGAAAACCATCGAACATCATAAACCATCATCACTCGAACCATCATCAACCATCATCAACCATCATTAACCACCACTAACCATCATCAACATCAATCATCATCCTTCGCCATGACTAACCACCCTTGGCCCTCAAACAAATCACCAGCACGACGCCCAGCACCTGCCGCCCTGCTCCAGGTCTGGCGTTTGGAGACGTTGGTCCGGGACCTCAATGGCGGTGAGTTGGACGACCTTTTGTTGGCGTTGGTGATGGATGGTGAAAATGATGTGGCTATGGGTCAATATTAACCAACCAATAATGGTGGTAAATACCCAGCCAACTATAGGGAAAACAATGGTTAATGATAGGGGAACCAGGGGTACGGGGTTTTGACCCACAGCCATGTGTGGTGAATTTATTGGTGAATTGATGGATTTATTGATGGGTGGTTGTTAGGAACCATACAATTATGGTGCTATGGGTAGTAATGATCATACAATGGTTGATGGTTGATAATGGTTACATAATAATAGCTGATGATAGTTGATTTAATGATGGTTGATAAGGCTGGTGAATGATGGTATTGATGTTTCATAAGGATGATTCATGATAGTTGATTTATAATGATGAATGATGGTAACTGGTAGTCAGTGATGGTTGGTGATGGTCAGTGGTAGTTAGTGATACTCATTGATGGTTCATGAAACACCATCAGCCACTATCATCGAAGCATCATTCACCACCACCCTTAAGCACCACCATCGTTCACCACTCGCACCATGATGTGATGGTTATTCTTTAACAATGGTAGTTGGTGGATGTCGGTGGTAAAACTCATCAGACTACTAGCACGCATCATCGAACATCATAGGCATTGATCATTTCAACTCACAAACACTATTCACCAGCATCATGCACCACCATTTTGAAGCCGTTCTCAACCACCATGATCAAAAATCATCAACCATCACTTTCAATCGTTCTTGACCATTGTCATCCATCAAATCAACCATTGAATCAACCATCATTCTCAACCGTCATTCCCAACCATGTTTACCGTCCATCCATCAGATCAACCATCATTTCCAATCATTTGTTCGAAATTATCATCATCATTAACCATTAAATAAACCGTTAAATCAACCATCAAACCAGCCTGAACCACCATCCAGCCATCCTTGCTGGCACACCATGGCCAGCCCTGGCTGTGCACCTCAGGTGGTCGCGCCTTTGCGCGTCACCATCATGGTGCGCTCGCCCGACGTGGCCGCCACCCGGGACAACACGCTGGCGAGACGCATCCGCTTCCTGTTGGAGCGCTCAGCGGCTGTGCAAGATCGGCCTGAATGGTTGATGCTGTCAATAAACAACCAGCATTATGATGGTTATTCATTATCATCATTAAACAGCAATAAACCTGGTTATTGATGCTTATTTTTAATGGTTATTATCATCATTAACCAGCATTATGCTTATAAATGTGGCTTATGAATGGTTATTGATCCATATTTTTGATGGTTGATTGGCCTCAATGGTTGATGGGAGATCCATAGTTTTTGATGGTTGATCGGCCTCAATGGTTAATGGCTAATAGTGATCAATTAATTGCTCTTAAAAACTATATTAGGGTTAATAATGGTTAGTCATGTTGCTGTTCGGAGCCACATAAGTCGTGGTTACTACTGGCCAATCATAGGTACTCTACGGCTTCAGAACCAACAACAACCACCAATAATGGGAGATCCAGCTGTCGTATCCAGTTCCATAGATTGTTAGTAACCAACACTGCTAGGGAATGTAATGGAGAAGCCTGGCTAGTAGCAATGGTTGATGAGTTCGGGTCCGGCTTTGAGCTGGCCATGGCCCTCGGTGTTGGAGCGGGCTCGCTGGCAAATGTCTCAGAGGCATTCCTTACCGAGTTTGGATCAATGGACATTGGCAAGGCCCACGAGGCTGAAAACTTGCATCCAAGTTGCTCGACCATTCGGCGGGCTTGCTTGAGTGACACCCTCACTCGCATGAACCAGGAAGATGCAGTGCCTTTGATTGTCCTGTACTCTGGGCTAGGGCACGCGCTGCAGCATCCAGCAGACAAATCGCTGTTTACTTAATTTTTGGATGGTGGTTTATTTGGGTCAGTTTCATGGTTCATCATGGCGGGATGACACGCAATAATCATGGTGATTGCTGATGGCCATTGATTCAGGATCCATAAACCCCCTACATATGACGGCGAATCAGCAGCTATGAATGAATAAACTGGGGGTAATTTATTGATATGGATCCAACATCAATGATCAACTGTGGTTGGGGTGATAGAGATACCCCTGGTTAAGCGTTGAAAACAACCTTAATGGCGAAGTGGGTTGATAGGTGTAAATCACTGTCAAGAAGACATGGCTAATGAAGCCGTTTAATCATCAATAACACAGGGCTGTGTCAAAATGTACCAATGTAGAGCACCACTAATCATGACTTGTCGATCAGAAAAGGTTGTTAAGGATCAAATAATCGTGACTAACGGGAACAAGCGTTCTCTGTTGAATTGTTGATGGCCACCACCAACATTAAACATGTATGATTTCAGAATTTAGATGAACAGGATAGAGCTTATACAAGTCACCACAGCACTATACTAATTGACCAGCACATGGTATATTTAGTGATGATCGATTGCTAATCATAACGGTACCAATTTGATCGATGATTCTTGATCAAATTATATCAAATTGTAATGCATTTGCAGTATCAATTAATGAGCACCAGAAGTATTCATCAACGTTGACCATTGACAATTATTGTATCAACAAGTGAAGATTGATCTATTAATTATCGATTATTTTGAATGGGTGGTTACTGTTGTTGCGGCTCGGTTTTCAGCTGATGTTGGTCAAACATGACATGTTCAGATGGTTTTACTCGATCTTGGCCATGTTGGTTTCGCATATGTGCATGCAGTGTCAGTGATTTTGAACCACAGGCACAGTTAAGTTGGGTTTACATCCAGAGATTCCAACGATCGAAGATTTGTATTTAGGAGATACAAATTCAGCTCACTTGTTCACTGCAATGAAGCCAATTGCTGATTGATGCCACCAAAGTATTCCTAGAATAGTATAATGTAACTACTGCAAACATATGAATGAATTTGCAAATTCTTGTGTCACCCAATATTTAGGAATGAATAATTACACATATCCATATACACATATGTAACACATATATCTATATATTTATGTATACACTTACTTATGTGTAAAGACAGCAGGGTGGCACAGAGGCACCAGTGACCATGTTATGTTGATTTGTTTTTGAACATTCAACACATGGTGGTCGACCGTTTCACGTTCTATGTGTGATTTTTTCCATTTCACTCTTGTGAAGGTAACCACCATCAAATATCCACTGAAACAGCCAAAAGAGTAAATGTTGACAGAACAACTATATATATAGACGTTTTTCTAGTTTTTGATTGTTTCATTGTCACTAGAAATGCTACTAAAATCAGCCTTGATTAGTAGCATCAAGGCCGCTCCCAAAACTCGCAGGCGTTTTGGGGCGCCAGTCGCGGTCAAGTTGAGGGCGTGCCGCGTCACCAGGCCGGTGGACATGCCAAACATGGACTTGAAGGTGGATCGGTCCGGGATGCCCAGAGTGGCCCAGGTGTGTAGCCCAGGTTTGTGTGATGGCTGTTCGAAACATCAACAAATTTATAGCAAAGGGATCTAACTGATAACCAACTGATCGGTCGATACTGTTGTTTACAGCGAAATCATGGGATACAAGTGTTTGTTTGTTATTGGATGATTGTCATTCACCAACTGGTGTTACGATCAAGCAAATGATTTTCGGAGACAACCAGCTGGTGAAATCTGGAATCGTCCACAAAATGTCCATCGTGGAACTCGTCTTGTTGACAAAGCTGAGGTCCATCCTTCCACCACACGTTCCAACCCCATCACATGTTGAACAAAGTCACCAGGAATTGGTCACCAGGTAAAAATATGTAAAAGTCCCAAGAAACAAAAGTGGTGAATTGTCATTAGCATTTTCGGTTGTGATCACTATAATCATCACTACAATCATCATCATGGCATCATGATTATAATCATTTATAGTTGAACAAATCATCACTATGACCATCATCCCAAGAGCATTTGCTTCGGGTTGTCCCTTCGAAACCTCGTGCGTTTGGACGTTCATGTCATTGTCGGGCGTTCCTCGTGTCGACATGGCACTGTTTCGCGGACTCGGGTTCCGAGGCCAGGCTGGTGATATGGTACTGGGGACTGGGGAAACGTTTGACATAGTGGTGGTTCATCATGGTTCATCATTGTTTATCATGATTCATAATGGTTTACCATGGTTCATCATGGTTCATATCAACTAGGGATGATCCCACTCAATCAGTTCAAAAACCTATAGAAAAGTTTTTTGAGTTTTTGTTTTGTTCTATGCGATGTGGTGTGATTCATGTGCTTCGGGCCTTGCTCACTCGATTATGTTGTGTGTTTAGATCATTGTTCAGCATCACTTTCTTTGCTCGTGATTTCAGTGCTGCCTTGTTGTTAATCATTTGTTATTGGCCAGCCCAGCTACTCACTTTTTTTTCGGGAAGCCGGCAGTCTTTCATCATTACATGTGGCAATCTACATGTCATTGTGATTCCAGGTTTTATTTGTCAGTCCACATTTGCCAAAAAATAGATTTGTTCCAAAACTCATCACATTCTCATTATGTCAATAGGTGGCCGGGGATTTCGTTGGTTGCATGACAACCTAGCAATATAAAAGAGAATTGGTACCAATGTTCATAATTACACTAATTTGTGTAAGTACACAAAAGTTAAGCGAGCTGGTGGACAACAGCTGCCATACGCAGAGTTCAGTGTTGCTGTTGTTGTTGCTGTTGCTCTTGTTGTTGTTTCTGAACCACGGGGCATCGATACTCACCGGTAATTTAGAATTGATAATTCATAACCATGTTTGAACCATCATTAAACATCACAATCAGTGGCCATGAGCAAATCAAATAGCACCATCAACGAACCACCCTTCATCACGCTTAACCACCTTAAACCAACCTTGACCACCCTCAACCATCCTTAACAATCCTTAACCTCAACCACCGGAAACCGTCGTTCTCACCTGGGTGAACCCACCATGCCGGGGCCCCTAGGACGGTGCTGACGAATCAGTTTGGCTCCATCCAGCAGATCTTGGGAACGGTGGGCAGTTTGTGCCCTGGGACTGGCGGAGTGGGGTTCGGTAGGCTGGGGATGTTTGAAAATTCAGCAGCAATGACGTGTTGGATGTAAAATACAACATATGAATGATATTAGATGGTTTTTGAGATGCAAGATAGAACGTATGATTTATATTAAATGATTATGAAAATAGATGATATGCAACGATATATCCATTTACATATATGTATATTGAATTATGTTTACCTAAATATAGTAAATATATTTGTATATATTTGAAATATATATATATATGTATAATTTGCATGTATGTGATTATATGTGTAGTTGTATATGTATACAGCTTTTGTTTGTTTTGTTGATGTCCTTGGATCAATTGGCGCATGATCAAGCTTGATATCACTTTAGGAATCTCCAACGATCAACGGTAGATTCGTACTATTCTTGGGACCAGATTGATCGCATCGCCGCTGCTGCGGGTCAGCGGCCTGAATGTTGGGAGTGGTTTGGCAAGGTCTGACTGTTCTTGGCCATCATTGTATGACTATCAACCATCCCCGATATGTTTTAAACAAAACATTATGAACCCCTATTAACTGCTAACCATTACCATAACTATTACAAATGATGAGATAACAACACACCGTCAATGCTATTGATCACCATTTATTAAAGCATCATTAAACAACTATCAATGATATGATCAACCACTATTCACCATGTTTTTTTCAGCTAGCATTTAGTAGCATTAACCACCATAGTTCACCATTGTGTAAATATCACGAGACAACATTATCATGTAAGTATCTTTATTGCATTAGTGGCCACCAGTATCAACCATTACTTAAGCATTTTCATGAAACCACCCTCGTTATTTGCCGTTACTTGTATCATGAACCACCACTATGCCATGGCCCCTACTCACAAGCAACCGTGACACTGCAGTCAGGTACAAAAGAAAGGCACCCGGGGCTTGCGAATGCCGCGATGCCGGTGGTTTGGCCCAGAAAAGCTACTGTAGGGATGACCAATTCAGTCGAGAGGATGCCATTTGGTTAAATTGTGGTTGATATGGTTAGTGAGTGATTAAACTATGGCTAATATAGTGAGTTAACTATGGTTGATGTATGGCCCAGATCTGTTGATCGTTGATCTCAGAACTGGTGGGTATACATCACCAGGGATAGCTATGGAGAATGCTGTTGCTAGCAAGGGCTAATGGTGAACAGTGGCTACCGGATCAGTTCCCTGAGCACTTGTCACTTTTCTGTCAGCTAGTCACCGACTGGTGATGGTTCAATCACTTGCTGAGGATTCATCATTGTGCAGCCACTTATGTATGGCCCTGGCCTAATCATTGTGGATACAGCTGTGGTGTTCACTGTTCACATCTAAATTTGTTCACCATGTTTGACGCATGTCATGACCCATACTTAGCTGTGAGACGGATGTAGATATGATTGCCCCGTGTTTGAGGCATGATATTTCCATTGCCCCTGTGGTAGCCTAGCTGAGCTGGTCAGACCTTGGCCAATAGGTAAACCATCAATGGTAGGTTCTCAGCCAGCGATGGTAGATTTCCAGGGTACCCATTATTGATCAAACCATCGTCATCAACCACCAAGCCACCATTAACCATTGCTAGTCATGATTCGCTACAAGCAATCATTTGCCATCACTAGTTACCGTAAACTATAAGTATGACCAGTATCGAACACCAGACCATCATTAGCCACTTAAAGCACTATCAACTATCATTCACCAATATGTCTATGGGTCAAGAACCCTTAGTCCCCCTGGTTTCCCCACTATGAACCATTGTTTTCCCCATGAACTTGTTGCTTATTACCCACCAGAAACTTGGTTGGTGAACTGCTTGACCCAGCTCGCCACATAAACCAACAACAATCGTCATGACGACAAGGGTTGATTCTGACATGCCACTGCCACCAGGCCCGAAACTCGGCGCTTCTGTCCGTGATGCTCTCCTACATGGCGGCCATTTTGAAGGTTGCTGGGCTCATGGTTGTGTGGAAGCCGCTGCATAAACCCACCAAGAGATGGGCCAACCATGGTGGATATATGGGATAACAAACGGGGTAACATCCATGGTTACTGAGAGATAATGAGAGTTGATACCGGTTTATGATGGTGAATGGTGGTTTCAAGGACCTTTGGGGGTTCACAAAAATGCTGATTAGTGATGTTTGTCGACGATGTTTGGTGAAAACGACCATTGGTTAATGATGTAAACTGGCGATAACAAAATCATCAAAGGTGATTTCTATAAATGATGCTTCGGAACTGTTGGGTTTAACGATGCTTAGGAACGAGGGATCAACTAAAGTGGTTGATAGTTTATGTACTTTTCGTTGATAGGTGGCAAACCATCATTTGCCCTTGTCAGCGAGGATGAACCAACAATTATCACCCACATTTGTTATTGACACATTGTAGACAAGTATGATCCATTCACAATCGTTGCAAAACATTGTCGCTCGTTCTGAACCTTTAAGAGTTACTTATCATTGTGAACTATGAATAATTTGCGCAAGTTGATACTTTTCATGGACACTATCACAAACAGTAGTAATATGTTTGTGATACAGTTGGTAACTTGGTAACCATTGAAACGTCACAGATGAGAATGCACCATTCTGAATAGTATCATTAACTACTAGCAATAGTATCAATGAACCATATTGTGAATATGTTGGAACAAAAACATATCATTCACAGTAACATTGATCATCATTATCACTTCCATGTCTCAGCACCCGCCCCAGGGAAGCATGAATGCATTGTGGTGGCTGGCACGCGGCCCATATGATGCTGCTCGGCACCGCTGGGTACTGCTTGGCCGGGGCTGCGAAGCTTCACCAGAGTGGGTTGCTCTGTAAGAGTTGGTTGATGAAAGCTGGTACTGTTAATGGTGAATAGTAGTTTTATAATGACTTATAGAAATGACTCACAATCAATCAATGAACAATAGTAATGACTAATGGTAATGATTACAGTAATGATAATGATCATTATTATGAATCAGAAAATGATTAATAGGAATGGTTTTTAATGATCAAAATGACTAACAATGCTGATTCAAAATGACGGTTTCTTATAGTAAGTGGTTGGTTGGTTTCATAATGGCTAGTAACAACTAAGAATTGTTTCATAGTTGTTAATCATGGTTCAACAACGGTAAATTACGAATATTTGGCACTGGCTTGCATAGGATTATGAATTTTCAACAATGATTTTTTAGGATTAAGATGTGTTTAATCATCGTTAACAATGGTTGACATTGGATGAAATTGGCAAATATAATGGTCAATAGGGGTTTAGACTTGATGGTGATAGTTGGAGCCTTCACTACGAATAAAGGAACCATTGACGATCACAAATACTACGGAGACAACCAGCACTCACGAGGGGATAGTGGCCAACATTAAGCAACACTAACAGAGATATGCTGGTTTCTCAAAATAGGGAGCCCCCAAATCATCCTCTATCAATAATCTGCATTAACAAACCAACCATAACTTGGGGGATCCCCATGGCTTGAGAAACTCCCATCTAGCGCCGCAAAATTGGTATCTTTTTTGCTAGGTCAGGTCAAGCTTGCAATGTTGGCCGACGGGCCCTTGTCAGTAGGTAGCCATCCCCATCTATCTTGCCAAAACTGCACTGCTCCCTGAAAATACGTGATTGCATGGAGAGGCGGGATCTCTGCAATTAGCTACGATCAGCTTTAGTCACCAGCGAGTGAAACCTATATCACAACATGGATTCAGAATGGCTATGGATGGCTACTCCATTCAGCCTGAACCTTCCGTACCTTGATTGCACCTGTGAATCTGAAATAGAATCATAGCTTCACCTTTGAGTCACCGGCCTCTCCCGCAGGCGCCTTGAGCTTAGGTTCGAGGAAAAGGGTCACAGCACCTGCAAGCTGTAGCTGCCCTAGCTTTTGTTAGTGGTAGAGCGGAGCCTAGGTCTCCAGATCTAGGCGACCTGTGAGTGCCGTCATGGCGTGGGGGTTCCGACCTTCGGGGCCTTTCGGTTCGGGCGTACCGCAAACGCCTTGCTCAGCAGATGGAGGACTCTCTGCTGGGGGCCGAGCCTTTGTGGCTCCTGGTGCTTGGATGGCGCCAGATGGCCAAGGACTTGGAGGTTTGACTGATGCCTCTTCGAGAACGCCAACTGCCCAAGGTCAATGTGCGCCGCTCTCGACTTCACCGCCTGGCTCGCCGACGAGACCGAGTGCTTCGATGTCGATGAGCGCCTCTGGACTTGGGAACGGCCAAAGCAGTTTTTACCCTCAACAAGCTAATGGACCTGTACCTGGACAGACACCAGACTTCCCCTTAGGGGACCCGTGGGCCAGGTACACCAGAACCGCCGTAGGCGGAATGAGCCCAATGACGCAAGACCCAATCGGGTCACCACCCAGGAACAATGCTGGACCTTCGCACGGGAGTGCATCTGCTCAGGCAACTTGGTATGGTGCTACTTCGTCTTCTCCGACTACCGCGCATGGACTATGTCAACCAGCTGGACTCCAACAACCTTGTGGACAAGTTCACGGCGCAGCTCCTGGACTCCAACAACCTTGTGGACAAGTACCGCACCCCGGACCAGGACACCAACAACCTTGTGGACAAGTTCCGAATTTCTGTGGAGCCGGACCTTGTGGCCAACAACCCAGTTCTTGTGGAGTGGGACAGTGTGGACACCAGGGTCACGGTGGACCGGGACAAGGGCATGGTTGTAACGGTGTTCCAGGTTCTTGTGGAGGGCAAGGTTGTACAGGTGCACCAGGTGCTAGCGGTGGAGTAGGACCAGGTCAACCCAATGGCAGTTCTTACAACCCTTTCGACTTTGGACCTGGTACCCTAGCAGCTGGTATAGCCGCAAATCTGATGCCTGCCCATGGTGGATTGCCCAGCCAAACGCAACAGGTATCTTCCGCCTTCAACCTTCTTGGCAAGCAGCAGCCGCCGGACTCGACTGGAGCAGGACCGAAGCCGTCGGATGCTGACATGGCCAGACAGTTGATCAATGCACTTGGGGGCGAGAAGAAGAGCATACCTACATGGAATGGATCCCCAAGTACCCTTCGAAATTGGCTGAAGATGTTAGCGTTTTGGGAAATGGACAATACCACTCCTAAGGCCAAATGGGGATTGAAGTTGTACCAAAGCTTCACAGATGGCACACCTCCCAAGAAAGTTGCAGACCAAGTCCCAACCGAAACCATTCTGAGTGAAATGGGGTATTCTGCAATCTTGGGAGCCCTTGCACAGAAGTACCAGCCCTACCTTGCAATTGCAGCTCCGGCAGCCATTGATGCTTTCTTCTTCAGTGGTGAAAGATCCCGTGGTGAAACGTTTTCAACTTACGTAGCCAACAAGGAGTTGCAACGAGCTGAAATGTGTTTGATGATTGGAGAACAAGTTTCAGATTTAGTGTGTGGAAGAATCCTGTTGAGACAAGCCAATCTGTCCGACCTCCAGAAGGATTTGCTGTCAATCAAAGGGACCGCACTTATCGGCTTTCAGCAGATGTCCAATCTGTTGCGGACCCTTGACCGCAGTGAGGTCATAGCCAAAGGGATCGCTCCGAATCCCAATCCTCACCGCACCTTCATGGCGCTTGGAGATGGAACTCGAGCTGATGGCCTCCTGGAAGAGGAGGAAGAGGAAGAAGCTCCAGAGGTG
>VSDK01025658.1:747995-785509 GCA_009767595.1 Symbiodinium kawagutii | reverse complement strand
AGAACCATCCTGGCCAACTTCAAGCACAAGTTCAAGGACCAGGCCGGCAAGGCATCCAGTTCCAAGACCGATGTGATGGAAGTCTATTCGAGGCCTAGAGTAACGGCCCGAGCTCACATTCATGAACTACGTCCTGGAGGAGCACTAGACCTTGCGACAGGTTGGAACTTCAACCTAGCAACTCATCGAAGACGAGCCCTTGAGTTGATCACTTTGTTGAAGCCAGCACTGGTCGTGCTGTCTCCTCCTTGTACAACGTTCTCAGCCCTCAGACACCTCTCAGACTTCAAACGTAGCCAGGAGCAGGTGGAGTGTGAGCGACGAGAAGGTTTGAATCACCTTCGCTTTTCCATCCACATCGCGCAAATGCAACAGAAAAATGGGCGTGGCTTTCTTTTCGAGCACCCTTTGCGTGCTGGGAGTTGGAAGACACCAGAAATGGAAGAGCTGATGAATCTTACAGGAGTTTATGCAGTTACTATAGACATGTGTAGGTATGGCCTCAAAACCAAAGAAGGGATGCCTGCCAAGAAACCGACCTTGTTGCTCACCAACTTGAAGACCTTCGCTGAACACACCCCCTGCAGCACCAATCCCTGATTGGAGGCCGCGCAGGACCTGCAGCCGTCTACACCGACCAGTTCGTGGACAGCATCTTGCGAGCCCTTCGCAAGCATCTACTTCTTCGACCAGAAGGCCAGCCGCCCGAGGACTATTGGTCATTCAATGGCCATGTGCTCAGCCGACACCATGTGCAGCCCCGGGTTCTTTTGTTTTCACCTACACACGTCAGCCACTTTCCTGTAGCCTTCAAGCACTTGGAGGATTCACGAATCACCATTCACACAGACCAGACCACCTTCGAGGACAACTGGCGTGCAGGTACCAAGTTTAGTCCTTGGAAGTCACACTGGACAGGTGTGACCCAGTTCGTCGTTGCCCCTCAGGTGTTGCCAAGTGCCTTGCAGGACATTGCTACGTGGTGTGCTTCCTCTGGCGCTCATGCACTCTACACCTATGTCACCAACGAGACGGACTTCATTGTGGAGTACGAGACGCTCTTTGCATCTCCGACTTCCTTCAGCGCATTTCCAACGCGCAGAATTTTAGGAGGCGCTGGTGGTGGTGCTGACGATTTTGGCGCCTACACCACCAACTTCCTCTTCGCCGCCGACTTCATCGACTTCTCCGTCTACACCATTGCCGAGCTCTACGCCTTCGATGGACGAGACCGAGGAGCCCGACGAACCAGTGCAGAAGTCTCGGAAGAAGAAGCAGCTGCCTACTATAGATGAGATCATGGGAGAAGACGCGTTGGAAGATGAGTTGGATCGTGAAGTAGAACGAGTCGGACAAGAACTTCGTGGACCAAAGCAGAGTGCCAGAACAGCAGAACAGATTGAAGAAGCCACCCTACATCCTGAACTCCGACGAGAAGTTTATAGACTGCACCGCAACCTTGGCCACCCTGACCAGGAGCGCTTCATTCGAGCTATGCGTCATGCAGGAGTTCGACCTGAAGTGATCCGCTGGACCAAGATGAGTTTCAAGTGCCCACTTTGCGAAGCCAAGAAGAAGCCTCACTTGCAACGGCCATCGCACTTGGTGAAGAACCTCACATTCAACCAAGTGGTCGGCATCGACGTCTTCTTCGTCAAGGCTCGACCCTTCCTCAACATGCTTTGCTGGGGAACGGATTTGATGGTGGTTGAAGTGATGCCGGACAAAAGGTCTGACACGGCCCTGGCAACATTCTTGAAGTGTTGGGTTGGTCACTATGGCCCTCCCAGTTTGGTCATTGCAGACCAAGGCAAGGAATTCATCGGAGAGGACTTCGTCAACAAGATCTCCGAGATGGGCATCATGGTGCACTTCTGTGACGTTCGTTCGCCTTGGCAGAACGCCAGAACGGAACGAGCTGGAGGAGCCTACAAGTCTCGACTTCAGACAGTGTTGCATGAAACTTCCGCGGAGACCGAAGAGGAGTTTCAGATTGCCGTGACGGAGTGCCAAGTGGCGAGGAACAGATATTACAACAGAGCTGGCTACTCGCCATACCAACGTGCCTTCGGCACGATGCCACGTTTGCCCGCCTCGCTCTTGTCGGACGACCACCTGGACCGTGACCTCGTGATGGCCTCCGCAGGTGATGAAGTTCGAAGAGCTTGGGAAATACGAGACTCAGCCGCTGCTGCATGGATGCGATCCCAAGATTCGGATGCCATTCGAAGAGGACTTCGCACCGTCACTCGGACCTCTGACCAGAAGAAGTTCGCCGCCGGGGACATCGTCTACGTGTGGCGGAACGTTCCGGACTACCATGGTTGGACTGGCCCTGGAGTTGTGGTGGCAGTGGCAGAGAATGGAAGATCCGTTTGGGTCAGCATGCGTGGATACCTCATCAAAGCAAGTGTGGAACAAACCAGAGCCGCGACATCAGAAGAAAGCCTTGGTGCAGAACTGGTGCAGGAACTTTCGCAGGCTATGCTGCAAGATGTGGAGTCTGGCAACATCTCTCACTTCCGAGATGTGGAAGGTGAAGGACTGCCAGAGGGAGACCAATTCCCTCCACTACCTCCTGAAGAACCTCAACCTCTGCGACCTGAAGTTCCTGACCCGGATGACCATCCTATGCAGGAAGAAGAGGAAACGCCTTTTCCTCATCTCCCGTTCACTGATGTCGATGCTCAGGAAGAAGAACAGATTCCAGTTCCACAGCCGATGGAGCAGGATCATGCTGATGACACGACTCACGCTCCGAGTCCCAGTGCAATGATGGAACCAGATACTCCGGCTGTGCACTCTGAAGCTACCCCAACCGCTACTCCGACTACGAGCACTACACCGAGCCGAAGACCAAGCATTCGAGTTGATGAAGGCCGCGATGGAACTATGCCCTTCGGACCTCTTCGAGACCGAGACCGAGCAACAGCTATGCCTTATCCATTTAGTGGACCAGCTCCTGCGCCGTGGCCATCTTCGAATGCTGGAGCGAACTACTTCAATGTGGTGCCCGATGATGGACAGATCAAAGTGTGGTGGAAAACCAAGAAGGACCCAGTTCCTTCTTCTCTCCAACCTGTGACGGAAGAGACCTTCGTCATCGAGAACGCTGTGGGTGTGGTGAACCTCAAGGACAAGAAGATGTACCTTTCCAAGGCCAAGCTGAGCCCTGGTCAAGTGGAGTTCACCAAACTTCCCAAGGAGCAAGTGCCATTTTTCAGAAAGGCACGAGACAAGGAGATCAAGAGCCTCCTCGACTCAGGTGCAATTCAGATCCTGTCGATCGAGGAAAGCCGCAAGTTCCGGAAGGAGCATCCGGACAACGTGCTGGACAGCCGCTACGTGGATCGCTGGAAGCCCACTGATGCCTTTGGTGTGCTGCCCAACGAGTACCACGACAAGGACTTCAAGCCGCACGAGCACCCTGGACTTGCTGCAAAATCCCGATGGTGTGTCATTGGATGGCGTGACCCAATGATCCACGAGATCGAAAGATCTGCACCTACTCCTTTGACGAGTTCCATGTACCTCTTCATGCAGTTGTGTGCTGGAAGACGCTGGACGGCATTTTCAAAGGACGCCAAAACCGCCTTCCTACAATCCAGACCCACAACACGCAGGAACAAACTTGCATGTCGCATGCCTCGGGACGAAACCTTCCCTGGGTATGAAGATGAACAGCTCATATTGCTGTTGACGGAAGTGTACGGACTTGTCTCAGGGCCTTCATGGTGGCGAAGGAGCTTCCTCGAACTATGTGTCTCTGCCGGATACAGAGTGAATTGTTATGATAGATGCGTTCTGACGCTTGACGGCTCCGACCATGGAAAAGCTGGAGAAGATGTCTCGCGCACGCACACTCAAGGAATTATGGTCATCGAAGTCGATGATATTCTTGAGGCTGGCAACGAGGCACACCGCAAGAAGATGCAGTGGTTGGAAAGTCGCCTGAAGTTTGGAAAGATCCAGAACCTCCAGGAAACGGATGGTGGTTCAGGATATGCTGGAAGGCGACTCAAGCAGAACAAGGACTTCGCCTTTGAGTTCCACCTCAACGACTACATCGCGAACCGGTTGAAACCTGTGCAGCTCTCTCGCAAGTTCTTCAAAAAGGACGCAGCCAAAGAGTTCTTGAACACAGAAGAAGAAGGACAACTTCGAGCAGTGATCGCAGCGGTCAACTGGATCGCGAGGGAAGGCAGACCAGACGCTTCAGCGTCTGCCTCAATTCTTTCAGGCGTCTTTCCAAAGCCTACCCTTCAAGACGCCCTGGAAGTCAACACCGTGGTGCAGCACCTCAAGGACCACCCGATCACCATGCGCATTGTGCCAATCCCCGAGGAAGAGATTCGCCATGTGGTGATTTGTGACAGCAGCTTCGACGTGTCTGGAAAGACCAAGCCCCAGCATGGTTGGATCCAAGGTGTGACCAACAAGAAGCTGAACCTTGGTGAAGAAGCTCCTGTTAGCATCATTTCATGGAGATCGAGGAGGTTGAGACGACGTGCTAGCAGCACTATGTTGTGTGAGGCTATCAGCCTCTCGACAGCTCTTGGTGCCCTCGAGAAACAGATCGCCGTCTTTGAAAGTGATTCGATCCCAAAACCATGATCGGATCTCCAGAAGCTGCCATGGGTCTACGTGGTCCTCCAACGGTCATTGCCAGTGAAGACCCCGGATACCAAGATCCAGCAGCTCTCGCAATCATAGACGCGAAAGCAGTCTATGATGGGTCTAGCAATGAACAGGCCCAAGGTGAAGATGATAGATCCGCTTTGGAGATTGCAGTCATCCAGGAAACCCTCGCCAAAATCAGTGGACGATTGCGTTGGATACCACACAACGCTAACCCCACTGATGGTCTGACCAAGGTGCTGAGCAAGTCGCACATGGAACCTCTCCTTCGACTGCTCCGGACCTACACCCTGACCGTCGAGAAGGAACAGGAGGTGATCGCCAGAGAGAAGCAGTCGGATTGTCGCCAAAAGCTACGATCCTGAATTTTCAGTGCCAGATTCTTCCCAGAGAGCGCCTTATTGAAAAAATTCAATAAGAAAAGCATGTTTCAATAAGGCCCATCCATTTCAATAAGAATGGCTGTCTTATTGAAATTTGGTGGTGACCTGTTTCAAAGTTCATTTCAATAATTTCAAACCTGTTTCAATATTGCACCTCTGGGCTCCTTTTTCTTTTCCCTTTTCCCTTTGCCTCCCTTTTGAGGGTTGGGGTCATTGGAGCTCCTGGATGTGCTGTACTCGCTGCCTGGCCAAGGAAAAAATGAAAGAAAAAACATGGACATAGCACTTGTGAACCTGCCTTCCTCTGCTCCCTGCTGTGGCTTCGACCATGCAGAGCCCCATTGGCCTGGCAAGATTAAAAAAAAATACATGGACATGAAATGGTACAAAAATTCTATGTGACATGCAACAAGTACTTCATGATAAGCGCAAAATCAGACCAGGCCTCCAGCAGCTTGTTGCAGGTGCCACTGGTGCCACTGCCAGGCCTCCCACTGGTACTGCTGCTGGTCCCTTTGCCACCTTGCTCCCTCTTCCCAGGCTTCCAGGATCTTCTGCTGGGCTTTCTGTCTTGACTGGAGCCTCTCAAATCTGCTGTGGCTCATGGCCATCAGCCTCTGCAGTTGCCTCTCCTCTTCATTTTGAGGGGGCCCCTGCTTGGCTTTGATGGCTGCTAGCCTCTGCCTTTCCATGGCACTTCCACTTGTGGTGGAAGTACCAGGGGCTGCAGCCACCTTCTGCCCTTTTCCAGGACTTTGCCCTTTTCCAGGACCTTGCCCTTTTGCAGGGGCTTTGGCCTTTTTGCAAGGCCTTTCTTCCTTTGTCTCATCCTTCCACCTCCTGTCCTGCCATTTTTCATCCTTCCGCCTCCTATCCTCCCATTTTTCCTCCTTCCACCTCCTTTCTTCCCACTTCTTTTCTTTCCTGTCCCAGCTATGGCTGGATTCCTCCCAGCCATGGCATGCATGCCCTGCTTCCTCATCATTCTCCCAGCCATCTTCCCACAGCTGGTCCCAGTCCTTTTTCTTCTTCTCACTTTCCTCTTTTGCCTCCTCTTCTTTCCTCCTCCTCACATCCTGCACATAGGCAGGAACCTCCTTCAGCTCCACTCCCCCTTTCTTCGGTGTAGGAGATCTTTTGCTGTTCTCTGGGGTAGGAGACTTTTTGCTGCTTTTGCTCCTTGCTGGTGTTGGGCTCCTGCTGAAGTCTGCTGACTCAGAGGATATCTGTCCTGTCTCAGCTATCATTCCCCTTTTTCAGGGCCTGCCCTTTCACAGGGCTTTTTTTGCTTTTTTGCAGAAGCCTAACCTTTTTTTCAAAGTTCTGGTTTTGAGCCTAAAAGCTAAAGCTAGAAACAATTTTTCAACAACCAACAACAACCAAGTGCTTGGGCACCACTGGCAGAACACACTTCAGGCCACACTGGTTAGAGCATTTTTTTCATGACACCAGGGTCCAAACATCTTGACAGCATATTGCTGGGCCCTAAAATGCTTGCCTCAGAATACTTCCTTTTGAAGTATCCATGGCTACAGGCCCTTTGCAGGACTATGCCCTTTTTCAGGACCATGCCCTTTTGCAGGGCTTGCCCTTTTGCAAGGCTTGGTATGGGATAAAAATTCCAATGCCTAAAAACATGCTGGCTTTCCCTTTTGCCCTTTTGTTTGTAGGGGTGGTGTTTTCTGCCCTTTTGCAAGGCTATGGTTGAACTCATTTTTCTGCATATTTCTGCATGAGCTCAGCTCTTTTCTTGAGCACACTGCCTTTTGTGGCTCCAGGCTCTTGGGCAAAAGGCAGCAGCTTCTGGATGAGCTGCTGGTGGCTGATGTTCAACTTGCTGCACTGGTGCAGTGTGACTGCAACCACAAGCCTCTTTGAAGTTCCCTTTCCACCAGGCATATGCTGGATGTACCTTTGGTTCTTGCCACCTCCAATGGACAAGGATTTTGTGTCAATCTTGACATCCAGCCCTTTTGCAGAGCCTGGCCCTTTTACAGGGCATGCCATAGCTGGCTTTTTCAAGTGGTCTTTGCTCACACTTTTATTGCTGCTCACACTCTTGGGGCTCTTGCAGGGTTTTTTCATGACTGCCACTTTTCCAGCCTTGTCCTTCCAATCTTTTTTCAAAGCTTATTTTGGGCTGCCCTTTTCCAAGGCCCAGCCATTTCTCAAAAAAAGATGGCCCACCTCCTTCCAAGCTTGTGGCTCCAGAAGGACCAGCCACAATTTTCATTGAAGGAGCTGAACCAACTTTTCCCACACCCATAGCATTCAACCCCCCAGTCAGGGTCACTGCTGTGTCTTCTCCACAGCCAGCACTTGCAACCAAGGTTCTGGCAGGGCAGATAGCACCAATACCCATCAACCACATGGTGCCTCCCATCAACCCTATCAAGGTCCAAGCCTGGCTCACACCCCAATGGCATCACTGGGTCTGGCCAGCCCATGTTTCACAGTGCCCTTTTTCAAGGCAAGCCTTTTTGCAAGGCTCAGCCTAAAAAAAACTTGAGCCAAAAACTCTAGTTTTCTGGGTGTGTTAAATAATGCTCCTGCACATTCTTTGCCAACTGGTTGCTGCACAAGCACACATTGTATTTTCTAGGGGCTCATTGATTGTCTTCCAGCAAGGGATATATATCAATGATATTGCTAGTTATTTCAATAAGCTTATTGAAATGTGTTTCAATAAGCTTATTGAAATGTTTCAATAAGAGCATGAAATCCTTATTGAAATATTTCAATAAGCTTATTGAAATGTTTCAATAAGAGCATGAAATCCTTATTGAAATATTTCAATAAGCTTATTGAAATATGTTTCAATAAGCTTATTGAAATGTTTCAATAAGAGCATGAAATCCTTATTGAAATATTTCAATAAGCTTATTGAAATATGTTTCAATAAGCTTATTGAAATGTTTCAATAAAATGTCCATTTCAATAAGGACCTCAAATTTCAATAACTTTATTGATTTTTTTCAATAAGGCGCTCTCTGGGTTCAAAAGAATCTGCAGAATTTTAGGAGGCTGTGAATCTGAAATAGAATCATAGCTTCACCTTTGAGTCACCGGCCTCTCCCGCAGGCGCCTTGAGCTTAGGTTCGAGGAAAAGGGTCACAGCACCTGCAAGCTGTAGCTGCCCTAGCTTTTGTTACACCAAATTGCATCCTGTACCAAGATGGCCCGGTTGCCGCGGTGTCATTCCTCTCTCATCCCAGCACCGCTGAAGTAGCTGAGGCTTTGGACGCTGCGAAACAAAAAGAAAACAAAAGTTGGTTCTTTTGGGTTGGGAGCTCAGGCTTTGGCTGCTCAGAGGGCGCAGCTGGCGCGAAGCTACAGCTTGTATCAAGTAGCTTGCGTCAACTTGCTTGCTGGTCAACCGTGATGAAAGCTGACGAAATCTGATCAGGGGACGATTGTCCAAGTAGCCTGTATGATTATAGATGTGATTAATAACTTGAAATTAACCAATGTGTGCCTTGCAATTCGCTGTTGTTGGTGGACCACCAAGGGTATGGCAATCGCTCGAAATGTTTGTACCATTTGATCAGCAAGAACCACAACTAACCATCATTTGCTGTATTCATCAACATTTGAGCATGTTTAGCCGGTAATTTATCATCATTGGCCATCACCAAAGAATGATTAAATAAACGCATGAACGAAACCCATCATTGAGAATCAGCCATCACTCACCGTCAATCAAAACTTCTTGAACCATCATTAGCCATCATTGATTAACTATTATTTTATTATCAATTACCCATCACCCATCACCCACCACCCACCATCATTTCACCCCATTATCAGCCATTATCAACCGCTATCTAGCGGTTATTACTGTAATCACCAACATTGACAGTGATTAACAACCACCATTCATCATGAAATTGTCGTTAAGAATCAGTAATCACTAATCCCTAAACCATCATCAAACATCATTCACCACCACTAAGCACCATGGTTCGCATTTCTAACCACTCTGAAACACCATGATAACCACTGTTTCCAACCATCATCAACCACAATTGTCAACACCATCACAATTATTCAATTATGGTTGATATCTTATCAATGGCGTCATTATCATGAAAACATCATCAACCATCAGCAACAACCATTCTTGATAACCACCATGATTACCACAAGTTTTGGTAAACTAATATGGCAATGGAGAATCCACCATTTATTGACATGTTAGTTTACCGGAGTGTCAAAGTGATTTACCACGATCAGTTGTCAAAAATCGTTGGTAATACCATGAAGACATATTGAAGCCATCATCAGCAACCATCATCAATGACCACCATGATTACCACAAGTGATCAACCATTACTCAACATCATCAACCATGATTAATACCAAACCATCATCCACAACCATCATCTATCATGGTTCACACCATCAACAACCATCAGTCAACATCATTCACCACGCTGACCACCTATTCGCCACAGTAAGCCGCTCGCTGAGGTGGATCCTTTGGTGCAAGGCTTGAGCGAAGGCACCTACCGGGCCTTTGCGGAGCTTGTAGGCGCGGGATGACCAGCACCCTTGGGGATGCGGTGATGAAGGTGATGAGTTAGTGGGAAAATCCGGTGGTTGAGTGGTTAGCGATGGATTAATGTTGGTGGATTGAGGGTTTATTTTTTTTGGTTAATGATTGTTATTACTGGCTCATGGAGGAACACTCAAGGTTATTTTGTCACAAATACCAACGTTGGTCGAGGCTTAGTAATAGTTCAATGATGTTGTGGTTGTTACTTGTTATTCCTATACGGTCGATGGAAACTCGACACGAGATAACCATGGTAATTGTCACCACGTGGTTTTCACCGCACCAGGGTCGTGCGCACCACCACGCCTTCCCCGCCTTCCCCGGGACACGTCGTGAGGCAACGCGTTGTTCGGTGTGGTTTTGATCCTGAACAGCATCCGTCAGGCGCGAGTTGTCTCGGAACTTGGCGCAGTGGGCCGATGGTGAATCCGATTCGACTGGTGCTTTCTTAAGCCATGGAGAACCCAGAAAATGGGTGGTTTATTGCATTTTATTACTATTTTATCATTATAAATGGTTAGTTGAAATTGGATGATTTGGGGGATTCCCGACTTTGAGAAACATCAGGAAATCCGTTGTGTTTTTGATAGGTTGACTGTGGGTAGTAGTGTGTGTTCAGCAGTGAATCGTGGTTATTATCAATGACAATGGTCAATAGTGATGGCTTTATGCTGGTTCTTGAAAGGTGGTTGATAATGTGGTTATGAGTGGTTAACAGTAGTACTTTTCATCAATGAGGACGATAGATAGTGATATTGTCACCAATGTAATGGTTTGTTATTGTGAAAATTCCAATGATCACAATGGATTATAGTGAATTATCATAGCAGCTGATAACAATTGTCCGGTAGTAGCTTATGAGTTGTGTAATTGCTTATGATGATGATAATATAGTTTATGATAATAGCGTTGGTCAACATGGATGAGGTAGAGATTCGCAATGGTCAACTTCCTTGTGGCGAGGAATGGTTTGATGGCAAAACAATGTCGTGGTTGGTGAAATGCATCATTTGATAGCAATCATTTGGTAATGTGTAGATACATGGTATGTGTCAGTGATAGTCAGTTATGGCAAGTCCAGAAATCTTGGGCCACAACCCGTTGGGTTTTGGCAAAGGTTCACATATTCATCAACCCAATTTCGCGTGTGAAAGGTCGCGGCTTTTCAGGGATCTGAGTCGAACAATCAGCATCAAGCCCCATGCCGACCTTGACGCAGGTGATTCTGGGAGTGCCCAGACCAAGGGCACAGAGCTTTTTGGACGGCATCCTCCAAGGATTCTTCGGATTGGTCAGGGATCTCAGAGGATCACTGGGAGCTGGGGGGAGCTGGGGGTCTCTAAGCTGATGGCGCAGCTAGGGGATGACCTTACAAGCGCAGCTAGCTTCTGGCGAGCCAGGTAACCGGGCAGTGATTTAGAGCTCAGGAATGTGCTGGTTGCCCAATTTTAGCAGAGAAACGCCACCGTGCTCACTGACGAGCAATGATGAACCTCGGCCATGCTGTCACCAAGCCGACATGACTAGGAACAATAGGTGAACATATCCGTGGATGTGCGAGCATCTCATGAAACCATTTTGCTTAATTAAATCATTTGACCCGGGCGAGAACAGTCAAGAAGCCATGGTTCATTATAACCCTTGAATAAGTCCGTGGTTGATGGTTGATCGTTGTTATTCATGCTTGATGGTTAACATCCATGGGTGCCAATTAACAATGAAGCCATGATTCGTGATTGTTAAATGAGCTGTGAACAAGCCGTGCTGGTCGGTGGATTTAAAATGCTTTGTTTTCCCTGGTAATTATTAGCACATGGTTGGTTGGTCAATATTTTTCATAGGGGTGGTTGAACCACCAGCCAGCTTGCATAAGCCATCCATATTGTTTCTCAAAATAGGGGTACCCCCGAATCCCCGAATCATACTTTTATATCAGCCATTTAGAATGGTCTTATTGTGTGTTATTATTCCCTATTATTAACCACTAGTTAATCTCTGTAAAACCACAGAAATTAAATCACTATTCATCATTCTCATTTACCATGGTTGAAAATATGATCCCTATTATTAACCATTACCAACAAAACCAATCTTCCTTGCAAAACCATTATTATAAGCTATCCATATTGGCCCTCACAGACCTCAACACCATGCACACGTGTGCGCAAACATCAGGTGGTGGACACCTTTCTCACCCCAATGCGTCAGCTAGTGCTTCAGACTCAGGCTTTGGGGCGTTGCTGGTGGTGTTGCGATGGTGTTGAGCAACGGATTCCCTGTGATTTCCTATGATTTCCCTAGGATTATCTAGGATTCCTTCGGATTCCCCATGATTATGGCAACGAATGCTAGTAATTGATCACTATTTTTTCACACAGTCTATGACAATCATTTCCGGTGATTCCCTTATCGTTTATCATAGGATTGGCCATGATTCTCCATCATTTCTTGAGTCTTTCGTGTCATTTCTGGCATCTTTTGACGGCATATGATTGGCCATGACTCACCAGCTCATTGGTGAGTTTTTGTCATGGAGAATATGGAGGACCCCACCATATCCATCAATAAGGTTCATTTGACATCAATTTGATGGTAAATATGGTGAGTGGTGAATCTATGGAGCTGGTGGCATTTGCGAAGATGATTTGCTGGGATAGTCCTTATTTAGCAGGTTACTAAGAATGTCTCAAGAACCAGCATATTCTTCATCTATATGTTGAATCCTTAGCTGACCCGTAGTCTTTCTTACCAGGTTCATTGATATGTTCAAGGAATACATCCTTAGGAACTCATCTATATCAGGGCATGATTATATGTTGGATCCTTAATTAGTCCTGAGTTACCATATACTTCCCTACCGTTCCAGTTACCTATGTACTAAATAAGCATCCCTACGCCAGGGGTTCCCTGGTTACCTACGAAGTAACTGGAAGGGTAGGGCTTTCTATGCTAGTCCCTGGTCACCATCGGTCATCTGTTGGTTGTCATTGCTGAACACCAAAAGTATGACACCGAACCGGCAACAAACCATCATAGATCATCCATTTACTAACCTTCATCAAAGATCATGATAAACTAGGCATGTGAACAAAGTAAGCATTCGTCATTTCCGAACCACTATTTTGACAGTTGCAACAAATTAACCACCAATGGTTCGCCAGTTGCAGCGGATTTGTTCACGATTTCCATGTAATCAATGCGGCGAAGAAGAAAAGACTTTGTCACACGATCGGAGGCGCCTGGGGGTCACGCGGCCTCAGCAACTCTGGCCAAGCGGATCCTGTGGCGGAGGTGGATGACGGTCAACGAGGGCAAGAGCGAGCCCGCTGAAATGTACTTCGGCGACAGCCCCGAGCATTGGACAGAGCACACAGGTGCTACCTCGCACGACCTCGCACGATGTCAGGTACACAGGACGTTCCTCCACTTCGGGAGAGCGCATGCCCTCTGCCGCTCTCAGAGCTGCCCACCATCTCTAAAAGGCTGGCCTCCTACCCCAATGGCCCCATGATCTTAGCAGTGCTCGCCGCCGACCGGCAGACGTGCTTGGCTGCTCTTCTGTTGCCATTTGAGGTGCCTTGGCAAAAATGATGCAGCATCATGATATGGCTCATATGCGTTTTGCTTTGTATAGGTTGAACATAACTCTTAGGTAGAAATAAGGTGCTGCCTGCAAACCTTTTCAAAGACAATTGGAAATGACAAAGCTACCCTGAAACCTTTGGGCTCGCTCACAGAGATAGTGTTCAGCCGTGTCCAGCCGTGTCCAGCCAATGTCCCCAGCTCTTTCTTTGGGAGAGAAGCCCAGGCCACGGCATATTTCGTTACCCATGGCTGCTGGCTGCTGGCAAAGCACAAGAGTCAGACTGCATATTGTGTGCCAAAGCTCGTCATGGCAAGAATTATGCCATGTGATTCAGTATCTAACGTGTAGCCAAGATGGGAATGCATTCTGGTGGTGGTTTGAGTCTTGCCGCATCGCCCTGTTGATTTCTGTTTCCCCACAATGATCTTTACCATGGGGTTTGTTGATTTCTTATATCTCTTACTAAGCCTTATCAAGGATCTGAGTGTCCTGCTATGTTTTGCCACATGGTCCTATCCATTTCTCCTTTCTGGAATGAGGGTCTTACCTCATGGCACCAGAAATGCTTATTAAGCTCATGTAGGATTTGCCAAGACCTCAACAAGCGTTAGTAAAAAAAGTCGGTTTTGGCAGGGTTCTCATGCCCTGAAGAACTGCTCACAGTGATGATTCTTGATCAAACATTGTGAAGGTAAACGCGTTTCTTCATCATTCACTTTTGCTTGTCAATGGCCTTGTTATCGCACTCAGGATCTGGAGGTGGACATCGGGGGGATAGCATCTTGTGAGATGAACCATGGTTACATTCACCGGATAAGAACCAATTAAGTAGCCAATAACAAATTCCTTAACCGGCCTTAACCAACTAATTAACAAGGTAACTTGTTAACTAACTAACAAACCAACTCACCAACCCAGGGGTTTTATCTCCACCGGAACGGATTGCAGATTGCCTATCACGACTGGGGCATCGTCCGAGCCTCCGTGGTGTTTTGCCTCTGTCTCTTGAGGCGCGGCGGCTGCTGGTGGGTTTCCCCAAATGTGTCCCAGATGGCGGCTGATCCTAATTGTTGGTTAATCCCTGCTTCCTATTACTAAAACCCCCCCCCCCCTCCCCAAATACTAAGCACCCCAAGGGGTTTTTTGTATTAGGGGGGATTTAATATTATAGGACCCTAATATTAAATCTGGGACCCTAATATATAAAAACTGTTTGAGCGTTCAATATTTGCCTTTTTAAATTCTTTATTAAAACCTATTCAAAAATTGCAAAAACCAACTGCACGAAGGGGACCCTAATATTAAATCTGGGACCCTAATATATAAAAACTGTTTGAGCGTTCAATATTTGCCTTTTTAAATTCTTTATTAAAACCTATTCAAAAATTGCAAAAACCAACTGCACGAAGGGGACCCTAATATTAAATCTGGGACCCTAATATATAAAAACTGTTTGAGCGTTCAATATTTGCCTTTTTAAATTCTTTATTAAAACCTATTCAAAAATTGCAAAAACCAACTGCACGAAGGGGACCCTAATATTAAATTTAAGACCCTAATAATAAGAACCATTTGAGCGTTGAATATTAGCCTTTTTTAAATTCTTTATTAAAACCTATTCAAAAATTGCAAAAACCCACTGCACGAAGGGGACCCTAATATTCAAATTTAAGACCCTAATAATAAAAACCATTTGAGCGTTGAATATTTGCCTTTTTAAATTCTTAAATTAAAACCTATTCAAAAATTGCAAAAACCCACTGCACGAAGGGGACCCTAATATTAAAATTTAAGACCCTAATAATAAAAACCATTTGAGCGTTGAATATTTGCCTTTTTAAATTCTTAAATTAAAACCTATTCAAAAATTGCAAAAACCAACTGCACGAAGGGGACCCTAATATTAAATCTAAGACCCTAATAATAAAACATATTTTGGTGTTTTATTTTTTGTTTATTAAAGTTCTTTTTAAAATCCATTCACAAATTGTCAAAACCAGCTGCATGAAGGGGACCCTAATACTAAACCCCCCTAGGCCAAGGCGTTTTTAATAATAGGGGGTAAAAACGTTGCTTGGGGCATTTTTAAACTCCTTTTGAGTTTTCAATTGCCACAATTAAAAATACAATTGACCAAAACCAAAAAAATCCAGAAGTGGACCCCCAAGGGGTTTTTTTATAATTGGGGAGGGTTTAGTAATAGGAAGCAGGGATTATTACCGCCTCTTATATATATATATATTTATAAAGTATAAGTTTTTTTTTTAAACTTACTTATACATATATATATATATATGGTTATACATTTAGATATTAAGAGAGAGAGAGAGAAATACATACATACAAACATGTATTTTTATATATATATATAAAACCATTATTCACCAGCTCTAGTAGTGGATTGAGACTCCAATAGTGATGATACAGCAATAACTACAGTATTTGTTTTTGTAGCTTTGATATCAAAGTTCTATCATGTCTTACCCAAGCATTCCAATCATTGAATTTGACAATTCCAACCACATTGCTGCATGTTGCCATCTGGTGATGCACCCATAGTTCTTGGATCAAGACCATTGTTGTTCGGTTGCAAACCGACCTGCCAGTGTTAGAGATTCCCACGCCTTTCGGATCCTTTCCGTATACTTTGTGTGCATGATGCTTTGAACAGAGCAGTACCCACCGCATTCTTGTCCTAGCAATAGACTTCATTTTTACAAGGGGAATGCCATCCTGTGACATCCTGTGACGTATGGGTGGTCCCTTATACACCTTGTGCTTGTATAAGTTTGCCCCTTAACCGAAAGTTGATGGAACTTCTCTTTAACAACCATCATCATCGACCATGAATTCGTCCCTATATTCACCATCATGAATAATCTTTGTTTTCCATACTCAAGTAAGCATTACTACGGCAATGACCAAGAACCATCATTATCCATCACAAGCCACATTATCAACCACGATTCGCCATGAATAATCATCATCAGGACATATCAGGACCCACCACCACCACGACCACCACCATTGGGAGTGGCAACCCAAGTTGGGAATATATCCCATCATTCATCATCATGATTAACATGATTAAACATCAAGTAAGCATCAGCTATCCAGTTTATGGACCATCACTTCAGCATCAGTTAACGAGCTTATATACCATCCCTACTATCAACCAGTGGTATCCATGATTAGCCATCAGAAGAGTTAGGTCACTGTATAATGCCTGTGCCTAGCTGTGTGACCAGTCAGCCATCAAGTAACCATCGCTTCACCATCAGTCAACCAGCTTATGGACCATCACTTCAGCATCAAGGTTCCACTAATTAGCTTTTACTTCACCATAAATCAACCATTCCATTAGGCCAACCAGCATCAACCAACAAAAATCCATGACCCAAGCCGTAGCCACCAGCGCCGGTGCCCGCAATGCCTCGCCTTTGCCACCAGGGTCTTTTTGGGCCCAGCCTTGGGCGTTTTGCATCTCTGCGCCTCTGTACTGGAGGAGCGCGGCGTTTTGCGAAGCGGAATGAATGGGTTATGAATGGTCAATAGTGATTGATGATTGATGATTGATAAGCCATTGATGGTTATTATCATGATAAGCCATTGATCAATAATGAATGGTCAATGGGTTATCATTATAATGGTTATGAACGGGTTATCAATGGGTTATCATAATAACCATTATGATGGGTATCAATGGGTTATAACTATCAATGGGTTATAACTATCATAATAATGATTGATGATTGATCAATGGGTTATCATAATAATTATCAATGGCTTATCAATGGTCCTGGATGGATTATCAATAGATTTTTTCAATAGTTATTGTATGATTATTATTGTTATTATTATTACTATTGTTATTATTATGAATGGGTTATCAATGGCGAATAATGGGTTGTCAATGAGTTATGGCTATGGGTCAAGGCTTGAACCAACCAATGATAGAGGGTTCTAACCAACAATCATAAGCAAAACAATGGTCAAAAATGAATGTGTTCAAAAGTGCGAACAGTAATGGAGAATAAATGGGTTATCAATGGTTTATCAATGGTCAATAATGGTTGATGCTTGATAATGGGCAATAGTAATGACTAAATCCATGGTTGTTCACCATTGATTCCTAATCATTACTATTACCATGGTAGATGATTGATAATCGGCAACCATTGATAATGGTTATATAATAATCAATGTTTGATCATGATTGATCGATGGCTAAGTGGTGAATTGCTTGATCAATGTTTGATACTGCTTGACGTTCAATAGTCAATAATTTGGAATGGTGCAGCCACCAATGGTGAATTAATGGTGGTAAAAATCAATGAATGTTCAACTTAAGTGATGTTTGGCTTAGCAATCATGTAATAATTGGTTAACAGTAGGTAATATCGGGAATAATAAGCGGCAATACAATAATCAACCATGCACTTGGCCATGATTAAGCAACAAATGATCAATACATGGTAAATGGTTGCTGAATTCAAGTGGTTGTTTCAAAAATACTTAGTGATGCTCGATAAATGGTGAATCACTGATGAATAGTTACTGGGTAATACTGCTTAATGATGGGCAGTTCATGATTAATTCACCATAATCAATGGTTGATAATCGTAAAATATGGTGAATCAATGGCTGGCAGCAAAATATGTTGAACATAAGCAACCGTGAATCAGTGGTGGTGAATTGATTTTGAATTGATTATTGATTGACGGTGTCCTTCAATGGTTAGCAGCATGTTTAATTGTTATGCTCCTGTTATTGTTGACAATCACGTACCTTGATTTTCAAGCAATGCTCCTATCATTATTATGCATAATCACATATTATTACTACCAACCGTCATCATTACTTTTTCAGAATATGATTATGAACCACTATTCAGCATGTTCGATCAACCATCATTAGCCATTATTCTCATTATAATGAACCCGTTCATGTGTGCCATTTTTATTATTCATTATCATCGTTGTCAATCATGATTGCATGAATTATTATCCATTGCTGTAAGCTGGTAAGTATTCATAGCTACGTTACCCAGTGATATGGCTCGAATGATTGATAATGGTTTTCATGATGATAATGCTCCCATATGGATGTTATCAAGTGTCAAATGTTGTTAAATGCGTATCATCAACTATCTAGAGCAAGTATACCATGATATCAACCAGTATTGTCTATACCAGCTCCTATCGTAATCATTAGTTGCTATATAGTTCTATATCAAAAACTATTAAGTCATGATATTTAATCCATGATTGCCTAACATTACCATGATACTAGCCAGTAGTTTCAACTCGACTGCTATTCTAACCATCAGTAGCTATATGATTATATGATGATGTTTTTTTCAAAATAGGGGTTCCCCTATATTAGGATTAATCATTTATATACATTATAGAAATAAGCCAACCGTTTTCAGGGGCTCGCAAACTGGCTTGAGAAACCAACATCTTGGTCTTATTGTTGGCTATCCCCTACTGTCAACAACAAGTTAATACCTGCTTATAGCAATAAAATATTCATTTTTTGAGGGGTCCCCTATTTTTGAGAAACAGTTATATAGTGGTTTCTCAGAATAGAGGACCAAACAAATGGTTGGTTTATGACTGTACATGGTTGGTAAACTGGATGATTGGGGGGTCCCCTATTTTGACATATTTTGACAAACATTTGGTGGTTTCTTAAAATGGGGGTACCCCGAAGTTATGGTTGGTTTATTCCTAAAAATGGTTAGTATGGGATGATTTAGGGGTACCCCGCCGTTTCGAGATGGTTGTTTCTAAAATAGGGGACCTCTGGAGATGAATTGGCTCATTACTATAAATGACTATTAATATCTATTAATGGATGATTGGGGGGTACCCCTATTCTGAGAAACCACCATATCCACGAATCATCATTTACCCTTCACCAATCATCCACGGCCAGGGTTTGGCCAATTTGCTGTTGCATGAAGAGGCGAGTGGAACTGGGGTGTGCCACCGCTGGGGAGCCCGCTCGGAGTGGTGTAACAGTGAATGGCCGATGGATGGTTTACAAAAAGAAACAACATCACCATTGACCAATGGTTGATGAATGGTTGAAGAATAGTTGATGAATGGTTGAAGAATAGTCGATGAATGGTTGAGGAGTGGTTGAGGAATGGTTGATGCATAGTTGATGACAACTTTAAAATGATTGACTACTTGTCAACAATAATCATGTACCACTACCAACCACTATTGACCACTTTTAACCACTATGAACCGCTATTTACAACTTTTAACCGGTATTAGCCACTTTTAACCGCTATCAACCCTGATATTTCTATCATTGTTGGTTCTTAGCTATTTTTTCGTTGTTTCAGCAACACGCGGCGCATGCGCACAGGCCCAATTCGCCCCCTTTGAGCTGCAACGTGCACCTGAACCAGAGCCAGCACGAACCGTGACAGGCAGTGCGGAACCAACCGACTTGGAGTTGTTGGGAGGTTCTTGGGGAGATTGTTTTTAGAAACCCTACGCCAAACATGCTGATAGGTTATTATGATTAGTGGTTGTGATCAGTCATTAATGATTAACCATTGTTGTGAATTCTTAACTATGACTACTAATGGTTGTGAAGGGTTGTTTGCTAAAACTTTTTTTGTATTAGTTACTAACGACCATAAAGAAATGTGATTGTTGTGGTTGTGATAGGATATGAATAAGAACGTGTTGTTTAGATTTCATAATCGCAACCATACATATGATTCTTGTTGTGTATGATTCCTAACTTAATAGTTAATTAACACTTGTTATTAGTGGTTGTTGTCAGTGCCTATGGTAAAGTTTTGCTCATGGTAGATGACAGAACAAATCCTGTTTTCTCAGCTAAACTCAGGGACTATTGACTAAAATTTGCTTAAACCTACTGTTCGAAGTGTACGTTGTGTTTTATATAGTTTTCGCGCTTTCTATGTGTTGTTTTGTTTTAACCCATCGTGATTTGGGTAGGTCAGATGGCAACAACTCCAAATCCAAACTAATTTCAAAAAGAGGTCAGCTAGGCTAGAGGTGAATTTCATGAAAAAGGAGGCCATTCGTCGAACGTCAACCTACACGAACACCAACTTTGTTTGACCGCTCGCGAATCACTGGTTTTGCCTGCGGTTTTGCATGGTCGAAAGAGCCAAAGCCTAAATATGAACCTGGCAATGAACCTAAATATGTTTTGGATGCTTTCCCAAGGTTTCCGTATGAAATATGCTGTTCAGCTATCCAGGTGGTTTCTTAAAATAGGACCCTTAAATCTTCGAATATTAACTATTTATCATAGGGTAACATCCAATGCACCAACCAGGGGTAACTATCTAATAGTAATAAAGGGCCAACCAAGGATGAAAAATAATTAAGAGTTCATTTGTAATAAACCAACCATGTTTGAGCTTTCTAATTTCAAGAAACAACTTAAGCATCTACCAGGTTGGGTCATAGCACCATTATGTGGAATAATCACAAACCAATTCGTATCAACCAACAATGAACCCTGGTGGTGATTGGTCATAAACCCAGCTAGTTCAACAATTGGTTCTTGCTGGTGGTATCATCATTAATCATAGCTATCAACAATGGGTCAATGCCACATATAGTTATCATATTGAACTATTATCATCAATCATACCTCATAGCTGTTATCATCAATCAGACATATATATATATATATCTTGATTTATATATATATATATATTTGTTTTTATAGATATATTTTTATTTATACATAGATCAATATTTTTAGATATATATATATATATAGTTAATAGCCATAAACCGGCGGTGATAAGTCCTCGTTTTTCAGGCGTGCCGCCTGCTGGTGCGTCGACGTCACAGGTGGGAAAGCGGGCGCTTGGGCTTGGACAGTTGATAACGAGGAAAGATGGGGGGTTGAAGTTATCAAGTTGATGATGATCAACCATCATTAACCATCATTAACCATCATTAACTAGTGATTGATGATGATGGTTAATGATTGAGCATCAACCATCATCGTCAACGGTTAATGATGATGGTTGCTTGTGGGTTAATTATGATGTTTGTTGCTGGTTAATGAATGGTTAATAGATGGGTAATGAATGGTTCATGATATGTTTTAACGGCTAATGATGGTTAATGATTCATGGTCAATGATAGTCAATGGTTATATACAATGGCGGTGAATGATAGTTAATGATGATTCATATTGGATAGTGAGTATGAATGATAGATAACGATGGTTGATTGATGATGCGATGATATGATCGACAAGGATTGACATATTTGTTGTAGTAAAGGTTGATAACGAGTGATGTTGATTGTGTGTGATTTTTATGAATTACACTAATGTGGGATGATGATTGATGATGGTGGGGATATTGGCTACATTATTGTTAAACCAAAGGTCAAACCTGGTCGATTGATGATTGACCATCATTGTTTAGCCTAGTCAATGATGATTATATTTTGTGTAATAAGCTATCATTGTTTTGCTAAGTGAATGATGATTAATGCCGATGGAAAATACCAGATCATGAAGATGGTGGTTGATAAGGTGCGTGATTGTCAATGATGCTGCCAAATGATGGTAAGACATGAGGCTCACCGAGGCTAAGCATGACGAAAGAAAATGGCACTACCGTAAATTTTAGACCATACTGTAAGCAGAGTGAATCATTACCATTCTAAATATCCTTAAGGACCACTGCCACCACTGCTACCACTGCCACAATAAACCACTGCCATCGTAGCATTCGCAGTGGTTTTCATTACTGTAATTATTTTGTTATAGTATTTGTCATTGTTAGCAAACAGACGATAATATCATTTTTTTTACCATTAAAGATATGGTTAGTAATTTACTACACCATGATAAACCATAAAATCATTACGTCAGAATTATTTCTTTCAATGGTTAGTCCTGGTTAATGATTAATGATCATGAATGATTATTAATTTATGGCAAAATGGGGACCATTAAAGTCATTACATTAACCATGATTAACCATTACTAACATGAAAACTATTTGAAACCATCATAATTGATGGTAACCACCATGATAAATAACCATTAAACATATGCATGATTAACCATGAAAAACTATTCAAAAAAAACATGATCTGTTTGCACTCGGCACGCGTTTTCCAGGCAACCGGAGTTTTCCAGGCTACGTCCTACAGCGTGGCCGGCTTTATGGAAGTGCCTTGGTAGTCGCTGGAGTAGCAGGGTATTGAGTCATGGATCACCAACTGATGGCTTATGCATGGAGCACCAGGTTCATTAGTATTACTTTAAAGGCTGGATATACAGTTGATCAAACTTTCGAACTAGGTTCAGTATCATCATTTTAAAGGCTCCAGATACGTTGACCACCAGAGTTTACAACTAGGGAAACTATCATTGTTCTATAGGTGAGGTATCGTATATCGCCTCGCCAGAGTTTATAATCTGGGAAATCGTAACTATCTTGGAGGCCGTTGATCACCAGAGTTTTATGCCAGATCACTCAGATCACTATCAAAAATTTTATAGGGTAGGTGGAATTAAGCATGGTAGTTTATAACCAGGATGACCATCACAATGTTCTTGGTTGGGAAGTTTCAAACCAGAGTTTATGACAGGGCAGCTAGCATCATTTTATCGGACAGGTAGTTTATGACCAGAGCTTAGAACCAGGGTAACAATCACCATTCCATAGACTAGGGGTTTAGAGCATGTGGTTGATTTGACAGGTTCTTTCGGCTTGTCTTTTGGTGGAAAGTCACCTGGCAGATTACCAGCATTTGACCATCACAGAACCATCAATTAGTTTCTAATTATATAAAAACCGATTCACCATCAACTAACCATCAATTCACCACCAATGGACCATCAATAAACCATCAACCAACCATCAACTGAACATCAATTCACCATCAACTAATCATTATTTCACCACCACGAGCTATCACCAACGAACCAGCGAGCTCAGCCACCAGTCCAGTGGCGATGGACGGACCAAGGCGCCGAGCACACCACCTCAGGTGTGGAAGTCGCGCTGCATCCTGGTGGTTTATTGATGGGCCATTGGTGGGTTATCAAGCTGCCATTCTAAACATCGATAAATGGTATTAAATGATGGTTAATGATGGTAAATGGCTATTCTAACCATCATTGGTGCTTAGAATGGCGGTTCAATGATGGTTAAACGGTGGTCAATGATGGTTATTAAGCTGATGAATGGTAATGATGGTTATTATGAGATTTAGTGATGGTAAAAGGGGGTTGATCATAGTGGTTTAGTAGTGGTTTATTGGTGGTTGATGATGGTTTTTATTGGTGGTTTATGATCGTTAAGCTGGCAAATTGATGGCAACCGGTGGATAATTCATAGTAAATTTGGGGGTATTGGTGGTGTAGCGGTGAATTAGTGGGTAGGTAATGAGTATTGATGGTCAGTAAATGGCAAATGATAGTTCACCATTGACTTAATGGTGGTTTCTCAAAATAGGGCTACATCACAAATGATTTGCTTATTACTTAGATTGTTGATATAAAGGATGATTTGGGGGGTCCCCTCTTTTGAGAAGCACCCAAATAATTGATCTTGGAATAATGTTCAGTCACCATTGAGAATCAATAATCATGCACTTGGTTGACAATCCGGAGAGAACTCTAAATGTTTTTTCTCAAAATTGGGAACCCCAAAAATGGTTGGTGTACTACGATCAATGGTTAATATTTGATGATTTGGGGGTATCCCATAACTTGAGAAATTGTCATAGCATTATCTTCAAACTGTCAAAAAAAGTGTAGATCTGGGAACCGCACCAATGAATGACCGTCAGTATAGAGTGGCGGAATCAACCAAGACACCTTGCAGTCACTATCATGTAGTAACCAGGCGATTAGTGTACCATTGCCAAATATATTTCAGTCGTATCGGGCATGCAACCGCTTGCTAGTATGTTTCCTTTGAACGTTGATACTGCACAGTCAATCGAAGCCTCATTCTTCTCGCATTTGGTACCATTGTATCATGATACTGGTAATGCACATATTGGATTTACGCTGGTGATACTCAACAGGATGCTGTTGGATACTGCACATGTTTTAGTTGGACATCATATGTTAATGTTTACCTTGGACTAATAAACTGCAGGTTGATTAATAGAGGGTATCCCGTATCCCCTCAAAGCCTTGGTTTTCCCTTGAAATTATACCCACCCCAAATTAATCAACCTGGTGTTTATTAATCGTGGGCAGACGTTACATTGTAGTGATCCTGTACTGGAACGTGTTAGTTGCAATTAGTAGTAATGTAATAAGTTCTCGAGTCACTATCATCATGAAGAAAGTGCTCTTGTCATTTCAATCTGTTTTGATCCAAGAACAATCGTAATCATGTCTCACCCCTTGATCAATTAAGACCGTTATGAACTAGTGTTGCAAACTAATACCAAGATTTACCATGAACTATTATGAAATATCATACACTGATATTGTGAACTTGTTGAGCTGTTAACCACTATTCATCAACCACCATCAACCATCATTACCAACCATGATTGACCACTATTAACCACCACTCACCATCATTATCAACCACCATGAACTACTAAGCGCCATTTACCACCATTAACCAACCACTATTAACCAGCATTTACCACCATTAACCCTAGTTAAACCCAAGGTAAACCCTAGTTAAACCCTAGTTCAACCCCAGTTAAACCCTAGGTAAACCTTGGTTAAACCCTGGTTAAACCCCGGGTTCCGTGGCCTTCAGCAAGGCCTCCGCCTCCACGGCACTGTCGCGTAACCTTGTGCATGGAGGAGACCCAAAACCGGTGAAGGATGGTGGGCGAGTTGGGTCAATGATTAGGGCTATATGATGGGTATATGATGGCCCAACTAATAATTATGGGTGAATTGACTAGTCAATGATTATACCACTAGTCAATGATATAGTTAGGTTCACTAGCTGGCTAATGGATAATAATAAGGGATAATGACCAACAATAGTCAGGTATATGATTCACAACCAGCTATATGACCCAACTAATTTGGGTTAATTGACTGGTGGTATATACCAACTAATGTGGGGTATATGATTAACAACCGGCTATATCTGGCTATGGGTCAAGGCTTTAACCATCAATGGTTGACAATAGGTGATCAATCTAGGTGACTTGGTTGTATCGGCAATTGAGGGTCAATGACCGCAAATTATTTGCAGCAGTCACCAGCTAATCATCAATTTAGTCACGGACTGACCATCGATTAATCATCAACAATCATCATTGGCCATTAATTAAAATTCAGCAATTCACCATCAGCACCGTCAGTCACTTGACCATCCATTAACCATCAACTCAACATCACGTCAACATCATTTAATCATCAAATAAGCATCTAATAAACATCAAATAATCATTATTCACCAGGTCATGAACCATCAAAGAACCGTCAGTAACCATCCTCAATCACCAATTATCAAATATCCATCTAGTAACCATCTAAATAACCCTCATTTAATCATCAATTCCTGGTTAATTGACAACCAGGTCATGCTTAATAACAGATCATGAACCATCAATTCACCATCAATTCACCATCAATTCACCAGATCATCAACCATCAAATAGCCGTCATTTTAATCACCAATTAACCATTGATCATTATTAACCATCAAATAACCACCATTATTTGATCCATTGGTCCACCAGGTTCACCAGGTGTCGCCCTGGCGCGCCAGGACGCACACCACCTGGACAGCGGAGCATGCGCATGACCGAGGCAGCGGTGTCTTTGAGCAACGCAACCGTGGCAGGAGTTGTGGTTGACAATTTTTAGGGTCGCACTGGCGTGTCATGGGTCAACATTAATATTAGTATGATTAAGTTGGGTCACTTATATTGTTAGGTATATGATTAACAACCAGCTTTTTTGGCTATGGGTCAAGGCTTTAACCATCAACAATGGTTAACAATAGGTGATCATAACCCATGAGAATAGGGAATATACCAGCTATATGGCTATGAGTCAACATTAATCATCCAATGATGAGGGATAACTTCACCAACAAGTTCATAGGGAAAACACTGCTTAATGATAGGAGAACCAGGGTGCAGGGTTTTGACCCACTGCTGTGTGTCATGGCTAGTAAGCAACAATATCTATTGGCTTGATCACCACCCAATGATGGGCAAATAACAGCGGATTTTGCGATAGTGTTGGTTCATAAGGTGGTCATTGAAAGCTAAACTCATGGTAGGAGCCTATGGTTAATAAACTGTCAACAGAGCATCAATGACCCTTGTTTACGAGCCCCAATGACAGAATGATTTCCCTATAGTGTTGGTCAGTGAGCTATTCTGTGATAAAGTAGAAGATAAATCTGGTTTGCAATTGCTAACAAACTGGCTGATCCTACAGGATGTCAATCATGGGTGATCAGAAATGCACGGATCTTGGGGTGTTTAAGCATTTTTAGTTGGCTGGTGGAAGCTTTAGGCAATAAAAAGGGTCCATGATATCAAAGCAATTGTATACAAAATACATATGTAGGTGGTGGTTAACCGGCGTTGGGGTTATAACCAATCCTCCAATATGTCTTGATAACAATCGTGGACCAATATTGAAAAACAAAAACAATATGAACCCACTAGCAACAAACGTGTCTTCTAGAAGAATGTCAACCAGGTAGATATGAACTGTTTTACCAACTATTTGCGAACTAGTATCAGCTGTGACTACCTGCTTGACAAGAATTCAAAATGCCAATTAACTACGAACTCGCCTCCGTAGATGGTGACGTTCTCCAAGTTCACGAATCTCCTGCGGTTATGAAAGTGCTACCAGACAACCGCCAGAATTCTCGAGTTTATACCACCTGCCATCGTTCATGTTGGCTTGGTCACCTGGTTCACGGTTTCTGTTGGCAGCGAACATAGACGATAGGCTCATAGTTGCGGCACGCGATAGATGAATAGTTTGGACCTTGAGACAGGATCTCTTTCTCAGGGAACTGGCTGATGATAGCTACCAACTTCTTGAAATTTGTACCCTCCACCAGTTCATGGTCAATATCACTCACCATCATTTTTAGATTTGTCAGTTGATCACGGAGTTGATCACTATTGTTATCATTCTGAGCCATCAAGAACCATCATAATGGTGTATCGGTTGATCAGTTGATCAGTAGAAAGAAACTCATAAAGGTTTGTCAGTTGATCAGTCTTGCTAATATTATATATCCATGTTTAATCGTCAAGAACCATTACGATGCTGATCACTATTGTGTGTCCGTTAGCAAGGGTCAGAACCATCATCGTCCAAAAAAAATGTGTGTCAGTTGATCATTTCTAGGTTTGTCAGTTGATCTCTGTTGTTACCCATTCTTAACTGTCTTAACTATCAAGAACCATCATAATCCACCATCAGCCACAACAAACGACATTGGGAGCCACCCACACCCAGCCACCGCCAGACGCAGTCGTCGGGAAACCCAGCGGTGCTTGGCATGCTGCCTGCGCAGTCGTGTTGGCAGAAACGGCTTTGTCAGATTGGGGGTATATGGTGGTTTCTAAAAATGGGGTTTCCAAAATGGGTTGGTTTATTGTTTTAGATGGGTACGAAAGGATGATTTTGCGGGGTCCCCTATTTTGAGAAACCACCATAGTAATACTATGATTCCACAATGTTGGAGTTGTTGCCGTTCTGGTTTGTGAAGTCTTCAAGGTTGATTGGGCTTATGAGCTGAAACACAAAATCATCTGAGCTGAAACACCAGGTGTGCTTTCCTGAATATTGGCTTTTACCGTAAGGGCTAGTGGTTTCTGGCAATTTGGGATCACAAAACAAACATGTAACTTGAAAAAGCGCCAACTTCATGCAGTTTTTGTAGGGAGCCACGTCTCAGGTAGGATTGAAGCCCCAAAGATGGTTGCTTAACAGTGTACTTGGTAGCTTGCCTCGTATTGCTAGGATTGAGGCCATCAATTTGTAGTGGCGCTTCGTAACGCAGCTAAGCATTACAAGTGTTTGAGCTATCGGCAAGGAGAGACTCTATTGACTAGCTAATAACCATGAACACAAGTATATACAGCTATTGAGCACCATTCACCATCCAGTAGTCTCATTGCAATCATGAAATCCATTCACCACGGTTCGTAATCCTTTGATGGATTAAATTCATTGCTACTATCTCAACAGTTTGCTTGCATGACCACCGTTCATGGTTCTTGTAACCACCAACAAAAATGATATACACTGATTGAAACCATCAACATAAAAGCAATTCTCTTCTGCAATCCTGATAGTAACAACATGATTGTTGAGAAATTGTTCTTTCACCTAACAGTCCACAAAGCGATGCTGTACAATCCCCCAATGACATGTATACTCCGTGCAATTCACCGCTTTCGCCACCCTTGCCCTAGGGGTCAACTGAGGTGGTGGAAGCGACGTTACTCGTTGAACAGTTTGACGGAGATGTTGGCGGACGACGATGCAGTCATGGACAGGAGCCATGGGACTGCATGTGTATGTACCGCATTCAGCAATCATCATAATTTTGCTGGTGACGAATTGAGCTACTGCAGTAATGAACTGAAATCATAAATTTGTCAGTTGTACTGGTAATCCTGTGGTTAACATACACAGTATGACACAGTCAATTGAGGAATGAGGATGGTCAATTCCTTGTCGAAGTGGTGCCAACTTGGTAGTGACTGGATGGTACCTCCCGAGTAATAAAGATACACAACATAGCCATTGACTTGTGAAACATTGACGTGGTTACTGAGCTTAACGTAGCAGAAATGGATTTCTAGATTTCCATGCACCATTGACCCTGAGCCATTGCCATGGTCTTGGCATAAACTTGCGGCTACGTGATGAACAGCAGGTACCAAATTCAATTGTCCTACCACATGCATGGTGCCGAGGATACCTATGATGGCTATATGATGGCTGCACCATAGTTGCGCTCTGTTAGACTTAACCTGCAAGTGGATAGTGCACCATGTATGGCAGCTGGTTCAATGGTATGTTTTTCCGTTTCCAAATGCTTCCAAGTCGATTTACCAGAGTTAGTCCTAGAATCCTGCGGATAGTGATCCTTTCATGATCGAGGGATATCATGGCTGTAAAGCTAAATTATGAAACCAGTCGTTGATTAGTCGTGGTTAATCAATAACCAGCATTATAACCACCGGTTACCACTGGTTATATAGTAGTAGCTATTAATTGAACCAGTACAACCACCACAGGTCATATGATGGCTGCAGTTATGATCCTACCATCATCGCCCACCCACTGTTGCACACTGAGCACAGGATGCAGTTGCCAGTTCAGTATGCCTTGAACCCCTGAGTCGTTTGGTGCGTTGGAGGTGGGAGAAGGCATCAGCAGCAGCAAGGCATTGATGATGAATGTTGGTTCATTGACGGTGACATGCTGGTGAACTAGCTGACTGATGGCTGGTGGTTACTGGATGATAAATTGGTGGTTATGAAGCGGGTTGATGGGTGTTAGTGCTGGATATGATCGTTTATGATATGGTTTGTATATGGTTGATAGTGTGGCTGATGATTTATGACGGTTAGTGATAGCAGATCATGATGGAAATTGATTGTCCATAATGATTATTATTTGCCAATACCGATGGTCAATGATTGTTGATGGCGATCAATGGGACTTAATGCTGATTCGTAAATAATATTCATCAATGTTTAGTTGGTAATTGTGTCTAGCTTGCGGTGTCAATTCATATGACCAACAATACTGTAATTCTTGCCCACAAAAAGCAGCTTAGCTACTACTGACCGCGTATCAGCCAGAAACATCAACCAGCTTATTAGCCACCAGCAATCATCACCAAGCAACATTCACCAGTGTACACAGCCATCCATTACCCACCATTCGCCAACATAACCCGTCGATAATCAAAGTCAGCCATTGGTAAGCAATGTTAACCATCATGGAACACCATCCAGCATAATGAACCATCAAGTAACCACTAACTAAACATACTTAACCATCATAAAGCACAATTCGCCTCCACTCATTAACTTCAACCGTTTTGAACCAGCAATAGCTATTCATAACCATCAAGAACCAGATCGCTGACCGGTGAGAATCATCATTTTGGTTGGCGCCCTGTTGCTGTCAAAGCTCCGCTTTTGACCTGGCTGGGCGTGTCCCGGCAATCGCACGAGCGAACTGATTCGCAAAGAATTTGCTCGTCTCACCCTTGCGCCGCTGTGAAACAACATGCGGCAAGCGGAGACTGGCCGAATCACCTATTATGAACATTGGGGTATCTAATGGTTCAGAATGGTTTGTAATAGTGATGTTTAAGAACGGTAGGTAATGGTTAGTTAAATAATAGTTGTCTAGGGCTGCATATATGGGAGGAGACCATCAATGAATGAGCATCGAATTAAGAAGCAAACAAGCCTTTTAGAGAGGTAGCTTTGGGGGTACCAAAGAGAACATCGAAGTCAATTAAGTTTTGCCCAACCATCCAGCCGTAATGGCTTTGGACACAGAAACTGGGTATGGTTCAAGTGTTCCATGGCGAGCCAGCCTTTTACTGGTTGTAAACGGCTGTTCTGAGGCCGGATAAACCGACTGCGCATTATCCCCACCGACTGATGTGAAGTGACCAACTGCATTGCACCATCTCTGCAAGGGCTGAAGTTGCCCCATTGTGTGCGGCATCCATCATGGTTTGCAACGGAATAGGATGAATGGTCGATGTTCAATGATGGCCCGTATGAACAGTGAAGAACCATTGATAGTGGTTGAGCATGGTTAACGATTAACACTAATTAATTTACTTGGTCCTTTTTTTACATGCTCTACATAGTTTCACCAGTATCAAGGCATGTTGTTGACTCATATTTTTCATTGGGTGGTTCAACCACCAACCAGCCACTGTTACCAATGATCAAACGGGTGTTTCTTCGAATAGGGATATCCCTAGCTCATCCACTATTGGTCATTTGTGGTAAAAAGCCTACCATAACTTGGGGGTCCCCTGTAGCTTGAGAAACACCCAAATAATGATGACTGTTTTTTCATCATGCAAAAGGGTTCTCAATGGCGCTTACTGAAGGAGCCCTTGTATCCAGTGGTATCGCTGGGGGGTGACAGGAGCAGCCTCAGGAGTGGCCACTAGCCAAATGGTAGATGGTCAACGTTCCGTAGATATTGAGCAAAGACATTTGGCTGGCTCAGCGGTATGTACAGCTCAGCTTTGGCAACACTGTGCCCTACAAATGGGTGGTGACCAGCAGACCGCACAGGGTGAAAATGCTGATCGTGAAGTTCAGAGTGGCTGATAAAAACGGCATCATTACTACTCATGATTGTTTTTAAGAATGCTTAGTAAAAAGAGTCATACGATTGACCTTTAGTATGACCTTTGAATGCTTAGTATCCCATGAATGCTTACCAAACCACAATGTTTAGGAATTAAGATCCTTGATGGCTTTGTGGTTTGACCTTTGTTTCAACGGAGAGATTAACATGTGGACCGAGCTCATGAACATTTGACTGGATCCACAAAAGTGTTTTACCTGGAAATCTGGAGTTGATATGATATTTTAATGGTCAATAATAGGTTTTAACATCACGGTTTGAAAGGTTTGTAAAATGACAACTTGGTTTGACATGGTTTTACCTTCTACGGTGTTACAAAGATTTCAATGGTCAGTCTACGGGACAGTAACCAACAATAAGCCCAATATGGCGGTTGCTCAAAGCAGGGAACCCCCACAATGGTTGGTTTATTACTATAACTGGTTAATACACGGCATGATTTGGGGGTTACCCCTGCGAAACACCCATGGCACGGAGTTCCTGCAAGTATTTATCTTATATCTTTGGAGAGTTGAACATCCTTTAGGGATTTCATTTACCTAGAGGGTGCAAGATCAAATGTTGGATAGTTGTCAAATGTTATAGAGTCAAATGTTGAACATCCGCTAGGGATTTGACATGATTTGACTCTACAACATTTGCGATCATTTCCCTTCATGTGAATGTCAATGATTGTCACTTGCACAGTTGTGCATGAATACGTTTATGTAATATGTATCCCTGATATATGTACACAGACTATATCCACGCATGCATCATGTTCACATATATACAGTGAAACCGGGGCATAACCATCGCCATAACAAACTCAATCACTGGCAAATATGCACAAAAAAGTATAGGACCAGTTCCTACCTGGTCCTGCCGTGGTACCAAATGGCTGCTTGGTTGACAAACATTTTTGATAGGGGTTGAAACCACCAACCAACAATAGAAATGTATTCTGACAGTCTGACAGTCACTCGAATCTACCAAATTCATCGTGATCAATTGTAACATAATTCCCCATGCATGGTCACCTAAATAGACATTTTAATGTATAAAATATTAGGTACTTGGTTCGACCAATGATGCGCCATCCCTTATTCATGAGCAACATGATTATGGTCCATATCAGGGTACCTGCATATATCAATATATGACAATGTACGGATACATGGCTGTTTCGGGTATTCCCACAATCACCTATTGATCCTCTAAACCAGCCTGTTTGGGGATGATTCGGTACTCCACTGTTTTCAGAAACACTGAGAAACAGAGATATTTGTAGTATGAAGCAATCCTATTGGTACTATGAAACACCCATACTTGTACCATGTCCATCCATGTCCTACTACGTCCCACGTCACATGTCATGTGTCAAGGAGCCCAGTTTGGCTCAGATCACGCTTGGCCCCACGCGTGCGGCGCTGCGACTCTGGTGGCTTGGCAGCTGCAGGGCGAAGCGCGACAACCAACGCGATGGACACATTGGTTTCACCAGATTTCCGCTGCTATAATGGGTCAAGCAGTGCACCAACTGGTGATTAGTAATGACTAAGAATGGCTAATAGTAGGAATAGTAAGCAACAACAGTAAGGATAACTAGCAATTTCAGCTGCTACCAGCCAATACCAATTGGCTATGGGTCAAGCAGTTGACCAGCCAACTAATGGGGGATAGTAACCAACCATAACCAACCAATACTAGGGCAAACAGCCTGGTTAATGGTGGGGAACCAGGGGGAATAAGGGTTTTGACCCACTGCCAATTAATGGTAATCATGGTTGATGATGCTTGATAGTGGTTGATACTGGTTGATATTGGTTGGTAACCAGGTTGTTGGTAACACCAACCATTAAGAATCATTGTGATGGTTGCTAACAATTGGGGTTACGGTTGACTTATCAACTATATTGACCATGATGAATCGACCAATATTAGACAGGATGATGCACTATTAACCGTCACTAAGCACTATCAACCTCAGCATCGTCATGAGAAAGCAACAACTATTAGTCGTTGTCAACCAGTACTAAATATGGTCTATTATGACAATGCTGTTGATTCACAAAGGTTAGTAGAGCTTGATGGCAACCTCGATGGATGCCATACCTGGGTGGAATCCCCCAGCAGATACCAGGTCGAAAATGCACATCAGTGGAAACCAACCTAAAGGTCAAGAAATGGTGAGTTAATGACTTCAAATCCTAGCATACTTCTTATTCAGATACAGCATCAGGCTTGGTAGTGGCAAATTTCTTGCAGGATTCCTTCAGGAATCAACCTCGCAAGCCTGGGTTGTGTTCCAGTAACCAACTGACGCAAACCGTATTTGGCACGTGTTCTCAATATTTATCAAGGGTCATTGAGCAAAATGTTCCACAGATTTCTGCTTCATTATCAATCATCATCAAACAGTATCAATATTCGAGACTATGTAGCATCATACCAATATCGACCATCATCAGCATAACGTGGGCCCTCATTAATCAGCCCTTTCTCTTCGTTAGAGGGAATTATAATGTCCGACAGGTCAATGATCTTGAAGCATTTTGGATACTAGTGGGTTTCAAGATTATTTTAAATAGGGATGCCATGATTGTTTATCATAATTGTTTAAATGTTCGCTATGATCAATAGTGGTCACCTAGGGGGTAGAACTTGTTTGTAAGGGGTGCTGTGGCCATGTTTGATCATGCTTTGTGTTTATCTTGGGAATAAATTATCATCACCGTCAACAAAACCTGTTATACAAATATTGATACTTATTGTTGATCATCCTTATTACCTCTCATTGTAGACAAGCCATCGTTAACCTTGCCTATCACTCATCATTCTCAACTAAAACATTGTAGAATTTGTGGAGAATCCATTGCAACGTTAAATTACCAAGTGGGTTTGTCCAAAGCCATGGTGTACCTGGAAGTTACCGTGCCGTGGTTTCCCTATTTGATGTGAGCAGTTTGATGGGTGGTAGTTACTACCCTAGACATGTGCAACCTCAGGTCACCGCGTTGCTTTTGCGTCGTGGTTTCCCTGTGTTTAGACCAGCAAGATCGACGAAGCATCGGATTTTTCACCATTAGCCATTATAAACCACGACCAAACATCACTAGATTGCTCTTGCGAACCATCATGATCAACCACTAGATTGAACCAGTACCAATATAAACATACGTTTTTTTTTCAAATGCAAAACCATGTTTTATATAAACATATTTACATGTATATACGCGCATCGCCTGGGCTTTGCAGATACTAAGCCAAATTTCAACTATATCAGATGTTTTTTGGTTGGGAAAGAGCCCTAGCTTGGTTTGCTCACTGTGCCCTGCCTTCCAATTTGTATTTGAATTTCATGCCCTTGTATATGCCGACTGCTTGTTGTTCCAAATCATTTGGGCCACCTTTGGTCCGGTAGTTCAATGCTGAAACATCTTCGGCAAAAATGGGTATTCACCGCTGAGCTTCAAAGAAAACACAGTGTCTAAGGTTGACAAGACTTGTTGCCATTTTGCGAGCATTTTTGCGCTGATCTAAAGCTGGCTAGCAGTTGAGCCAACAATTGTACATTCAAGCAACATTAACCATCAGTTAATCATCATTGTACCATTATGAACCATGGTCAAGTAAAATTGTGTTTATTCAAACATCATTGCCTACAATTCCCCATCATTCAACCCATTGACCGTTAACCAATCATCTAATTATACACTGATTAACCACTAACTGACCATCCGTTTGATTACCACAATCATTGACTTTCAGAAGCGTGTCCGAGTCCAGTTTTCAGCTTGCCTTTTCTCTTCTTTTGGACGGTTCCATCATTGACCTTGGTGAATGTTTATTCCCATGGTCAATTTCATAAACCATTCTGAACCATTATCATTCATCATTTGCAACTGATTATTACTGAATTATAAACCATCATCAGCCATCATTGGCCAAAAGTTGGGGTTCCTAATCAGTATTTAAATCATAAGGAGTCCAAAATTTTTGTCAACCTTGGTAGTAACGTCACTTAACCACCATTATGAACCATGAACCATGGATCTCCATGGGTTGTCCCATAGGCGCACGAACCTCTGAGGCATTGATTGGGGGGCCGGTTCCTTCGTAGCCCGGTTCTGAGCAACCCTGGGTGACTACCATGCGCTAAGGCTGGTAAAGGTTAATGATTGGTTAATGATGGTTACATGATAGGTGGTTAGTGCTGGTTATATGATGGTTTTATAATGGTTCGTGGTGGTTAGTGATGGTTATTTGAGGGTTATATGATGGTGATATGATGGATGTTTGATGGTTTGTGATGGTTGTATGAAGTGATGGTTATATAGATTAGTAGTACTGATGGTTATGTGATCGGTTAGTGATTCGTAAATGAAATGAAGGTTGTATGATGGTTAGTGATGGTTGTATAGACCGTGATCATGAAAGGATGGTCAGTAATGGCAAATACTGTGGTCAATTATTGGTTCTGATGATTGGTTGATGCTTGGCAGATTGGTTGATGATTAGTGGTAGGAAATAAGAACAACCAGCAACGACCGAACATACTAGTACCAGGGTGGTATGGATTTTTTGGGTTCAGCCGACTTAAGCCACTGGGAATGCTGGGGGACTCAGCAGACCCAATCATATCTTGGCTTGGTCCCGCTGGTGCACATGGTCATCAATGCATCAAGCATTGGATCATGTCGAAGTCATCATTCTCGGGGTTCGCCTCTATGCTGGATGACCATGCCATTGCGAGTGCTGAGGATGGCACATACCCATATTTTGTTGTTTCTTATCATAGGGAACCTTCAAAAATGGTTGGTTAAGTACTAAGAGTGTTTAATATTGGATAGTTTGGGGATACTTGCATTTTGAGAAACGCCCATTTGAGCATGAATGGCGATCATTTTGCCTGATGACACAAGCAACCAGTGCAAAGAATCATTTTAATCTTTCGTTCTAGAAAAGTGATGACCCGAATCGGGGGCTGACCCGAAAAATGGAAGGTCATAGATTTCACGATGCGCGCAATGGAATTTCATTGCACATTGTTTTGGAGGACTATCCTAATTGCATTTTTCAGGAAGGGATCCCAAGGCATCCCGTGACGCCGAGTAGCCGACCCCCAGCAACGTTGCTCATGCAATGATCCCGAACCAGCTATTAGAGACACACCCAGTGAGGATCCATTCACAAGTTGCCAAACTGATCCCTGGTTATCATCACCCCCCGAAGGGAACCTAGCCTGGAAACCAAAACTGATCACTTTCGATAAGCAAAGAAAGCCTTCTAAAGGGACAGATTTTCAACGCAACCAGCAAGGTCTACCTCAAGTCGGACCCGTTGTGAACCTTCAAAAAGCACATAGGGACCATTCACCGGTGTATAATAGAATGGGCTAACGCCCAGGTGCCGCCGACCCCCTTTCTTTTGTAAGAGTCTGGGCTTGTTATGGCAGAGATAGGAGCTGAGGCTTTCCAAGGCAGCTCCCGGGGCTAACACCAGCTGTGATATACCAGGTTAATTCCTTGCTCCCACCAGCTCTTAAAAAAGGGGGTCGGCGGCACCTGGGCCCCAGTAAGACATGGTGTCGGCCTACTCCATGCAAGGTCTTGGCTGGCCGTGGGAACGTTGCCTTGCCGTGCGGACGCCGTGGTAGTGGCCTGCTGTGGCATTGCGTTGCTGTTGGCCTGCTGTGCCGTTGCCAGGGTGCTGACCTGCCTTGGGAACGGGCTTTGGGAACGGGTGGGGAAGGTTTTCCAGGCGGGCAAACGCAAGGGCTGAGCCCCCCATAACACCTGGTGTCGGCCTACTCCATGCAAGGTCTTGGCTGGCCGTGCGAACGTTGCCTTGCCGCGCGGACGCCGTGGTAGTGGCCTGCTGTGGCATTGCGTTGCTGTTGGCCTGCTGTGCCGTTGCCAGGGTGCTGACCTGCCTTGGGAACGGGCTTTGGGAACGGGTGGGGAAGGTTTTCCAGGCGGGCAAACGCAAGGGCTGAGCCCCC
>VSDK01025658.1:686665-746394 GCA_009767595.1 Symbiodinium kawagutii | reverse complement strand
AGCTTGCCGTGCGAACGCGGTGGTATTGGCCTGCTGTGGCATTGCGTTGCTGTTGGCCTGCTGTGCCGTTGCCAGGGTGTTGACCTGCCTTGGGAACGGGCTTTGGGAACGGGTGGGGGAGGTTTTCCAGGCGGGCAAACGCAAGGGCTGAGCCCCCCATAACTCCTGGTGTCGGCCTACTCCATGCAAAGTCTTGACTAGCCGTCTCCATGCAAAGTCTTGACTAGCCGTAACGGCGCGTGCGGGCGCCGTGGTAGTGGATTCCTAAGGATTGCATTGCTGTTGGCTTGCTGCTGTGCCGTTGCCAAGGTGCTGACCTGCCTTGGGAACGGGTGGGGTTGCTGTTGGGTTGCTGCTGCACCGTTGTAGATGCCAAGCCAAAGCCACAGTGAACATTCACGCCTACGGCGATCCCAGGCGCCGCCCCTGCCATGGTTGGCATGAGCAGGGGTCGGCGGATATATGATTATAATATATAGCCAACACCACTGCACCGCTTTTCTCGGAGAACATGTTGATCACTGATTGTCGTCGACGCGGCTTATGTCGTCCTAACAGTGACTGCTAAGAGCTAACGGTCATGGTTGTCAGAAGTTTCAACGTAGCAAGACGTGTTAGTATAGCTGCTTGCTACAATCTCCCCTTAGCTACCGACATTGTTGAAGACTCCATGCGCATTGAGCGACCTGTTCTGTAGCTGGCTCAAGCAGATCCGGAGCCCACCTAGCCATGCATAGAGTAGCCGAACAAATCGACTTCGCCCGAGAGCGCGGGCTGTTCAGAGCTGCTTCTGCTTGGACGGTGACCTCGTCACTTCTGAGAAGAAATTTTCTCTGCGCGTTGCCCAAAGTGTCGCGCTGTGACGTTTTCATAAGCCATTCCTGGTCCTGTGCCAAGTGGATGAAATTCCTCGCCATTTGTCACTATTTGAACCTGGATTTGGCCATTGTACTGTCTCTTTGTGCTTGCCTTTGTGCCTTCGTGCTCTTGGTTCTCCATGCAGGGAACTGGAGTGGAGTGGCGCAGTTGTCTGAGGGTCTTCTATACAGTGCTTTGGTGTGCTGGCCAATGACCATATTCATTCTTGCCTATCTTTTCGGACATGTGCGTGACTCGGCAATGACTTCGCTTAGTTTTTTGCGGGCAAATTCATAGTTGTTATTAGCCATCTTTTTGCAGGTCTTTGTCATCTTCTTGGGCATGGTGCTGTTATTGAGCGGCCACCTGAAAGTTCGTACATGATCGGTTTTTGTTGCCACACGACAGATTGACCAACAGTAAGTGCTTTTTCAAAATGAAATCATCCAATCATTGCAATAGTAATCATTCTTTGGAACAAACCATCTATGGTTTGGGGGTCCCCCGGCCCCCGGGGTTTCGAAACCGCCGATCCCAATCTGGGTCTGGGGCTCCAATTCACGGCACGACCTCAATGACGCGGGGACCTCAGATGATGGTCATAACTTGTGTTATTTGATGGTGAATTAAATGTTGTATAAGCATAGGGTGATAGCCTACTAATAGGGATGGTGACTGATTGATGTTGATGTTGATGATGTTGATGATGTTGATGATGATTCTGACAAAAACCTATTCATCAAACAAAACATTTGTAACACTGGCATTGTTCATCCAGGATGAAGGTATAAACCGGTGATTTGTCCATAGGGGTACCTTCAGAAAGTGATGTTTTTTGGTATTGAATATGGTCGCCCCCATACTCAATCCAACTGTTGCTTTAATGGCTCCTCTGTGAATTGATTAGAGCGAGACATTCGCAAGACCATGGGCCCCGGCAGCCATAAATTGAACTATAAACCTCCATAACTGGTAGTTATCCGCTGACTGCTTGCCGGTGTAACTGGACCTTGCAGGTGTCAAGAGAGCCTTCTGGTTCGATTGTGTGTGCGTCGACCAATCCAATGCATTTGTGAAAGCTGAATCCCTACGGGCACTTCCCGCCGCTTGGATGCTGAGCGGTCGCACGATTTTTTGTTGCGCAAGAGGCGTATGACACCTGGGTGGCTTCCTGCCACTATCTTTTGTTTTGATGTCTTCGGGGTTAGATGGGTTTACCATATGCCCACTAGAACATAGTTTTAGCAAGGGATCTTTAAGTCACTAAGATAATGGAACTAAGCAGATGTCATGTACCCGGAAACAGCTAACGGATCTGAATCAGAGAAAAATGGATTTTGTTTTTAAGATTTATGGCATTCAATTTGTATGATACATGTGTATATTGTCATGGTGGTTCAGAAGATCTGTGTAATGATTCTAAACATAATGCCCTTTTGCGCTAGGAATCATGGTCTCGGTTTGCGTTTGTGACAGTGTGTTTTTTATTCGACAGAGATTCGCCAAGAAATTCAGAAGGTCAGTATAGATTGAAATAATTCAGCTTGTCAGCTTAACTGATGGCGCAAACCATCAATGAAACGGATATTTGTTCTTACAAGTTATCATGTGACATCCAAATGGGCACCCGGATTTACGTTGGGATTAAGCAATGTAGACCCTCAAAGTGGCGTGCATGTTCCTTTGCGAAAGATTCGCACGGGTTTGCGATGGCTTGCGCGCAATTCACAAAGCAATAGTTATTCTAATTTAGTAATGAAATTAGTGATAAGAATATGTGATAATTAATGTGTGTGTGAGTTTATTAGCGAACATGGCCGTTTTGGGATAATTGAAGGAATTTAGATCATCAATCAATAGTTTATATATGATTTTTGTGGACCCAACATTGGAGTTAGTAATTTTGTGAAATTGATTCATCAACATTTGGATCAACTGTAACAAAAAATGATTTACAATATTTAACAGCAATAATGTAATTACCGCGCGATAATTCATACTTTCATTTCATTGCTCAATGAATTAAGTGCTGAGACATTTTGCTCGTGGGTCAGAGCTGCGGATACTACGTTCTCATTTGGCACAGCAGTTATCCACCGCTAGCGAGCCTTGCAATTCACTCATTTGGAAACCTCATGGTTGGGAATTAGTGGTAAATTATTCATCAATACATTTTGTCCCCTTGGGAATTGCTTGCGATTTGTCCAGGCATTCATCGCACAGTCCAACAAGATGCTGGTTTTGTGGGATGACACCATTTTTGAAAGGTTGTGGTGCAACTATGAACTCGCAATTTTTGCAAAGACATCTCATTCTGCTGGTGCTTTCGAAGTTCTGCCGATGTGGGTGCCAATGACTGGCCTTGTCAGCAATTGAACTTGTGTTCTTTGGTTTGGTGTTCTTTTACCAGCAGGAAGTGCCATCTTTGGATACAACATCGCGAACTTCCCTACTGGTATCTGCAATGAATGCTTATTGCTTGCCCCCTTTTGTATTTCTCGCTGCATCGGTCCCTGTTTCATGGTTTTGCTTTCATAAGTTGAAGCTTCACAAATTGATGTTGGACCAGATGTCTCAATTTGACCTTCGAAATGCAAAGTGTTCGCTTGAGACTGACCGCGTTGTCCTCACTGAGCAAGTTGTGAGTCTGTTCGATGAAGCTTTTGAGCCACCTCTCCGTGTTGCGTTTGATGTTCCAGATGATGACTCCATTGATGCTGCTTCAGATGCGCCGCTCGTGTCTTCAAGAAGCTTTCAAGAGCTTCAAGACGTCAGACACATCACCAGCTACCCCACAAAGGATGAGATCGTGGATCAGTTCAATCTTTACGTAAGGGGAATTTTGCGTGATACAATTGTTAGTGCCTTGGGTGAGGAAGATCATATATCTTTCAACCTGTGTGTGGGCACATGTTTGCCATTTTTGTTCTTGGGCTTGAAGGCTACAGCAGATTGCGAGGGCTATGCTGATTGTTCGGAATTGGCTATGAAGTCTGGGTTTGACTCTGGAAATCAGTTCATACTGACTGATTGTATCTGGAATCTCGTGATATTTCCTTCAATGTTTTTGATATCCATCCCCTTGATTCTGCGAGCAAACCACTTTGTCGCAGGCATTGTGGAAGACATTCTGCCACGCATGATCTTGGGGTCCCTGCTGTCCGCAATCATGATGTTTGTCGTCTATTCCCTGGGCGTTCTTGAATGCACGTTCCTGCTCGTGGTGGTGGTCAAATACTCCCATGCATTTTTGCTGGCTTTTGTTGCAGGTTTGGGCCTTTTTCTTGGGACCACATATGTTCTTTTCTTCTGAGCATGTGCAGCACCTGAGTGAGGAAAAAGAATGACCCGGGGCGAGCTGGCCAATGGTCTCCTTCCGATAGGTGGATTCCATTAAATGTTGGAAGCTTGTGATGGGAATCGGGGGCAGCCTCTAACGATCATCAACCATGGTGTGTGAATTTGAGAATCATGATTAATGTCGCTCACTGATGATTAATACACATTCCATCAAATTACTACAACAGGGATCTATAGGGCTGATATCAAGACTCACCAGTTTTGATCATCGTGGACAATCAGAGATAGGACACTGTACAAGTTCGTGCATATCAACTTATTAATGGCTCATCGCTGGCAAAATGTGATTCCACACAGAGCCAATGACAGAGTGGTACTCCAGTGATGTATTTGTTGGTTCACCAGCAATCTGGTTTTCACTGTCGTAAACCATAGTTGCGTATTGTCACCCTGCTCTTACACCCAGTGTTGACACGCCATGATGCATACTGAAACATGTGGAGCCGCCATCATCATCATCATCATCATCATCATCATCATCATCATCATCATCATCAAACGTCATGAATCGTCATTAATCGTCATTAATCGTCAATATTCACTGTTGACCACGTATCAACAAACCATCAAGAATGATTCATAAACAGCTGCCACGAAACACTACTTCTTGTGCCGTGATCAATCATTATTTGACACATTTTTTGTCTAATATTTTGGTAGATTGGTTGGTTGACGTTATTTTCAACAGGGGTTGAAACCACCAAACAATTTAGGATGATTGGAGGTTGATTATCATGATCACCTATTTGGGGTGATTGGTTGGTTGCTCGGTTGCTCGGTTGCTTGGTGGGTTGGTTGGTTGGTTGTCTTGTGCGCATATTTCTAGGAGGCATGGTTTTACCGTCAACCATAATACTGGTTGCATCAAGAACCACCACAGCTTCCTCACCGCAGCACTCAGAGCTACCAATACTGCCGGTACACCTCCTGGCCAGGCTGGGTGAGATGGTTGTAGATGTATAGTTGCTTGAAGGCTACAGTGGATTGCCAGGGACACGTTGATTGTTTGGGACCAGCTGCAAAATGGGGGCTTGACTCTGCAAATCAGTTCCAGTTGCTCGATGGCGTCTTCAATCTCGTGATATATCCTTTCTGTTTTCTTAGATCGTGCCCCTTGATGCTACGCGCAAACCATTTCATTGTGCAAGGCACTCTACCCTGCATGGTCTTGGGTTCCCTGCTCTGCGCGATCATCTTGTTTACGGTCTATTCTTTGTGCCTTCTCGAGTGCTGATTTTTTTTTTGTGGTTGTCACCAAATGCTCCCATGCATTCTTTCCAGCTTTCTGCATGGGTTTGGTCGGACTACTTTGGACGACAGTATGCAAAACATGGGAAGTGCCTGCTGGTTTCTGGTGTACTTCCAAACATGGGCGATATTTCTGGCAAAATGTGTAGATGTGGCTTTTCATAAGTAATGTTATTGTCTCTCCCATAATCACTCTACCCTTGAGACCAGTTACATTCACATTTTAACCCCACAAGAATTGTATTGGCATTTATGCATTCATCGATGATGCCATTGCTAATCCAAATTGAACTTGAGCTTGCTGTTTTCACAATTTACCAAGTGGGTTCCATGTAACCGGCACGCACTGGTATGATACCACTTTTACGAGGAATACATATTATCCTTTGGCTCATTACTGTTTCATACATACATTGTTTAATGATATATATATATATATATATTTGCAAACATACATATCATAATCATTTCATACATCTACATACATTTCTAGATTTGTTTAAAAAAGGTATGGACCTGAGCGCCCAAGGCGCGCGTGTGTTGCTCAGGCGACGAGCCCTGAGTGTTCAGCCAGTGGAATTATCGCCTTGGCACACCTGGGACCAGTCCAAAAAATGAAGCCAGGGACCGTTCATGGTGAACCATGATGGTGAATGGCTACCCAGGATTAATAAACCCCTGGTTGATTAACTAGGGGGTTCCCATTTTAATGGAAAACCAAGGCTTTTAGGGGATACCCCCTAGTTAATCAACCAGGGCGTTTATTAATCCTGGGTAGCCATTAACCAGGATTGTTTGTGTCTCAATGGTTTGACAAAGATTGTAGTGGTTCATAGTAGGAGAAAATGACCAGCAAGAAAACCAACATGAGGGTTAATCTCTGGTTTTCTGGTTGGAGATCATGGCTAATGATCACGCTTAATGATGAAGCTTGCTCCTGATAAACGATGATGAATCCAATGGTTGTTTCATGTTGTACCTAGTGGCTGATTATCAATGCTGCTTAAGAACTAATCTACTGATTTAATGATTATAACCCATGGTCGATAAGGGTTAAGAATCATGTTCACACCTGGTAGCTGATTATCAATATTGGCTAATGACTAATGATTGATACTGACTGATGGTTGATAAGAGGTGATCATAACCAGCAATAATGGGAGGATATACCAGCAATAATGGGGGATATACCAGCTATATATGACAATGGGTCAATATTAACGAACCAACAAATGGATACGTGAATCTCCAAACCATTAAACTTGTTTTGTCATTTCTGGGGTAGAATTTATTGACCCACAGCCATATGAGTTTCACTAAAGCCTTAGATCTTAGGGTTTAACCACCAAGCAACGTTTTTACTTATATTATGTGACATGTCAATAGAAATACGATGACTTTCGGTTTATTATGAAAAGCAGTAATCACGCCGGTATATCACCAAGCAACCAAGCAATAGAGTTACAGCCAACCAACCGTCCAGTATATGAGATATGGTCCACTTTTTATGGGAGTTGATGAGCATCAAAAACTCGGATGGAGATCGTTTCGTTGGTCAATAAACAATCACATATGTGTCATTGTATTGATTCCCAGTGGGCACAGAACACCATTGCTAGCCATAGATAGCTGATAGCTGGTATATCACCTAGCTATGATTGTTGATAATTGACCGTGTTTCGTTGGCATACTTGTTCGGAAACATCCCAAGTTGCCAAGAGAGAATAATCGTCCGATATATCCCGCTAATTCACGCTGGCAATCACCAAGTCACTATTGGATACTATTGGGAATTTACCTACGGGTGCAGCGGACTTTCCGCAAGTTGTATTAGTTTGGCAGAGGGCAACCAGCAAATGCAATGTTTGTGTTCCAGCATCATCCCAATCTCGCCCAAGATGAAGCCAACAGAGAATGGCGGGTTCTTAGTGTTTTAGGAATGGTTATGTTCATTTTAGGTGGTTACAGAGGGGTTGAAATGTCTAAGCGCTGCTGGGCTATATCGCGAATCTACCTGGTTGAGTGATGCGAAGCTCAGACCTGCGCCTTTGTGTTATAAATGACCAAGGCAAACATAGCACAGTATTGCTGGTCGCTATGCGCTAGCACCCAACTATCATATCAAGCATAACGACTCATCAGGATCAACAGCCACTAATGGTCATTGAGGATTGCATTTCACCATTCTTCACAATTATCAACACCACCTATCCATTGAATTTGTAATCATTGTAAGCAGCAACCATTGACCGGTCACTATAAAGTAACCATCATTGACATAGTTCATCGATATGAACAACCATGAATATCCATCATATAATTGATCATGATTGACAGTCATGGACCACTATTAAACATCATTGGCCCTCACTAATTAAGCATCATCAAATCGCTACCAACCTGACATAGCAACAAACAATCATCATGAACCATCATCATTTCGCGCCGGCCATCATTAGCCAGTAGATACTGGCATTAATAACCACCAGTGATTGTCATGAAGCACTACTAACCGTCAGCAGCCCTCATGAACAATCGTTTAAGCATCCGTCTTTACCACTGAAACAATGGTTTCATGGCAACTTAATGTCAGAATCCACTTACATAATACAACTTAACCATATCTACTTAATACTTAACCATGAACGAATGCTTAACCATGAACTAGCCATGAACAAGCCACAAATTTCCCATGACATAGCCGTGCGCTTGGGCACACACCATGACCGGCCGGTGTTTTGGCTCAGAGTTTTTTTCTTTGGCAACGCCTCAAATTCAGAAACTGCTTGGATCCGAGCGGTTTCAGGCCGCAGGAGGATAGTGGGTGGAGGACCTGCCAGCTCCTTTCCTTCACTATGATTGATTGTGTTATAAGTATGGGTGATAACCTACTATTAGTAGGGTATGTGATGGTTAGTGAATGATGATGATGATGATGATGATGAGGATTATGATAATGATGATGATGAGGATGATGATGAGGATGATGATGATGATGAGGATTATGATAATGATGATGATGAGGATGATGATGAGGATGATGATGATGATGAGGATTATGATAATGATGTTGATCGTGATGATGGTGATGATGATGATGATGAGGATGATGATGAGGATCCACCATTGCTCGGCCAGTGGTTAGTTTGGTGTTGATTTTCATGATTGCAAATGTCTCGATTCTGATACAAAAACCAGACACTCATCAACGATAGTTCTTCTCGATAAATGTGTCCACCATTGTTGATGATTGGTCAAAGACCCTATTGTTCATTGTATCAACCAGGATTGTTCATGCCAAATGCCAATGCACCATTGCTGTTCTGATTGTCACCTCTCATATTATGGTTGATGATGAAAATGGAAACTAGGAACCACCATGATGAGCATCATCATCGCTTATTCAGTATATTCTTTTGATATCTTTTGATGACCATATTTGCCCGCTCTTGATGTTTCATATCAACCATCAATATTGATACTTGGTGATCACTATCAACCATTTGTTTGTAATCTTATTTACCGTCATTATTCGATATCAAGCGGTATTATGAACTATTACCATTATTCATTGACCAAAGATGATTGGGAACCATATTATGTAGTAAGATCAACATTCACCAGCATCATTAGCCTCATTGTTCTCACAATCGTTGTTCCTTGTCATTATCATCAACCGTTATTGTCAATCAATTTTTACCAATGTTAGCAATCATCATTAACCACTACTTTCCCAGCAGTATTGCCTTATACGTTTAACCAAACATGGATGACTATGGTCATTGGTTGCACAAGTGTTTCCACCCCAAGATCTTGGCAGAACTTTTACCCTGGGGTTTGATCAAATAATCTTAGTTAATACTGGTTGATTAATGATTAACTGATGATTAATTGGTGATTAATTGATGGTGTGCTCATGGTCAGTTGATTGGCAAATGATGGAAACACAGTGTTAATTGATGGTAGATTGATTGTGCAGTGATGGTGATGGTTAATTGACAGTCAATGATGGTCAATCAATGGCCAATTATGAGTAAGTGATGATGAATTGATGGCCAGACGATGGTGAATGACTGATTGATGCTTAGTTGAGGGTTGCCTGGTGTTAAACTGAGGTCAATGATGATAGTTGATTAACTGGTGGTAAGCCGTGATGACAGTTGTTTGTCAATTAGTCAATGGTGGTGGCAAAAAATAGTTTGCATTGGTTCGCGGTGATCATTCATAATGTCCATTAATGCTCAATAAGCCCTAGTCATAATAGTCCTGACAATTGGTTCTTAATGCTTGATAACTAGGGAATATCATTGACTGGTCTAAATATTGGTGATCTTATTCATACGTTAATTGTGGTTTAAAGTATTGGCTGACCAGTGGGTACTGATAAATCACGCGAGAATTGTCCATAAAAACATCGGCTCATCATAGCCACATTACGGAACTGTTGCTTCAATAGCTTGGATTTGGGATACTGTTTGGCTTCTTAGGGCGGTTGCCTGGAACTTCCGAACGTCCATAAACAAGCCCGTACCATGCAGCCATTTGGGTATCCTGTTCTTTGGGAAGATGGAATTGATTGATCATGATGAAATTAAGAGCTAAGGGATAATGGTTAGTCAAAGCGAGTATTGGAGTTATAAGTAGTAGCTGACTATCAATATTGGTTGCTAACCAATGGTTGATCATGGCTAATGGTTGATAGGAGGTCACTATCACCAGCAAGGATAGGATATATAGATATATATTTATATATATACCAACTACCTTTGGCTATGGGTCAATATGACACAAGAAACCATTTGTTAGACGATGAACATCCCAACAGTTGGACTGGTCACTTGTCATTCATGGGATACAACCAGGGCTACCTGGTATTGACCAGCCCCAGTCGTGATAGCTGGTGGTCTCACAGCTGGCTCTTGATCAACCATAGCGTAGTACAGCTGTGTGGTCCCCCGTACGCCTGGCTGTTCACACCAATGACCAGTCACCAACTCTCAGGTTGTTGCGGTCACCGATGTAACCAGGACCATGGCTCAATGGACTGGCACCGTAAGCTGCCGTCAGAGCTGTTCAAAGTCCTTACTGCATCCTTTTGCTGAACAGAACCAGTGTGGCTACCACTATCTACTGGGGAAAAAGTGCATACCCACTGCTGGTTAGATGGGTTTGACATAGTTTCACCAGTGTATTAGTGTGTGTGTGGGGGGAATCAATTTGACAAACAAACACTTGTGATTCGAGTGGTTCTTGTGAATGCAGAACGTGAATACAAACATTTCCCTAATGTTGCATGTGGGTGTTGCACATATCCGTATATGATATGCATTGGCCAGTTTCAACAACTGGTTTTGGCAGTCCGACAACTTGAACTATACCGAGTTGGGATCAGCAACACTTCCTTCAACCACTACGAGCAAGTTGTTTGGGTGGATTACAGCTATGAATTTAGCTTTGTAACTTTTTTGGGATATGATTGATTTACTATATATAGCCTATAGCCACTGAAAGTTTGACTTTCAGCAATGGATCTAAGTGAGCCAGCAAGTTGTCAAGACTGACCAAGTTCACAAGTCAACATTCATCTCCTGGGCCAGGTCATCCGAAAACGATGGTACGACCCGCCTGGCGCGTTGACGATTTGTGGTGCCGAGCTGATAGAAGATCTCCTGAGTAAACCAAGGACCAGCTCTAAGTTGCAAGTGGGTCAATAAGCTAGTCATGGTCGGTCAAGCTAGTCATGGTTGTATTCCTTGAGTCAATAGCTTGTGAACCGACAAACTCTAAGTCAACATCTTTCGGTCCAGTCAGGGTACACAGGATCCACAGCCATGTGGTTCTAACCAAGTTACTTTGACCAAGGTGCCATGTTAAATGCTGGAGATACCCCTGCTGTATCAACGTTGATCACTGCTTGTCATCAAGAACGCTCCGGGATCCCCAACACGACCAGTTGCTATTATAATTATATTGGGTATCCAACCCTAAACAACAACAGTAGAGACCAGCCGGTTAACGAATCCATACATATCCATACCAAATAGTCCCAGATGACACCTGCTTTTCTGAGTTTGCTCATGTTAGACGCTAAGTCTCTCTAGGTTGATTGATGAGAAAAGCACTGAAAACCTTTGTGTTTTTTTAAACTTTTCCATCAACAATGTCTCAGACACAAGGCTATCGCAGGATACCATGATTAGTCATTCATCAATGAAGTTTCGCCTGCATTCTCCCAAACATCCCTAAGAATTATGCATAATTATGCAATAGTATGTATTGGGTTGAGATATTGACAATTACTAGCCATTATATTGATATGTCATTAGTCTTCCATAAACCCTTAGGTTCCTCCGATATATCCTAGGTTGAGAATCGTTGTTCGATCTTGCTTGGAAGCCACCTAGTTGACATCCGTGCCATATCAATTATTGGTTTGAAACCATGCGTGGTTGTCGCCGCCCATAAATTGACAATTTGTTTGAAACCATATAGGTCAGACGCTGAAGTCATCGAGTAGAAATCAATCACAATTAAGTGGTGATCCACCATTGCTTTGCTTCCATTCATTTTTGTCTATGCTGTTGATTGGTCAACGGTGGTGGGTTTAAACACCTTCTATTTGGTTCATTGACGAGCTTTTTTGTCAGGCCAGGGTTGAAACTGAAAACCTGCTGAAACCACCAACTAGATTGAACTCCTCAACCGTTTGTTGATGTTTGACTTGGCTGATCACAGGCAACTAGATTGAATCACCAACCAGATTGATCACCACCAAGCATCAACATTCACTTCGCTGACTTGGCTGATCGTAAGTGGTAATCCATTGCACCTCAGCGAGGCGTCGTGAATTCTTTGGGCTCCAGGTCCAATGCATGTCTCCATGAATCCATGAATGAACAGCATCATGTAGCAGAACACATGCATATGGACAACAACAACAACAACAACAACAACAACAACAACAACAACTGCAGTTTAAGATATGCATGAAGAGGTATGAGTGGTCACATGTGTTTGTGCACGCATGCCACCAAGGTTTCTTCGAACATTGCATTCTCCCCTGCCAGACTCCCCAGGAAAGAATCATGTCGTCAGTTCGGGGCAGTACACAGCGAGCAGTAGTGGGCAGCCCATCCAGAAAGAACCACTGAGCCGTTCTGTTTTAAGGTGCTACTGTTGCAAAGTCTACATCTACTTGATGGTTGTTGGAAATATGATGGCCCCCAAAACCACCATAGTGAAGCCAAAGAATTCACCACATGCTTATCGCGATGAACAGACTAAGCACGATAACCCAGCAAAAGCTGCCCGAGCAAAGCATTGCTCAGCCCTAGGCTGCAGGTGCCTATGATGGGTGAATGTCTCAGCAGCGGCGATTACTGTGATGGTTATTTATTTTTTGTCATGGTTGAATTTAGAACCAATGACTCAATGACACTCAATAGAGTCACTGGCTGATAGCTAATGATGGTCAAAAGTGGTTGACGATAATTGATGTTGAACTGATGGTGCTCATTGACAGCGAATCGTGGTGAACTGATGGGTTTGTGATTGTCGTGAATGATGTACACCAGGGTTCCTGAGCAGATCCAACCGCACCACTTGCGCAATGTCACGTTGGATTCTGCAGGCGGGTCGGTGGGGCTGGGACGCCGCACAGGGACGGCTAGCCAGGTACCTCGTGGAAAAGCCACCATTTATAGCTGATTTACCTATACAAAATGGTGATTGTTAACTTCAAGGTTAGTTTTCAAGATGGTATCTACCCCAGAAATTACAGGAAAGTTGGCAAAGAACTTGTAGGCCAAGCCCTGGTTGTTCAAGTTGATAAAACCAGGGCATCAACTTGAGTTCCGTTGAACATCACCCCCCCACACACACACACAATTGAGATGGCACTCAAAGTGGTCATAGTTGTGGGTGTGTATGGCCGGTGGTTCTCAATGTGTCGCGATATATGTAGACATACACATGTATATCGATGTTAGACTTGAATGATGAAATATTGGCATGTCATGTTTTTTATCAAACATCACTAGTGTATGGTCCTCCCTGACTTTGCTTAACAACACATCCACAATCATAATCATTATCATTCTCATTATCATCATCAATTAGGAGCAGTTTTATGGATTCTACTAGGGTGGACCACTAGTAGAATTGATATGATACTAGTCATCATCATTGATATGATGATTTTTGATTCTACTAGTTTCCATTATCATAAAAACTATGGTGGACCACGATGCCGTCCATCAAATGTTTCCGTTTCTGTTGCCATGGTCCAGCTGGTCACCCTGGGCCCATCACCATGGCTGCCCCATCCAGACGCCGGGGGCCCCTTCCCTCGAGCATTCAGCGAAGCCGGGTTCAGCTTCGCTGGGCGAGTGGTCCCTACATGTCCCTACCAACCTTGAACTCTGGCATCAGCTACCCAAGCTAAAGACTAGTGACTGGATATGACAAAGCTGCTCTTGCAGGCCCATCCCAATTCCAATCATTCAATTTGCTTTCCTCGTGATCATTGATTTCAGACTCGACTTACAATTCGCGAAGCTTGAATAGTTACACCTACATGTTCTCCATCAGTCCCGGCATCACAAATTGTGCAACTTCATCATTACAGACTCATCTAAGTTGTGAATCGCTTACAGTAGTTGAATCCCATACTGTTCGACTGCGGAGCCCACGGTAGAACATCGGTGTTTCATGGCGAGTGAAACGCGCTGAACATTGAAGGGATATTGCCTGTTGAACTTTTGAAGTTTGAAGGGTTGTATATCTTGGTGTAGTCATCAACCAATACCCTGGACGATTGGTTTGGAAAGCCCTCATGGTTTCGGTTGAACAGGTTTGAAGAGATTAGAGGAAACAATCACCAGAATAGCATCTTTGGAGCATCAAAGACCACAAATAAGCTTCAGCAACCATGAATCCACCATTGCTAACTCATTACAAAAGCTTTATCATCCATCAATCGTTTGCTTGGTTGGCCTCATAACTTGCGTTCTTCTTACAAACTAGAGTCAGGAGGAGGAGCAAAAAAAATCAGCAACAGACCGCGAAAGGAATGACCATACATTGAATCACCGGTTCATCGGTTCATTGAGCCTAGGAGCATAGCCTAAGAGTTGGGCTTGGACATGGCAGCGAACTGGCCCCGAGTTTTGAGCCTAGCGCTATTGCCTAAAGCATAATTGCATTGAATGACTTTCAAGAGTCCAATAGTTTGAAGCACCAAGCAAGTTGATATTAGTTGTTGATATGTAATTATTAGATGGCCAGTTGTTAACAATCGTTGGAACCATTATAATGTTGTTGATGATTACTACATCACCAGTTAGTACGCCAAGTCTACCAACTATTGTGAACTCCAATTCTGGGTCAGTATTAGCCTGAGTGATTCTACCGTGCTGACCAACAGTAGTGGTTCACGACCAATATTAGTCAGCCATTGTGTTTACCATTAAGCAGTACTCTCATCCACAAACCATCAATTGTTTTATTGATCATTCTCAGCCAACGATCAGTAAAGGTTGTGAACCACTATCGGCCCTTAGCAATCAAAATCAACTAATTTTAGCTAACCATGATTAAATACTAATTCAGCAAGCAATGGTTTGCCTTCCATGTTCTCTCCCTTACTTAGCTTGGTCATGTGCCAGTGTTGCTGATTCACCTAGGCAACACCACATAGGTCAATTTGAATGATGTTATGCCTGACTCTGTACAAGCATGTGGTCGGAATCTGTCAACCACTCGCCTATGATCATAGCAGTTGCGGCATTGATTTTTCTTTGGGCAATGCCAGTGACAGTAATGACATACTATTGCCATTAGTACATAACTGACGACCGCTAATCACCACTAGCAGTTATATTGCATCATAAAGTGCAAACAACTGGTGGATGATTTCCTAAGATTCTCTATGTTTACTTCGGATAAAGCACTTTGGTTGATATGTTTCAGGGCCAGCGACGAGCTTTTCAAGATTTACCCATTGTTTATCATTATCATCATCAATTATGATCAGGTTCATGGGTTCTACTTATCATCATATAAAGCCAACACTATTCCGACACGACTACAGAGCATTTGATTTAGAATTCCTATTCACGATCATTAACAACCATCATTTATTTACAAAAGATGTTTAGAATACGGACTACGACCATTAACAAGGATCAGTAAGATCCATCATTGACATCTTTAACCATCCGCCAGCAACTATCAACCCTCCAGTAGCCTGTGGAGGTCTTGCTGGTGCTTCCTGTTGCAAGTGCTCCCGGAAAGGAGGCCGACGATAGCACGGGGAAGCTGTGTCCTTAGGAAAAAATGGTATTTGCCAGGAACAACACCAATTTCTTGGGCGCACTATGTGTTGATAGCCTCTTCTCTGGGGGGGAAGCGAACCTTGCCACTTTGGGAGTTGATACGCAGCAAATCGTCTAAAGTACGTAGATCCTGCTATGTAAACAGCATTGCTAGCCAGCAATACTGGTTGTCGAAGACCAATGAAGAAACTACCCATATTCAGGACGTCTCACCCTCCGGTCTTTGACCCCAAGATGTTGATTGGCTAATTTTGAGACCAGTGAAAATCCCAAAACACACCGCAGATGTTGACTTCTGACCTGCCATCATGGGGGGCATCCATGTGGGAACGTCGCAGTATTTGGCTCAGCAGATCTCCCGGTCCCATGCATGCAGTGCAGGAACAAATCGCCTTCGCCAACCAGCGCGGGCTTTTCCGATCAGCTTCTGCATGGCTGGTCACTTCCTGCCTTTTCAAAGAGACTGCTGGGGCCAATCTTCCATGGTCCTTGCCCAAAACATCCCGCGTTGATTTCTTCGTGAGCCATTCCTGGTCCTGCCCCAGTTGGATGAAGTTTCTGGCCGTTTGTCATCACTTGAATCTTGATCTGGCCATAGTATTGTCAGTCAGTACAAGTCTTCTCGCTTTGGTGCTCCTAGTTCTACATGCTGGGCACTTGAGCGGAGTGGCACTCTTGCCTCCAGGAATTGTGTATGGTGGTTTGCTGTTCTCGCCAATGGCCGTGTTCTTGCTTGCCTACTGTTTGGGACATATGTGTGGCCAGCGCATTGTTTCAGCCATGTTTTCTGTTTTTCTTTTTTTTGTTCCAGCTTCGATTCTATTTTCGGCCATGTCAGTTCAGGATAAACAAAGCCTCCATTTAATCACAGCATACCAGTCCACAGTTTTGAAGAAACAATCAGCAAAACTCCTGGGATTCCTAAAACCTTGGTATTCAAAAAGATGCCCACTTGTTTCACTGATTCCCCTCAGATTCCCCTGGTTGATATACTTCGATCCATCATGAACCACCTTGTTGAATGTTTATATAAGGGTTGAGCCATCAGCACAAACAAATGCCAAGCATCATCAACTATATCATTAGGTATTAAGCGCCTACCAACCGCCAACCATGGTTCGTGATTGTTGTTGTATTTTTTAGCCATCATTTGCCATCACTACTAGTCAGGCGCCACTCCTCGATTGATATTATGCTCGCTGAATTTGGTCTTGATGTTTTACCCTGACATTGGGAAATCCTAATTCTGAGACAAGCAACACGATATATTTCCTGACCACGCAACCAGGGAAACCCCAAATGGCTACTTCTCCCCTTCTTAGCATGAGAACAACCTGCACAGTCATTCAGATTGTTCTTCCGTAGCTGCCAGGGTTATATAACCAACTATGGATATACTTCACCCAGTAAAAAGGAGCACATACTGATTCTTATTTGAGTCCAGCTTTGTGTCTATAGATAGGGCTGGTGAAGGTAGTAACTAGATGGTTAATGATGATTAATTGATGGTTGATTCATAGTTGATTATTGGTTACCTAATGGCGAAGTGTATTGCTTGATTCATGATGGTTGACGATGACAAAAGCAACCATACATCAACCATACATCAACCCATGCATCGACGGTGCATCAACCATGCATCAAACATACATCAACCATACATCAACCATACATCAACCATGCATCAAACATGCATCAATCATACATTGAGCATACATCAAACATACGAACCCTGCATCAAACATACATTGAGCAAATACATCAGCCATACATCAACCATGCATCAAACACACATCAATCATGTATCAATCATACATCAAACATACATCCACCGTCCATCCAGCATGCAACAACCATGCATCAACCATGCATCAAGCATTCATCAAGCACATACCGGATCGATGTACATATACATTGGGTGTTTCTCGAAATAGGGGTACCCTCAAATCATTCAGTTTCCTAACCGTTAATGATGGTTAATTGATGATTAGCTATTTGTTACCTAATGGCTAAGTCTATTGCTTGCTGAACGTTAAGTATGAACAATGCAACCATACATCAAACATACATCGATCATGCTCAACGTGCATCAACCACATATTTGATCGATGTATATAACATTATCTATATATATATATATAAATGTAAATGTTTTCGGGTGTTTCTCAAAATCGGGGGACCCCAAAAGCATCCATGTTATAAAATTATAAACCATTCTTAGTCATAGACCAACCATTGTTGGGGTCCCCCATCATGAGACACCACCAAATGGTCAATTCATTTACCAACCTGATGATGTTGTTTTGCTCATCATCCTCAAGCTTGTATGGCAGACACCAGTAGATATATGTGTATTTGCGGTTGGTTGACTAACATTTGCCAGAGGGGTTGAAACCGTCAACCAGTGTATGTGTACATATGGTAAATTATATCCTGGTTGATATATAATGATTGCATGAGATCCTGGTTTATATCCTGGTTTATAGGGGTTGAAACACCATAGGGGTTGAAACATGTGGAAGAACCAGTGTATATCCTTTGGCGGTCACCTGAATCAGGTTCAACCCCTATGGAAAACGTTAGTCTACCAACCATATGTCCTGGTTTCCAGGGGTTGAATTACATCCTCGCGGTCACCTGAATCAGGTTGCACGAGAACGTTCTGGATCGATCACGTGTGTGTGGACCAGCTCAATGCCTTGGTGAAAACCCAACAGTTACGAGCGATTCCAGCGGCTTGGCGGCTGGCAACATTGTCACTATGTTTCATGCTGGTAAAGGAGTGTTCTTGATGTATGATAAAGGACGGTGGATAATGATGGTAAAGGATGGTTTAAGCAACATTTATCATTTTCATTTACAGTATGTGAAAGGATGGTTGATGATGATCAATTATGGCTAATAAGGATGCTTATAAAGGAATGTTCTTGTTACATCTGTAATTCTGGTAAATGATGGTAAACGATGGTTAGCAATGATGTTCAAAGATGCCTGATAATCATGGTTGATTCATAATTGTTGATAGTGGGTAGCAATGCTTAATGTATTTCTTGCCTATCAGCTACCACCAAGGGTGGGCAAACAAAAAGAACATGTCAACAATTGCGATGTACAAGTTGTTCATTGAGCACCTACTTATAGCACACCATCCTGAGTCTCTCAAGCTTGGCACAAAAAAGACACCATTGGTACTTGCAGTACTTGTCTCCAGACTTCTTTGGCATCAAATTGGGAAATGTCAGCCTCAACCACAAATGATGAGAGCTTGCTGCCACAGGAGAGACATTTCTTGCGTTTGAATCTCTTGATTCTGTTTTGAACGAATCATCCTGAAGTCCACATAGTCCACGAAGCTGGTTCAAACAGCAACCACTCCCAAAAGTATGGCCCCAGCAAGATTCAGCACGGGTTTGTGATTTGTTCCGCATTTTTGGGAATGATGATGGCCGTTGTATAACTACTAAGAGTAAGAGTTCTAACAAGGTCGCCTAGAACAGACCAGTTCAAGTATGAGGCGTAAATCATTGATTTCTTGGGAGGGTTTGTGTATCAAACAGCGACAACTTGGCACAGGCGTTCATTGCTCAGTCAGACGAAATGCTGATTTTGTGGGACGAAACCATTTTCGAAAGGCTGTGGTGCAATTATGAGCTTGCGATTCATGCAAAGACATCTTCATCTCCGGGAGCATTCAAATTTGTGCCAATGTGGATGCCACTGTGGACATTGTTTTGGTTGGCCATTTGGTGTGCATTTTTTTGCTCCGTATATGTTTATCAGGAGCAGGTGGCACCCTTGGATACGAGATCGCAAAGTTTGATGATGATCTCTGCGTGGAATCTCTACTACTTGGGACCTTTCAAATTTCTCCCAGCGTCAATTCCAGTATCATGGTGTTGCTTTCACAAGTTGAAGCAGCACAAAGTGATGTTAGATCAAATGTCCCACTTTGACCTGCGAAATGCCAAATGCTCCCTGGAAACCGACCGCATCATCCTCATGGAACAGATCCTCAGTCTTTTCGACCACGAGAAACGCCACGTGGTGCCCACTTTGGATTCCAAGGTCCCTGAGGCTGAGCGACTTTTGCCGCAATTCTTTCCCCAAGGACGTGTCAACACAAAGGAAGAAACCGTGGATCGATTCAATGCTTATGTGCAAGGGACATTGCGTGACACCATGGTGACTTCACAAGGAGAAGCACATCACATCCCTCTCAAACTCTGCGCGGTGGCAATTTTGCCTTTGATGTTCATAGGTTTGACAAACTTTGCAGATTGTAATGGACAGGAGAGTTGTTTGGAAGCAGCTGCACACTGGGGGTTTGATTCCGTGACCGTTTACCAACTGGCAAATGGGTTGGTAGTTATGGTCCTGTCTCCTTCATGCTTGCTGATCTCAGGCCCTTTGATGCTTTGTACAGATCAAGTGATTGCAAGCCATGTGTCGGATTTCTATCTGCAAATGATTTTGGGATCAGTGCTGTGCACAACAATCCTGTTTTGTCTCTGGTCTCTTTTTGTTGCTGAAAGTGCATTGCTCGTCGTTGGACTCTCAAAGGGCGCGTATGAATATTTGTTTGGCGCCGCTGTGGGCTTTGCTTTGCCCCTTTGGATTGCATGGAGTTTCTTTTGCCGGAGGCATGCATGATCCTGAGCGCAGATGAGGATGTGCTTCTGGTTGATGCTTTTCAATGTTTTTTAAGATTTAAAGCAAGAGGATCTTCATCAGGAAGGATCCTGCCAGGAAGATCTGGTTCAATCCTTTAAGATTTAAAGCAAAGGATCTTCCTGGCAAGGCTAGCGGTCGGCGCCCACATTTTGGCTGTTAACTGTTCCAAGTACAGCCGAGGCTCCCTCAGCACTGCCTAGCCTTGTCACCAGCCGTGTCACTACCATGGACCCCATGGTCACCATTCAGCCCATGGGTGAGCTTTCAGTAAAAACAGCTGCAGGTTCAGACACGTGGGAAGCCGAGTTGAAGTGGTTGTAGGGGAGTGCAGCCACTGTTCCCTGTGGCTGAGATCTCACGTTTTTGAGAATTCCTGGGTACCTTCCAGCTGAACCTCCTAGTTGGGAAACATAGGGTTGATGCCAAGTAGGTGTTCAGATACCAAGGGCATCATCCTTGGTCACAGTTCTTTAGGGTGCAAACATTGAATGAAGTTGCTGTACCAACACGCAACAGCTCATGTTTGTGACAGCTGGTAAATGTTTATGTCTGGATGTTTTTCATGTTCGATTATGGGGCATGAGTGTTATCTTCATGTTTGATTTTTTCCATGTGTTGTGTTTTTTCCCCCATTTGTGCCACATTGCTTCTATCAATTCACCGATCGTTTGCCATTCATCACCCATGCACTACGCTTGCATTCACTGGGCACCCACACGCGCTTGGCGTCAGGTGGTGCCCAGGACAGAGTTGGCACATCCGTGTCACCGTGGCATCTCTCGACAAGTTCGGAAGCAGTGCCCTGGTGCCAGCCTGCCGCATGGCCGTGGGCTGGTGGTTGGGAGGGGGCCAGGAGCCAGTGGCATACTGCCCTTTGGGGAGTCAGTTGGAGCTACCAGGAGTGCCCTGAATCACCAAATGGTAGATGGTGAATTTGATGGTGGAGTTTACTGATTGAATATACTGATGGCTAGTGAATCATGGTGTATTGACACTTATTTGATGATTGTTTATGCTTTATACTCCATAATTTTACTTGTTTTTGATGGTTACTTGGTGGCTGATTGGTTGTTAATTGAAGGTTGAAAATGGTATAGTGATGGTCAGTGATGGCTACTGTAGTGGTTAATGACTTCATGGACATCGTGGAAACCTTCGGTTGATCTTCCGCAATATCTGGAATGGTTGGTTGATTATATGTAGTATTCTTGTGATGGTCTACACTTACAAAGCAGAGTACCTGAAAATGACAGTCAGTGCAAGAGGCTTGACTCCGCAATAATGGCCTCTTTTGACTTCACCCCAAGATACTGATTCCAAATCTCGAGGACTGGGGCAGCTGAGCTTAGAATACGGCAAAAATTGTGAGAAGAATGTTCAATATACTGACGAATGATGCTTGGTGAATGATTGGTTTATGGTCGGTTTATCATGGTGAGGTCCACTTTTGTTTTCACTAGATATTTACGGGTGCCTTTGGCACCCATGCCGCACTCATTCCCTGTGGACAGGCTGAGTTGCGGTGGGTGCTTGGGGAATTCGAATGTTGCGTGATCATAGTCACTGAACAGATCCATGGTTGCGTACAGGCAAGCAATGAATGATTATTGCTGTTTGATATACTGTCCATGGATTCAATGACACTGAGCTTGGTTAATGAAGTTGTTGTATCAAGTAATTGTTTGATCATTTACCAACATCAACAGTCATTCAACACCAGCGATCGTCAACATTGATCGTTCAGGGTCATCATAAGTATGCTGTGACAGCTAGTCCAACTCATGCAGCGACCATTGGCATCAACCATTGCTACGAAACTGTGTTTTGCAACCACTATTGCTACAGAACCCTTTTACAGACTTTTCCTTCACCACCCAGGTACTTGTAGCATATCATTGATGGTTATCATTCATTAGTATCATTAACAATCATAATAACCAAGATGTTGTACATTTTTTTAGTTGACATGATCTCAGAATGAACCATAGAAACGTGTAAGTCAACATGCCAGAGCATTGCTGAACAACATAAGGACAGTTTGTACTCTATCATAAGCACTGATGAATTCTTTGGCAGTCCACTAGTCACTCCTGGTAGTCATCATGGCTGGCCCAGGGTGGAGAAAGAAATCCTGAAGCCAGCGGAACGAGCAGGACCAGGGTCAAGCCGCAGGGGCGGGATTCGGATCCCAAGGGCAACAAGGGAATCCCAGGTGTTGGGGAATCCGCTGTTTTGATGATAAACATAGGGGAAATGGACACGGTTTTGCCACTGTCAGCGATCCGGTGTTTTTTGCCACTATGTTTTTAGGAGCTGCAGCTATCTAGCCTGGATAATGAATCATTGGAGCTATCAGTTCGTTTCCCAATGTTTGTTGCACCGCATTCCTTGCTCGATACCTAGCATACATTGTCGACTAACTGGATAGTCCCAAATCAAAATGAACAGAAGCAAGGCCGAGTCTCTGCCATTGAAGTGCGAATTACATTGGTACTTGGAATTGCAGCTCCGGTTGCAACTGGGGTATACTCATGGTTAAAAACCCTGGAAGGTAGCATATAGCCCTCAAAATGTTTAATAACCAGTTGGTAAGTGGGGGTGCACGTCCAAGTACCTCCTTACCACCCTTGCAGGTGGTAACATGAGTAAGGCAATATCCCCAAAAGTACCAGTGATTTACTGGATGCTCAACTGCGGGTACTGGTTTGGACCCAGCGTAGATCACCATCACCATCACCATCACCATCATCATCATCATCATCATCATCATCATCATCATCATCATCATCATCATTCGCAGTTCGGCGCTTGTCAATCAACCACTCATCAAGAATGATCAGTCATCATGAACCATCACTTCCTCACCATTGTATACCATGAGTTTAAAGTTCAAACATGATGAACAAGTTTCATCGTCATTCAGCATCATGGCAGTTTCCATTGGGTTACCCAGCGCTCTATAATTGTCACTGGCCATTGGACTCATTGTCATGAACTAGTTACCATCAAACAACTATCAAGTTAACGATCATTAATCGTCAAACATGAACATCATCATCAACCATCAAAGATCAAGTCAACCATTATCAATCAGCCATCAGCCAAAAACAAGTTAACCATCATTGATCAAACATCAACTTAACTACCTGCCATCCTTCCAGCACCACAGCATTGTCCTTTGTGGCACTGGCTGCTGGGCAGGGCTCACTGAGTGGGCAGCAACAGCATTGTCCTTTGTGGCACTGGCTGCTGGGCAGGGCTCACTGAGTGGCCAGCAGCATGTCCTTTGGCTCCTGCGCGCGATCTGTGGGCCGGGCAGGTGCAAAAATTCCGCGCGGGTCGAGGTGTTGGGTGATGGCCTTGTTATTGGCAACCATGGGTGATGGATAATAATCCCATATAATGATCCATGGGTGATGGATTGTTGATAATAAGATTGCTGGTTGATAATATCATGGTTTTGTTGATATATTGGCACCTAAAACAATCCCTATAAAACAATTCATAGGTTGCTTTTTTTGAAACATATAGTTTCTCAAGATGCCGTTTTATATGCTTAGAGTGGATCATGGTTAACAATAGTGTCAAACAATGGTTGATTTTAGTGACTAGCAATGGTTTTATATGATTTTGTAGTGATTATTTGGGTTGATAATGGAGGATAATAACCAACAATAAGACTAATGGTGGTTATTTGATGGTCGAATGGTGATGAATTAGGGCTGAATAATGATTCACCAGCGATTAATTGATGGTCAATTGATGGTCGAATGGAGGCTGGTCGTTACTGGCAGTTAGTAGGGAGCGATTTGGAGCCAGGATGAGCCAGGGGTATCCCCCTTGAGAGGGGGAACTTTTCGAGGTACACGAAGTAGTGCAACCAAATGGTGGATCTGTGGTGAAGAATGATGGTTAGAAATCACTCGGTGAATGAGAATGATTATATGAAGCTCCGTCAGAATTTACGTTCATTCACATAGGATGCGGGCCTGCATCGGATTCCAGAAATTGCCGAAAACACTGCAAAACCATAGGGGACTCTCAAACAAACGATACCAATTTCAACAATTACATGCCTGAACGCCAAACACTGTAAAACGATAGGGGACTCTCTAATCCTGTCACGCATGTTGCACGAACCACCACTTTCGATAGTGGCTCATATAATCAATGGTCAATTGATGATTACTTGATAGTTCAATGGTGGCTATTTGATGCTTCAATGATGGTTAAGTGACGGTTTTTCATGGTTGCTTTTCAATGGCTAGGTTTTTGATTGTTTCTTTCATGGAGAACCATTGACGACCAGCTATGAAAAAGGAGATTGTTATTTCATGATGGCTCAAATAACATCATGGCTGGTTTGTCAATGGCTAATGAATGATGGTCAGAAGTAGAGGCCTTGCCAGACTTTCTGGGCACAGTCATCAATCCATGATACCAATTACATATTGAGTGGTTTCTGAAGTCATGATTTTGTATGGTTTTATGGGAGAATTCTGGTGGTAAATAATGATAACAATAGGGGATGATACTTTAAATGCCACCAATATAGTGGTTTCTCAAGCCATAAGAGTACCCCAAAGCTATGGTTGGTTTGTTACCATACATGTTTACTATTGGATAATTTAGCGGTACCCCTATTTTGAGAAACCTTCATATACCATCATTGACAACTGGCTGGTAGCTTGATTGACATTTCTTATTTGGACTTGAGGTTTGCTTGATCAATTCAGACTTTTCAGCGGGGTCGTTTAACCGTCCATCAGTTGTTGCCAATGAAAAACTCTCCGCCTGTAGTCTGTACCAGACTGCAAGGGTTTTCTAATGATTGCCCAGCAGTGGCTCGATAGCAATACACTATGGATGTCTAGAATATCGTACACGTGATGCCAATGAAGACCAACATCACAGGGATCACAACATTTGATATCGATCATATGACGGCATGGTGAATGCTTAATGATGGTGAATAATTAGTCATTTTTGATGAATCGGCATGGAAGTCGCCCAGCAGCTTTTTCGACTGCCACTACCAGCCATTTGAGCCGCTCTCACGGCTCGGGATGCCACGAGTGGCCACCAGGAGAAGCACAAGACGCGCAAGCGTAGCACCACGGGCATGTGGACCTGTGGGTACTGCGGCAAGGCGAAGCAGCAGGGCCACTGCGGAAAGGTTACCGATGGAATGCGCACCGGGATGGGTTAATGTTAACCAGGATTCATTGGAGGGGTTACCATTACAAGGCGTTTAGGGGATAATCAATGGAAAACCAAGGCTTTTACAGGGGAAATGGAGAATAAGGCATTGATTGGAGGGGTTAATGAAAAACCAAGGCTAATGGAAAATCAAGGGCTTTTAGGGGCTTTTTATGATTAACCATTCTAATGGAAAACCAAGGCTTTTAGGGGATACCCCCTATTAATCAAGCAGGGGTTTATTGATCTGGGGTTCACAGTACACAACTGAAACTTAGGGATTGCCACCATTGATGGACATAATATGGATAAGCTGATACTTGGAAAAGTACAAAAACACCCCAGCTTCAATTCGTGTAAGGATGGGACAGCGTAAGGATGGGGGCATGACCTGAAACTTACAGAAAAGACATGTGCCTTGCCTTTCGAACAAACCGTTCATATCCCAAGCACCTTCGGAAACGAAGGACGCCCTTTCGGCGACAGAACTGTTCTACATGGTGTTGGATCCTGGCTTGAAAAAGCTTAATTAACTATAGTATTATAAACATCATTGACCACCATTGACCATGTTTTAATAATCATTAATGACATCAATGGTGGTTAATGATGTTTATAGTGGTTTAACCATTAACCACCATAAACTACAATTGACCATGTTTAACTATGATTAGGTGATCACTAATCATTAATGTCAATAACTATTATTCACCAATGCGAACCACCATTGCAGACTGGTGCCTTTGAACATGTGTTTCATTTCCCAAATGTATAACCAATGGTTTGTTGGTTGACTAATATGTTTCATGACCGGGTGATTGAACCACCAACCAGCAGAGCATTGTTCAGCCTTGACCACGAATTGTCAGTTGGGGATGACACAGGGGCCAGCTCCCTAGTTTCGTTGACCTGCAGACCTGCCGATCATACCAATCCGCCAGGTCGGGTTTATGCATACGATCATACAGTAGTGGGTTATGTTTATTCTCATTGTTGTATACCAGGTTGTAACTTAATACAGCAACCATACCGTTGATAATCAGGTTATCCAAATACGGTTTTTACAACTATTGATAGTCTTTCAGGTTTTCACATACCATCCATAGGTTTTATGGTGGCTATACAGAGTCAGGTATATGAAAATGTTTCAGAGTCAGGTATATACTCTTACGTATGAGCTATTCATACCATCAGGTTTATAGGCTTCATGTGTGCTTTGACAGCTGAAGATTTGGAAGTTATGAAAGGGTTTACAGCTTGAAGTGGATCCTGATTTTATCGTACCCTGAAGTCATGACGTTGCTTAGTTTCGAAGGCTGTAAATTTGTGATTCCAAGCACTTGCCACTTACACTGGTACCGGAGGTCTCCAAGAGACACCATGATTAATTAGCAGTTGTTCATGATGAGTAGTGGTTGGAAGGTTCATATTTGATGGTTAGGTGATGGGCAGTGATGCTCTATTGCTTATGACAGTCATCAATTACAATTGAACAACACTACTTACCAATCTGTATACAGTAGTATCATTGCTGGTTGATTCATCTTAGAATAATGACCGACACTGGCCAATACATACCAACAACGACCAATGACGATAATGGTAGGGAATGATAATCATAAGCATCATAAGCCCTGAATAGATAAATTGATACATCTTGATACACATGGCTAAATGATGAGAATCATGCTGTGGTCCCTATGTCAACGTAGCGGCTCGCCATCTGTAAGTACTGCCAGGTGTTTAAGAGCGAGCACTACCTGGATCTGCACATGGAAAGACACCACCTTTCAGAGGCGCGGTCACCAGGTCGGGAGGTCGCCAGTTGGTGGTCACCAGCGTTGGGTTGTGCGACAAACTGATGGTGAACAATGGGATTTGTAGTGCTAAGTTGGTTAGTAATGGTTAGGGTAATGGTTGGCAATGGTCAATGATGATTTTGAGGGTTTGCACTGGTTGAGAATGGCTTCTAGTGTTGAACAATGGTTGATGTATGGTGAATAGTGGTTTGTTAAGAACGGAGAGCAATCAGCAACAACCAATCTCTGGTTGGATAACTGTTGCAGTATGACCTACCTACCTACAGGTATATATTTTCCATAGCTAGGAGATATCCTAGTTGCGAGGCAACTATCGGACACTACCTCCCTGGAACTTGATGGGAGTCATGGATCACTTCGACCAAGTATCCCCAGCTGTTCACAAACAGCAAACTGATGAACAGACGAGTGGTTGTTATGAGCAGAATAGGTCGCAGCTGAATTTGGCTAGTTGATGTTGAAGATTGGTGAATGATGGTTGGTAAATAAGGGTTAATTGATTCATTGGTTCAATCTGCTTACTAGTAGTTAAGCCAATCTAATGATGTTAATATTAATGATTAGTGATTAGTGATTAACATTGGTTCAATATGCTTACTAGTGGCTGTTTCTTTTTTTCATTCATGAGCAATAGGTACCAGCCCTGACGTGAAAACCCGTACATGTTTTTGATGGTATCTCATTTTGTATCCAACCTGATGAAACAGTTGGTTCACACCACGCCTTTTGAAAACAAACACCGTTTTTTGAAAAATGTTTGCCTTCATCCAACAATATGTTTTGAATAGAGTGTCCAATAATGACTATTGTTTGTGTCAATATGTTTTGAACACATCTAATGTGCTTTGTGTCCAACAACTAATGCGCGACTTTTGCAAAATATCGTGATTCCATGAAGCGGGTGATCTTGGTTCTGTTGTTTTACTGAAATAGGAATGTGCTCAGTCCACTTAATCATCGGCAAGTAAGTACGCACATGTAATTCTTAAACGTGGTTGATATAAAGACTGGTTCATATGCTAATGGTGATAGTGAATCAACAAAATAATATTGGCACATGTTCGATGTGTTATTCATCATTTGTTGACAACATTAATGCTAATGATGATTGCCCACCTGCCAATTTTTGAGGAATCAAATGGTATTGCGATTCTTTGGGCCTTGCTTGCTGGAGATCATAGGGGTTGAAACCACCAACCAGCTGTTTGCGAGCAAAAGCTATCATCAGCCGCAGCCACGCGACTAGCTAAAAGGGCAGACCTTTAAAGATTGTTTACCTACTCTCGTGGCCTTTCAATTAATGGTTTAACATCAAAAAATGTTTATGGTTGATGGTTTAACATGAAACACTTTTAAATCAAAGACGGCTTTCATGATGTTAAACCATGAGCCATACCCATCCACCATTAATGATCACAACCATGAATCATAACCATCACCGCCTTGTGCCGATTGGGAGCCCACCCCAATGTTTCGGCCGGCCGCAGCCGTCACCCATTGAGTCTCGTCGGAACCGTTGCCGGCGTTGGGACGCTCGCCATGTCACGTGGGGCACGTCAAGTGCTGGTAGATGAGGAGTGAAGGAGGTCTTGGGCGGGTACAAGTGCTTGGTTTTATAACGGTTAGATACAGAAACAAAGTTTAGATTAGAGATGTTGGATAAATACTAGTTGGTGGCTTTCCAACCGATAATCATGTTTGGTACTTGGTTTTATAACGGTTAGTTATTATTCATGTCTAATGACTAACAGGTGGTTGGGAGGGAGCGGTTCGGAGCCAGGGTTATCCCTACGGCCGTTTAAAGGGACAGCGATTTGGAGCTAGCAGGAGTAGGAGTGGCCTAAGCAAATGGTTGATGACAAGTGACAACAACCGACCATATTAAACAACTCCTATTTGGTGGTACCGGTTTATTGTTGTGGTATATAAGTTTCCAAAATGATGAGGAAGTTAGTTGTTGTAGTGATTCAGATGTTGATGATAGCCAACAATAGCGATATTTTTACAATTCTTGTTTTGGTTTGCCTGATGTGGAACGTGAACAGGCGGGCCGCTTTCGACGAGGTGGTGGTTGTAACTGGGTTGTAGTTGCTTTGTAGTGGTTTGTAGCCCACCGAGATTTGTTTATATCTACCAGAAGCGGTAGCTAGTGTCACTAGTTCTCTTGAGCAGCTTCACCATTCCCAACAACTCTTAACCAGTTATATAATTGTTTATTTGTTCCATCGCCAGAAGAACTTTATCAACCAGCGCAAACAATTTACCTTAATCCTAGCCACACATATCAAGTGGGGGTTACTGTACACTCCGGTAAACTAACCTAGAAATCCATTATTCATTTGTAGCTGGTTTACCTATAAGTATGATGAAATTTACCTTCCATGTTAGTTTGCCAGAGGGTATACCTAGTGATGTTCACCAAGATTCCGGTCAACTACCAGGCAACACCAGCCGTTTTCTAGTGTATTGATGCCTTCCTTGTCCCCTAACATCACCCATCATACCATCGCCAATCCTGGTATGAATGGCTATCAACAGTACAGAATTGATTTTGTTCACTGATAGTCAAGGTGCACCAGTATGATTCTTATCATTGTTGGTTCTTGTCAACTGACGACACTCTCCCCTATTGTGCCAGCCAGTATGGCATTCCCCCCGACATGCTTCTTGATGAAAACCCTGAAGGAGTCGCCTACTGAGTTGAAGGACTACCAAAGAAAGAATTGGGTTGCGTATGGTTGCATATCCAGCATCGGTAAGGCTTGATGCTTCACCAAGAAAAGACAGATCTTTTAGGCCAAGTACCACATTCATCACAATTTTAAAACCTCATCATCTACCGTGGCACACCCAATCAATTGGTCGGTTTTTCAACGGTGTATCCCTCTACCATGATTTGATGGCTAGTCTACCAGAATCAAACAATCAGTCTACCGTCATTGGTGGCCTATGATTGCCAGTGGTAAGATCAGGGTCGACTGTTGATGTATCAGATGTTTGCTTATGTCATGTAATTGTTGACTCATCCTCCGTAGTAGTCATACGTAATTAGTCAATAATTATGGCGGTTTGATGATTACAACAATCCACCAACGAGCAACGGTGTGTAATATCGACTGGCCAAAAGAACCAGCCATGAATTTGGCTTCTTGGTTGATAGCCGACCAGTAGATGAAGATTTGGTAGTTGATTATGTGTGTGTGTGTTTGTTTTGTTGTTTTAAGTTGGCAATCAACTATTGACACTTGACAAATCATCATTGGATGATCAAGCATTAATGACTACAACCTGGTACCACTATCAGGTTATCGTTGCTACGCGTTGATACGACGAGCATACAACGAGCAACGGTTGGGAGATCAACAAGCACACAGGTTGCTTGTTGTTGACTGTTATCCTACATTGTTGGCCTGGACACACCATTATCAGCCAGTGATGGGCATTGGTAACCCTTACGAAACGTAGCTGTTGGTGGGTTCTGAAGCAAGAGTTGTCCTTGCACTGCACCACCAATCCTCCATCACTTGGGGGCAACGAACCTGTGGAATTTCAATACCCCCGATGGATGTTGATCTGACGGTTCTATACCATTTTCTATCCAAATATACCAATGGTTATGACACTCAGGAACCACTTGTTTGCTAGTTGGCAGATGGTCATGTTTCCAATTGTCCGAGATTTCACAAGACACCACGTTCGCTCTAAAGTACAGGTGGTGTTCCACTTCCAGGTTTGTTTGCCAAAGGATAAACATACGCAACAGCTGCATTGGGTTTGCACAAGTAACGAGACCTTGATGGGATGTTATTGTCGGCTATCATGTATTGCATTATTGCTTGCTCCATGTATTGTTGGTTGACATCGCCGCGAGCATGGGGTGAGATTTGTACTGATCCACTGAGAGACTAATAACCGCAATCAACAACCACCATTAGTCAACACATCATTAGTGCAGCTATTGCCTCATGTTTGGCCATGATTAATGGTCATTTACAGTCCTTCACAATGAACAACCAGCGCCTAGCATTGACCATGGTTCGCCATCAGCCCATATGAAGCATGGCAACTTGTGACCATTGTCAGCCGTTCTCAATCATGACCAAACATTATGAATAACAGCAAATCATCAGCAACATCAGAGGTTCTTAACCACATGTAAGCACCATTTGCAATGATTTTGATTCTTATGTTGGATTATAACCACAGCTGCCAAAGGGGTTAATGATTTTCGTCCTCTGACCATATTTAACCACTGTGAGCCCCACCGCTATTGATGAACAATCACTAAAACTATCACTTGGTCGGACTGGTCAACTATGCTGGTCACCACATTGGCTATTTATCAAGTGCGAGCACTAAGCACTCTTAATCCTGAAGCTGGGCATTTCAGCACTTTTTGGCATCATGGAACCATCAACTAACCACTATTTCACCACCAATGAACCCGCGTGACCAACCACCATTTACCAGAATCAACCATCAATCATCAAAGGTTTTCGATCCGATTCTCATCATTTATCTACCATTTCACCATCATTTAGCCCTCATTTAACCATCATTTCACCGCCATGCTCACCACCAATGGCCCAACCAACCACCTCCCCCCCTCCCCCAACCACCACCCACCGTTTGAACCACCACGCAGTACTGGCCACTGCTGCGAGGAGATCTCACAGATGTCCACCGAGGAGGACTTAGAAATCGTGCAGGAGACCTAGTCGTCGCAACGATCCAAAGGTGCTGGGATGGATGGCTTCATGGCTTCATGGTGGTGGTAAGTGATGGTCAACCATGGTTAATGATGGTTAAATGATTGTTAAATGATGGTTAATGATGGTTAATGATGGTAAATAATGGTTAAATGGTGGTTGATCATTTGTAATGATGGCTAAATGGTGGTAAATATGGGATCATGGTTGACCATCATTGACCAGCTGTTGTTTTGAAAATGACTAATTCGTAGGTTAATGATGGTGAATAGTGGTGAATAATGTTTAATTATTGATAGTGAAGGATGATTAAGCAGCTGATTGGCTAATTGATGGTCAATGATGCTTGGCGGAGAATGATGAGTGGTGAATAGGGGTTGATGGTGGTGAAGGGATGGTCGATGTCGTTTTATATCATGGAAAGCATGGTTCATGATTGAGTCAATGAGCTGGAAGTAGCATTAATGATTCGATTCATGGCGGACGAATGGATGGTTGGTGAGGATTCAGGATGAAGCTGCCGTCAGAATGTTTCAGCATATTTTCTCAGCTTTCCTTCCCAAATAGAAATCGAGAGAACAGCAGCTTTGGAAAATATCATATAACAGCATGCGGTATGAACTGCGTTCAACAAGGCCGCCATTGGGCATCACTTCCGAGTCATCCATCAATTGTTGTGCAGGTTCATAATTTGTGCCAACTATAAAGCTATCAAACAACGTATGGTTGAGGCATGGCGGGGGCATCCAGAATGTGACAGAGTCAATGAAGATAGAAGATCCAAGCATCCTTAATGGAACAATCACCTATCCAACAGTTAAATTGACTCTCAAGTAACAATCAATGGATTGATATGTTTTAGACTCAAACGTTGATAGTCAACGATTGTCAATGTTTTAGATTGAGAATTGGAATCCCAATGGTTTGATGAATTTTATCATATTTTATCAACTATTGATGGCTATTGGTTCATCGACGGCTCTTTGGAATTTAGACTCATAAATTCCAAATTTACTATCAGTGAACCATCAGTGAGCCACTGATCATTCATAGCCATTAATGGAATTAGCCGTGTTTGGTAATAATAAATCATGTTTTGATCACTACTGAACCATTACTTAAGTATCAAATAGCCATCCACGGAATTATCATTTAACCATCCTGTTGCCCACTGCATCGCTGTCACCAGTTCCGCAGCAGGAGAAGAAGGAATGGTCCGAGAAATACATCGTGCCTTTCGTTTTTCGGCGACGAATGGGGCGCGCGACCACCATGGAAGGCAGAAATGTAGCAGGATTGTGTAGCAAGTAGAAACTACCAGCCACCTGTGGTAAGCAGGCATAAGACAAGATATTGCTTTAGGGTTCAGATATGTTCATATGCCAATTGATAATTGCTGGTTGTTTTGAATTAGCTTTTGATGCGAGACAAATGTTGTTTTTTCAACCTTGGAGACACCCAAATCATCCTTTCATAGTATATAATCAAAACATTCATAGTCAAAAACACCATCCAATGCGTTAACCATCATTCATAGTAAACAAAAAACATAGTATAGTAAAAAAAACATAGTTAAAACAATACGAACCATCCATTTATTGGGTTCCCCCCACACTTGCTTGAGAAAGCATCGGGGGGAAGACTCAGGGGCTAGCACCGGGATCTCAGCGCTTGTTCATGGAGCTTATCAGTGCTGCAAGTTGTGCAGCCGCGCCGCCCATTTCACATGTGCGATGGGTTTGTCGAACGGGACGGCCCCGCCGGGAAAGTGCATTTGGTTTATCATATGGCTATGGGTCAATATTGACCAACCAACTAATGAGGGATAATCACCAACAACAATAAGGGAAACAATGGTTGATGATAGGGGAACCAGGGGCACGGGGTTTTGAACCACAGCCATATAATGTCATTTTTTTGGGGGGGGGATCGTGACAGTGATAGAGATTCACCCATCACATATGTCTTGGGGACCGTCAATCCAAATCATGGTTGAATGGTGGATTTAATCACCAAACATACCGCGACTGTTGATCATTTTGCTTCTTTGTGTACCACTCATATTTATTACGTGTTATGAAGTGGAAATAAACGTTTGTTTCTTGGAAACCATGGTGCATTTGCCATCGTGGCTATGACGAGTCTGGCTGCAACTAGGTGAAATGCTGGTTCAAATATGCTTATTTTAGATGGTATTAGCTGCTAGTTATATAAACGCTTCAACTGATGGCCGTGAATGATGTAATTCATGGCTGCCAACATCATTGATCACACTGGGCAATCATGGCCGTGGATGTCACCCTTTCATGGCTGGGGATCGATTTGTTGTCAGGTCTTTTGATCAGACCGTTGAGCATGTCCATGCATGAGGGTAGCTTGGATCAATCCTAAGAAATGTCACTAGGAAGGTCATCAATTGTGGGACATGCCTGTTTTTTTTCCAATGAAATGAAGTTTCTGATAGGAATCATACCCCACGGACAGAACCATGGGCAATCATGCTTCCCCATGTTCCAGCCACAATTCGTCATGACCCACGGTGTAACCTAGCGACGGCATCCTACTCATCAGCCGCTTTGGAAACGAGGTTTGCTTATCGACGAGTTTACTAACCATTCCATCAACCGTGTTTAGCCATTATTGGTTATGGATATGAAGCCATGCTATTATGATTCCTTTGAAAACTATTGGTCAATAAACATGATTGGTTAATGGGTACGCATGAAAAATGTTGAGCATTGATTTTGATTTGATATATTGGATATGATGAACCGGCACGACTGAATCCTTGGATCGACCAGCTTATCAACATTGCTTGTTTGTCATTATTCGATCACTACTTTATAATCGCCATCACTAAGCTTATTCATTATTACTGAATGATAATTCGCAACACAACCAGTATTCATTTTCCAAGGTTGACCATCATCGATATGACCACCAAGCACGACTTAAGCATCATATTATCTAGCTGCCACCTTCATCACCATCGCACTTGCTTATGTGTGCCGCTGCTCAGGTTTTTTGCGGTTTCATCCTCATCAGGGCGTTGGACCGGGGCTGTTCGCTGTCAGTCACCACTATGGTCGATTTGCTCTGGGTATGAACCATGAATGATGGTTGACCACAGAACCGTGGCCAGATAGCTATGGCTGCCATACTTGACCATTTAAGCGTGGCTAGATAGCAAACTGGGGGCTAGCCATACAAAGTGATGCCTGCCAATTTGCTGGTAGGCTAGAACAAATCGCGCCTTGGATGACAACTACCTTTGGTTGTTGAATGGACAGCTGGTCAGAAGTACATAACGAATTGGCCAAGGCGAATGAAGCGTTCCTTGGAAGTAAGTCCAAGTGCGCATCATCAGGCTTTGTTGGAAGGTTTATGTTGCTTTTCCATATTTTTCCACTATTCTGGAGATGGGGAACTTAAAAATCTTCGTTTGTTGCCGTTGCAGAGGGGTGTTCCTTTTGCTCGAGCTCATCATCGTAAACTTTGAATGATGCTGTGTGTGTTAAGCACCAATCATATTCAATCATGACGAGCACGATGGACCGCTCAGCCATTGATATTTGTGGGCCATTGTCGTTACTCTTCTTGTTCCATTTTGCAGCAAGCTGCTTGGGGGAAGGACCGCATTTTTCTCTACCGAGTCCAAAAGTCTATGGCGGACTACACTGTGGGCAGCTGAGCGTAGTGCCTGACGCAAAGCTCTTTGATTGGATCAATCCTCGTTTGTGTTGAAGGAATCTGAAGAAAACAAAATCATACAACATCGAATCGAATATCTACATAGACGCATCCAGGTGCAACATATGTTTATAGTTGCTATGTATATTGTTATTCAGATTAGAATAGATTAGGTATATCATATGTGCACTTGCTCACAGAATCAAGCATTGTAATGTTTCCGCCCTGACTGGGTCAGTCCACTTTCCCAAACGTCCCCAATCAACCCTAATAGTTTCTGTCAACTAACCAACCATCCATTAACCATTCGCCATCAACTTGAGAATCCATTCAGTAGCATAAACCAGCTCATAAATCATCCAATAACCATGACATATCATCATAAAGCCTTATCAGAGACCATTTTCCAGCATCAAATAACCATCAAATAACCATCAGTCAACCAGCTTATTGACCATCACTTCACCATCACCAAACCTTCAAAAACCATCTATTAACCATCCTAACCATACACCATCGAACAACCATGATAAATTGGTTAAACCATCCAATAAACCATCCAGAAACCATTCAACAACCTCCAGTAACCATCCAATAAACCATCCAATAAACCATCCAATAAACCATCGAATAACCATCCAATAACCATCCCTTCAACAACCAAACCTCCATGATAAACTCCACTGATTTCTCACTACCACTGGTTGCTCTTCGGGCCGAGGCCATCCTCATGAGCATCTACTGGCCTCCTATGGTTCAGGCGGTGGCCGCACTGCGGGAATTGCACCACTTGGAGATGGTGAAGTTAAGCACAAGTCATTGGTAATGGTGGTTGATAGATGTTGATAATGGTTGATATTGGTTGATAGTGGCGGATAGTGATGCTTAATGATGATTAATGATGTTCAATGATGGTTTGCATCGGTTTAGAGGCAATGATCACAAGTCTTCTGAAATACCAAGCGCTTTGCAGTTGTGCAATGGTTGTTGAGCTGCTGACTAGTCAGTGGGTGACAATAGATGATCAGATGGTGTACAAAGCCAATTCTGAACTGATCATAAATCGTTGGTTGGTGGACTATTTTTTTCATATGGGGTTGAAACCACCAACCAGATTTAGCAGGGGTACTAATCAGGCGTGACAATTCCAAGACTCTAAGTGTTTGCTTTTTATAACATGGATTCTCAGCTGAGTATATATTGGATCACCGAAAAACTTGTAATCTATTGGCAAAACTCATGATGGTTGTCATCCATCGCATGATCATTTTCTCAGTGGTTAATGCATTGGATGCTTCAACATCCAACTGGTGGTCGCAAATGGCACGGCACATGCACATGCACCGAGATGACTGGTGTTGAGCCACGCGTTTTTTTTTGTGACCAGCTACTCATGTTTTTTTAGTCGGTAGGGCGTTCGATGCAAACTTCACAGAAGAACACAGGAACGAAAAAAGTCGGCTCTACAAAGCATTTGCCTTGAAAATGACCCTGGATATGTTCACCGACTGACGCTCCACCATCTACCGGAGCCCGTTCCACGGTGTCAGGTGATGTGTTTCTTTGTTTCGTTGGCCTATCTCATCCGAAAACGTCAAAGCCACTGGGCATTGGCCCGCGGTGGGGATGGTGAGCCATGTCCTTTGTTAGTCAGTGTAATTCACCATGGTTCACACGGTTTATATGCTGGATAAGGGCTAAAAGTTATGGTTGTTGGATGTTGGTGGTTGTTCATGTTGTTGATTTGTTTTGGGACATGTTGGCCAGTTATCCATGTTTCATGCATAGCCAGGATTTTATGAATGGCAAGTCATGATCTAGGGATGACTTGCCATGAAAAGCTTCTCTCCCCGGGGATTTTTATGGCAAGTCGTCCCAATCATCCCAACCGAGAACTGTGCGTGTGCTTCAGGAAGGGTCATCAGATATGAAATCTCTATGGATTCACCCAGTACTCATGGGTTGGTGGTGAAGGCATTTGAAGGCCAGATTATGAAGGCTTTAAATAGGCCATAATTTAGCACTGTGGATCGAAGATGCATTTGAGCCATCTTGGAGATGAGTGATGGATGCTATACATGGTATGCATACATGCTTAATCATGCATACATATGTATTCACCACACTACATCTTTTTACATGATTTACATATGTATATCGTGTAAAATCCTATGGAACATTGCTCTGCTTGACCCATGCCCACCACCTATGACCATCCCTCTACAAGTCTCCACAAGGTCAGTGTCCTGCTGTTCCAAAAAAACGGGGCTCATAGAGATGGTGCGCGCTACATGGCCATCATGTTGGTTGCTCCAAGTGTTGTTTGTTCAGTAATAGACAAATAGAATTGTGTGTAATTAACGGTTAATATCGGTCAATAATGGTCAAAAATGGTTGAATAAGAGGGGATGATAGCAGTAGATGACATTCCAAATGCTAGCAGGCTGATTTCGAGAGGAGGTCTTGGGAAGCGACTCAGTTCCACGGAATGGGTGAAACATCTTGGGCATCTCAAACGCTACCCTCCCAGAAGACCCCGCCTACCGGAGATAAGGATGGGCACCGCCGCATGGAATTTGGAAGATCGCTTTCTGATTAATTAATTTAAGAGCTAACAATCAATTATCACCAATTGTCCTAAATGAGTCAAATGAGGTCTAACTATTGTAGTCAATCATGTAAACATAAAAGCATTGATTCTTCAATATTGTTGCATGCTGGTCATTGCCACCAATAAGACTGTTTCCAAATGTGATCAACCCATATTTTCCGTACTTTGTCAATTACATATCAAATTGTTGACCAAGATCATTTACCATTATAATCACAAGTGGGCTTGAATTTCTGGCAAACGAACTTGGCTGCACAATTCACCAATTGTGGAAACTGCTGATGTACTTCTCAACAAATTGAACAAATCCATACAACTCGACATAGTTTTCCATGATTGATATTCATTTATATACCTTTTTGTTTAATCAAAACTGCCCTGTTCTTTTTACCCTTCCTTCCAAACCACCAGCCATGAGATCAACCCAGCAACGGCCCGAGCGTCCGAGGCGATAAGTCCTACACCATGGCTTGGTTTTCACCTTGGAGCGAACGAGCCTCCTCGCAGGGCGCCGTGTCTTGGATGGCACGGCGCAGCCGGACAGCGCAGGCTAAGCGTGGCATTTTCCTGGGGGACTTTCCAGGCAGAAGGATGGTAAATGATGAAGATGATTTACAGTACTATCATTGGATTACTAGGATGATATCTGATTCTGGTATTAGGTGATGGTTATCAACCATCAATGATGTTGATCTTACCATCAGCATAACGATGGTATGATGAGGATTAGATGATGGTTGATGGGTGATAACTGGTTATGAAATTGCTCAACAACGGTGGTTAATGATGGTTGGCAGTGGTTGATGGTGGTAATGCTTGATGCTTAGTTGGCGATTAGTGATGGTTTGTGATGAGTGATGAATCCATGGTGGCTATATAATGATGGCTAATTCGTGGTGGGGAATAGTGTACCTTCAGATTTTTTCATGCAGTTTCAGCCACTAAGCCAGTTGTGAAAGGTTGGGCAGGGGAGCGAGCGACAGCAGACAGCATGTAGACTGAGTGTGGATGAGGAGCAACAACAGGAAGGCATAGCAGGTGATAAGAATGGTTGATAGTGGCCACTAACAGCAGGAGGAAATCCGCAAGGGGACAAGTCAAGTTCGTGTTCATCATAAAACCAAATCATGCTGTATTTAGCATTCACTACCAATGATTGTTGACAAGGGTTTTGCAATTTGTATTTTTTTACTGGTGGTCAACCATGGTTAAGCGCTGTGAATTCTGATGGTTCTTTGACTAACGCTGCGATAAAATCATGGTGTATATATGATCATGAATAGGGGTGACTTTGTTTGGATCACCATGGTAATGCTAGGAATGGTCTTTGTCATGTGAAAGTAAATTATTGGACGGTGATTCTTCAATAGCTTGCATAACAATCCAAAACTAGCTGTACTGTACCCCAACATTGCTCAATATCTGATGTTTTCTATGGTTGACAAAAATGGAAGGGCTATTGGTTCTGGTGACCGATGTATGCATGCCATTGAAGAAACTATTTCGACCATTGTTTGATCAGCTAATGTCTGTTTTTTTCAGTCAATGGGACCTTGTGGGTTGTAGATTGATAGCTGCAGTTTGCACATGTTATGAATTTCATGTTTAGAATTGTTTCTTCTACGGTCATGTTCTTAGCAGGTACCTTGGCGGTCATTGGTAAGTGCCTGCTAAGGTACCTGACAGTCATTTGTATCGCCTTGCTCCCCTATCGCCTCTCTTAAAATTCAATCCGTTGGCATCCGATTCAGCCTGGATGATCGGTGATCAATGGGTAGAATACCATGGGTGCCAATTGCTGATTGACAACCATTGGTGATTAATGAACCCTTCATTTATCATGATTAATAATTGGTGATTAATGCACCCTTAATTTAACATGATTGATAACCATTGGTGATTTCTAGTGCTCGATGATGATGATGAGAAAAAATGTTCCCGAGCGGTGAATTTATGTTCAATTCAGGGTTCATGAATGGTCTATTCATGGGGAATCGTGGATGATGGTTGATGTTTTTTTTCAATCCCATGAACTGGTTCATGCTGATTCAGAATGGTCCATCGTGGATAATTGCGGGTCAGTGGTTCATATTGGTTTAAGAACCAACACATCAGGGCTTTGGAATCAACAATAGTGGCTGATTGCTGGGAATGCTACCATTTGTCTCTGAATTTTATGAATGGTTTCGACCACATCCAGTGGCTAGTATATTGGTCTCCTCCCATCACTGTTGCTTTCCAGCGTTTCGACTACGATGAGGTGCCGCAGAAATGGATTGCACAGTTTGCCCTGTACGATCAAATGATGCTCGGTATGATGATTCATGCGTGGCAGCGAGGTGGTCGGTTAGTTGGTTGGTTGATGCAAACATAGTTTCTTTTTGGAATCAATGTGTTTAGATTTCTTTCATGCCACTGCCGAATCATCTACATCACAGATACAATGCCTTCAATATATTCATGTCACTCATGTCCAACATGATTTGTGGATTGCACATTTCTGTACATCACACAGACTGAAACTAGAAGCCCTTTTGATGGTCCCCACGAGAAAATCATCCAGTGGAAGGTTTGCAGTCCAGAGTATGGCTGTGGAATCATCCCATATTTGGATCACATCAAACCAGCAATTCACCACTATTTCTAGTGCTGAACATCGCTTGGGTGTAGATATACCTGTATTTGATGCGTTGCCCAATAGAGGACCTGAGGAAAGAATGATTTGTCTTGGGGAGGTCGGTCCATCATTGTAAGCTCCCATTGCCATCAGTTTCCAGAATACCTCACATTTGAAAGACGGCGTTGCGCGTTTGCGAGCCGTTCCTATCTAACCTATCCATCAACCTCCATATCTACAGGCAAGTTTATTTTAGCACCCATGTACATTATGTTTTTTTGAATTTGTATTGCAGACATATGTCTAATTTTACAGAAACAACACATATATATATATATTTATATCTATATACGTTTGCACATCTATATAATATGAATACATCTGCGTATAGGCAATTATTTCTAGATAGAGACATCCATTTCATACGATTTCATACAGGTATCTACAGTGAGCGCCTTTTACAGTTTTAACATAGGGTTATAGCTAGTTAGAAGTGTCATAACTGGATGATCAGTTGTAACTGAACTTAGCTACTTAGAAGAGACTTATAACTGGTTGACGTTTTTTATTTGTTTTCCCTGTTTGTTTTTGATATTTTAGCGAGTGTGAAACAATTATGAAGACAGTCATGAAAACAATGAAAACAGTTGTGAACAGTTATTAACAGTTACGGATTTAGATCTGCTGTTTTGCATTTTTTATGTTCAATCATTTGTCGAAGCACCAACCATCATCAACGATCTAGCTGCCCATAAGCCGGTGACTGTTGGACTGCTTGTTGAATCCTTTTCTTGAACATCGCATGAGACATCAACCATTTGTGTCTCAACATTTTGCGGCGATACAGAGTCCGCAATGTATGGAATACACAGGTCCAATGTCGTCCGGCTGTGCTCGCGCAAAGCCAAGCTAATCGCATCTGTTTTTTAACACAACTGCCGTAACAATGGGCGAGCAAGACAGCCTCTGACCGTGAGTCCCTGCAAAATCCGGAGCATCTATGATGACAAGAACGCAGACAGAAAATGCCCGAGCCAACAAAACGCGCAGGGTACGTTGAGGTGATTCCTTTCAAACACAAGAGCCTGGGTCGGAAATACAACTATCCTAGACACCGCTTGCCGGTCATGAACCCAAAGTGTGGACTGAACCGGCATGTGCTGAAATTCCCTCATAAAAACCGTTCCGTTACACTCGAAAACTGAACTATATAGCATTATCGTCCGGATCGACAGAATTGCCACTCTGGAATCCATCACGGATCTTGTTTGCAAACTGCTTTGGAGCGGAAATGCAGGCGTCTATAGAAGAAAAGCATATATATGAGGGATTTTTTGTCCTACGCGAATTACCTCATAGAGCGCCAATCACGCACAAAAAGCGTCCCCAAGCGGCAGGGTAAGTTCGAGCACACTGGCACTAAGCAAACAAGTATATCCCCGTTTCTGGTGTAATTACTGACACCTGGCTACGTCATTGCGCGTGATCCCATACCACAGTGTTGGCATGCAACATGGGGCGCATAAAGTTGAAGTCCTAACAAATCCGAAAATTGATTTTGATGTCAGTTTTCTCTTTTAGCATTTTCAACGCACCTTGCCACTTCGTGATTTCCAGCGCTGCCAGGCAAAACAATCAGGAGTTTGACCACTCAGCATGGCAAAAGGATTAATAGCCAGCCCTTAAAAATCTGAATATGTAATGATCTAACGGAATCAAATCAAACCAACCAATCATACACGATGGTGGTGGGGGCAAGCTAATTATAAAATAGCAGCTGGGGGATCAGACCCTTTCGAGTACGCGTTAAGATGTGAGGTTGGTATATTAACCCCTTCTGGGATACGCATTCAAAGTTCGTCAAGATGAGCAGGTGTGGTCAACTAATTGCCTGGATGAATCACATAAGCCATGTGGCGACACGATCTTGTAGTCTACCCCCAAGAAGTGTACACTTAGTCAATCGGGTTCAGCCTGGGGTTGCATGGAGACATGATTTTTTTTGCAAAACGTGGAGACGACCTGCAATTGCCCAAGAACTTGCAAAATAACAGGGGGGGTCGTTTCTTTTTGTGAGTACACATATCATGTGGTTGATCAATGCATTCAACTTTTAATATCTGGCCCGTTGATTGATAATGGCCTACTGTTACGTTCATCGACGATGCCATTATCAATCACGGGGTCAACATCACCCACTCCCATCAAACACCTTGGAGCTTCTCTTCAACCAGCACCGGTGCAGGACTCTCCGAAGAGGAAGTTGCCGGTGACGCCGGGTCACCCTCCTGGAAATGTGGCCATTGTGATCATGTTGATGATGATGATGATGGTGATGATGATGATGATGAACATGATCATGATGATGGTGATGATGATGATGATGACGATGGTGATGGTGGTGATGGTGATACTGATCTTGATAACGATGACGTTGTTGTTGTTGTTGTTGTTGTTGTTGTTGTTGTTGTTGTTGTTGTTGTTGTTGTTGTTGTTTGCTGTTGGTGTTGTCGTTGTTGTTGCTTGGTGATCGGCGGTTGTTTTCAATTTCTCTACTAACAAGCATTCTGGGGAATTTTCCAACAAATGCAGCTGACTACTTTCCCCTACCAGCTCCCTAAGCGCCGGACCCACGCCCGCTTAGAGCGACTCGCAGAGACTCGCTCTAAGCGGGGTCGTTGGTTTCACAGGCTGCCCGGTCACCTTTGAGGCACTTCTGTCTGTGCCGGTAGGTGCAACAGAAGTGCCAAGGCCTTCATCGGGTTTGGGTGGATGGAGCTCTTTGTTGCATTGAATCCAGCTTTTCAAACGAAGTGTCAGGCAGATTGCGGGTCCAACAGACTGCCTGGCATATCAGCAAGACCCAGATAGTGTAAGGTAGGATGCAACAACCAGCAATAAGGTGTATATGGCCAACACAGAATAAACATGTGTACCCGGAGGATCCCCATTTATGTATATATAAATATTTCTATCTTTTTGCAATTTACTTATATTTCTTTATCTTTATATATATATATATTTTTTTTTGTTTTTCATCTTTAATTTGTATTTTCTTTTTTCTAAATACATGAAAAAAATCTTTAAATAAATCAATAAATAAAAAAAATAAATGAATCCATAAATAAACAAATAAATAGAAAATGAATAAATAAATAAATAATATATTTATATATACGCATATGTTTGCATATCTTTTGATTTAGAATTATTTTGATTTTCAAAATATGTACATATGTCTTTATTTACATATTTAAAGTTTTTTGTATGTATATATATATATATGTGTGTTTTCCATATATGTACATTTTCGAATATAACTTTTTTTTAGATATCAATATTTTTGCTTTTTTGTATATATATATATATTCAATTATTTACACTTAAAAACAATCAGTTTTTTAATTTACATTTTCTTACTTACATTTATATATATATATACACATTGTATGATAGATTTTGTTTTTGAATTTTTCTCGATCAAAAGTACAATCAACCTAGGCTGATTTGGGATATGGTGGACCATGGATGTATATGTTCAGATCACAGAGATCAAACCCAAATAAGATGTCTTCATCAGCTTCAGCCAACTGCTGGTCCAGCTTCTGGTCGATAGCCGCGTCATCAACATCACCTAAGTTGTGCACCATGTGCTTAATAGCAGGCACATCAACTAGTTTATTGTTAACATCAATGGTTTATTCAAGAGATCGAGGTTTGGGGGTAGAATCTTCAGGCGATATTTTGCACATGATGGCAGGTGTACACACACAGGTTGTTGATCCATTTGCTCCTGCCCAAACGACCCAATTGCCGGTCGCGCCCAGTATAGGATCATCTTGTGATACCCCGCCCGTAGATATCATCAAACACGTTTAGGCCCTGGGTTCTCCTGAATCCCTGTCCTTCCACAGTCAAGTGAATCCCATGGCGGCACACTGCGCGTGCCACACCAGCTTGCCATCCAGCCCACTCCTGGTAGGTACGGTGCGGTAGTAGAACACTAGTAAATGCATATATGTGCAAGTGCGTGTACCTGCAGCCTTTGCGTCGCCTCATGCATGTCACTGCTATAGTGGCATGTGCAACATATATCGGCCTTGATCACCTTCTTCGTAGTTTTGGGCGCAAACACGCCAAACTTCCGGGCCAGGTCATGCAGGATGGCTTATACAATAATGACAATGCACACACACCAGTACCATCCAGTACCATTCAAGAGAGCCATCATTGCCATGACGCACACAATGTTATACAGGGATCCTCCGGGATCATTGACCAACGGTGATCTGCTTTTTTTTTTTTTTTTCGGTGCCGCGTGGAATTGAACAAAGTCTTGATCTGGGCTCATCCTTTGGGACGCCCGTCACTCCCTCCGACCCCAAGCGCAGGTCAGGGCTACGCGAGTTTTTTGTTGCCGAATGTGAGTGCATGCGTCACATGAATCGTGTTTTCTCTTGAAGGCAACACACGTTTCATTCATGATCCTTCTATATATGAAACATTTTGTAGATTATTTCTTGTTTTAAATTCTGCGTTTGCTGATTATTTTGAACAAGTGTTTCTGTGCCTTGGTCGTTTTCAATCCAAGTGAAAAAACAACAAACAAAAAAATCGACATGAATTTTCAACAAATATTTTCAACCACATATAAGCAAAAACAATTAAAACAATTATGAGCAATTACAAACAGTTACGAAACAAATGTTTTGGCAGTCATGAACTTTTTTTGACATTAATCATCACTAGTTAGAACTGTGTTTTTGTAATTGTCACAAGTGTTGATTTGCCAGGTTTAACTACCGTAAGTAAATTGTAAGTAACAGTTCAGCTGCAATTGTAAAAGGCGTAGATCGTCCCAATTCAACGACCGCTCTCAAACAACGGGGGGCCCACTGAAGGCCTACTAGCCACGATCCGCCACCATGTGTAACCATGAAATATAAGGATCGTTCAAAAAAATTCCATATTACCATGACGTTGACATGTTGATGAGCCCGCGTTATCTGATTTTTTCGGGTTGCATTGTGAGGTTGTAGCCATTTTTGACAATTTGTAGTGGATTCGCCATCTCCAACCAGTGTCATCAATTTCAACAGCTTGTTACAACCCCACCGAAGATTACCGTTGCTGTGCCATCATCTCATCCACTTCTTTAGCCATGATCTAAACATTTTTTACCATCAATCATGCAGAGCCACCCCGGTGAACCACGGTGAGCCACCAGCCACCACACCATGGTGAGTCGAACCGCCCAGTAACGCCATTGTGTCGGCCCCGTCATCGCCTTTCATCCCATTGGTCTTGCAGACGCCACCTGGCGAAAGGAGTTCCGCGCATCAGAAGCTGAGGACATGAATTTTTGTTCAGGTTGGTTAACTATAGGAGATAATGATTGATAATGATCAGCAATAGGACTTGCTATAAATTTAGCACAATAACCAACAATGATGGAAATATTATGGTTAATGGTTGATAGCAACGGCTAACTGTAAGGAATAAAAACCGATACTGATGGTTGCTGGCTGAATGATGGTTAACTACAAGGGATGACGACCAAAAATAGGGTCAAATAAATCTGAAGGCATAATTTTCTGGTTAACTATAGATGATAACCATCAGCAACCACCTTGTTGGTGGTTGATGGTTTCAACTATCCATATAGTTGATGAGCTGATGAACTACAGAACATAACCATGTACAAGTGGTTAATCACTGGGTAATGATGGGCATATTAACCAATGAATGTTAACAGTCATAGTGAGTGTTGATGATGATGGTTCATGCTGAATGATATCCGGCTTTAGGGGATGATAACCAATAACGATGGGTATATAAGCTGGGCAATGATGATGACCATGTTTCAGTGGTGGTTGCTGGTGAATGAACTCGTGAATAGTGGATTTTGTGACCAACAACAATCAAGTAGCAGCCAAGTTTTGATTTGTTGTTGGTTTTAACCACACCGTTGGTTTTAATATTGTAGTTGATTGTTGTTTGGTTTTAATCGACTGTTGATCCAATTTTTGGTTTGCCTCCAACCATGCCATCTCCGGACGGTTTTGATGCAACTGAGGGGTGAAACAAGAATGCCCAGCAATCATAACAACCTTTTTAGAAAAACTACATTTTGATATAAACTATTTGATGATGGCTGCTGACAATGATCTATATGAACCAAATGGTTCGGTGCCCAAATTGTTTGAAATTTGACACTATACCAAGCAATATCTAGAGCTTGAAATTCGCAGCAAATTCTGCAACTTGGAGCCGGCAACTCATGTACAACCCACCAGCAAACAAAGGATGATTTGTTTGTTTATGATGGTGGCGGCTCTCAAACCGTTTACTTTGCATCCTCCAGCAATTTGCGATGCATTTCTTCATTCGCTTCAAACATATTTACTCCTTACACTTCTGTAAAACGGCCTGCTTGAGTGGCTGCAATCCCAAGCCGTAGAAATAGCTGATTTACCTCTGACAATCATGTGAATCTTAGCTTCCATGTCTATGGCTGGGATTGCTTATAGCATCGTTTCTTCAAAAATCCAGGGATCATTTCGAAGAATCAGAGATTCTCTGACAAACATCAGGTGATTGCACCTGTGAAACTACGGGCATCACTTCCCAGAGGTCAAGTGTAGCAACCGAGCAGAATCTGCCAGTGCATTCCCTGTCCAGGTGAAGTCTTGGACGAACCCACCTGGCCTCCCCTGGATTTCCAAGCTCGGATTAGCCTTGGGGCACCAGCATTTCTGGACTCGAAGTTTGAGTTCTCGGATCTCAACAGCAAACTCGGATCTCATCCACCATTGCTATTCTCAACTGAGGCAATTCATCATGAATTTGATCACAGCATTTTGGATCCCATCCACCAGCTTCTCATCCACATCATCCACCTTAGCGGATCCAGTTCTCGATCCGCGCCTTCAGGCATCGAGTTCCAACGTCCCCATGATTGGTGAGGCCATTCATCGTTTGGCAATGGATCTCATTACTAGCTGGTGGTTGTGAACATGTTTTTATTTCCCTAGTGATTATTAACAACTGGTTGGTTGACTTGCGCATGTTTTTCATTGGTTGGTGGTTCAACCACCAAGCAAATTAGGTCGCGGATGTCACCCACCATCAGCATTGCGCTCCACCTTATCTGAGGCCACTGAACAACTTGATTGTGCTCTTTACTGCGGCCATTGCATATTTCTACCTGCACACTCGCTTCAAGATGGTGCACTATGCAGGTCGTTTCGGGCGAGCGATTGCTGCACCGCGGGATGGACTAGAGGGGCGGCTGCACAATGGAACTCAGCCATGGAGCAAATGGATGCAAATGGTAGGTGTTAAAAATTATGAGCAATCCTGAATGACCTAAATTTCAATTTAGTTGGCAATTTGTTCCATTTAATCTTAACAATGATCTGTTTCTTTCTAAATGACCTACTGTAGATGGTAGATGTTATAAGATGTCTTTGTTCCAATGTAGTGTCCCCTAGAAGGCGTACGCCCTTTGTGATCGAGAACCAAGAAACATAGTGTGAGTCCACACTAGCCATGGCGCTGGCGGCTTGACCGGCCGATGCTGCTCCGCCCAAGCCTTTCGTTCGCCAGGAATTTGTATCATCCTTTGCTCATGCATGGTGGGTGTCTTGGTGGAGTCACTTGGCGACTCGAACAGTGAGTCTGGCAGCCTCAATGGTGACGGTGATTGGTGATGGAACATGTTGATTCTGTGATGCTCTTCAACTATCAGATCACCCATCACCGAAAGATCAATCACCATGTAAATCAGGTAATAAGATATTTTTGTTTCCATATCAATACATGCTTACATATTTGTAGATCTATTTAGGAATATATATTTATAATATATATACACATTATTGAGTACATCCGCAGCAATTAACTTGGCCGTTGGTCAACCCATTGTTTCAACATTTTTTTACTGTGTGTTGCTTGCAGCTGATTGACTATCAGGAGTCCTGCTGGTCGAATCTTTGTGGTTCACGATGGCTGACAGCTATGGCTGCAGCTGTTCGGGTATGCTTTGTTGTAGTGATCACCATCTCCAGTGGTGGATAAGGGTTTGTAAATGTTTGTTTTGTGTGATGGTTTTTACTGCGGTTGACAAGGTTTCTGTTGATGCTGGTCAAGCATTGGTAAAAATGCCGGTTCATGATGGTTGATGGTTTTATTGTGGTTGGTAATTATTGGTTGTGTAATGACGGTTCGGACTGGCTCAACATATTTGTTACTTTGGTGAATCCTGGGAAAGATTGGCCTGGCTAATTGGTGGTAAATGATGTTTAGAAATTAGCTAATGCTTTTTGATGATTGTTGATGATGTTTTTTTCTTGTGCTTGAGATTGGTCTTTAATGAGTGGGTTGAGAATTAATAGCACAGTTCCTGTCCTCAAGTAACATTGCCAAGGCATTAAGATCATATTTGACATTTTGTTTGGGAAATGTTTTTGTTCCTTGCCATGTTAAAATAAGTTGCGAGGGGTCAAGGTGGTGATGTTGAAGCTCGAAGCGGATTACAAGTGCTGATTTCTCGGGGGGCATCATTCTGATCCATGGCTACCCCCTCGTTGGAAATTGTGGAAATATCCTCAGGGCTTTGTCGGAATCCATCAGTTGAACAGGGAGTTGCTCCAGCCTTGGGTTTATCATGCCTGGCCTATCCAACTCTGATGATGGTCGCGAACATTTCGTCAATCAAAAAGTCGGATGACTCACAAAGTGATCCAGCCCAAGAAACTCACTACTGCAACTGCCACGAACTTCCGCCCCCAAGCTCAATCATCCAACCAACATCAACCAACATCAACCAACCATTTCCAAAGCATTTCTGAAGCATTTCTCAACCAGCCGCAGTCTGAACGACCCAGCCGCAGTACCCCCGAGCGTTGCCGCGGCATCACCGGGCCACCCACGGCAGGTTGCAAGGCCCTCAGCCCATCATCTGCGATGGCCTCCACGGTGCCGCCGATGCGTTGACCAACCCCGCGACGGCCGCCACGGTGCCGCAGGAGACCAGGCGCGCGATGCGATGGACCAACATGGCGAGCTGGGTTCAACCAACCAACCAACCAACCAACCAGTATTAATTGATCACAATGAAAACCCAGGGGATGATAGTGGCTGCTATGGTGATTGTTAGTGGTGATTCATCACCAATATTTTGGATGGTTATTAAGAATAGGGGATGATAAATACATATGAATGCTAATGATAGGGGATGATAGCCAACCAGAAGGGTGAAAACACATAGAGGGTTCACATGGGTTATAACCAGCAATGTGAAGAACCAGTAGTGGAATGGTATTTTCATGAATAATTAGTAATTATATATAATACAATGTGGAAATGAATTGGTATGGTATTTTCGTGATGTGGTGGTTTCTCAACAGGGGTATCCCAAAACAGGTTGGTTTATTACTAGAAATGGTTGATAAAGGATGATTTGGGGGTCCCCCTAGTTTGAGAAACCACCATATTATGGTATGATAATTAATTGGTAATGATTTGGTATGGATAATTATCATCAATGATATGAAAAACCATTGGTGGTATGATCATCAATGACATGATTGGTATGATTAATGATTGGTATGATCAACAATGAATTGATAATGATCAGCTACTGGTTATTATATCATTGTTACATCATATTGAAATGAGAACCAATATGATTATTCATCATATGATATGATTGGTATGTTCATCAATGATAATGGTTGTTCGTGATAGTTAGTGGTGATTCATTATGATCAATGAATGTTAATGATATGATACTTGAATGATGATAATTCATCCATAATTGTTGTATGCATGATAATTGTCAAACCGTCCATTATGATCAATCGATGAATTGTCGTATGATCATCAATGACAATGATTGTAATGACAAGTAATTCTTACTAGTTATGATGATTAAGAATGATATATGATAATTAGCATTTAATGTTTTAGTATGAAATATTATCATTACTGATATTTATGAATTATCAATAATATGTCAATTATTTGATGATTATTGATGATGGTTTAGTTGAATAACCACTGATCACCCTCATTTCACCATCAAATCATCATGCTCATCCTTCCTGGTGGCGCCTCACCAGGTGGTTGGTGCAAAATGCCACGGATGACTGCGTTGTCGGGCTTCCTCCCTACAAAAACGCGGACGGCGAGTGCCCGGGCGGTGCTGGCGCTGCGGTGAAATGCTGGGGGTGAAGTGGTTGGAGGTGGGTGGAGGTGGTTGGAGGTGGTTGGGTGGTTAAGTGGCTGGTGCTTTCCACTGGTGGTTGGAGGTTTTCTCAGTGGAATTGATTGGTTGGTTAAGTGGCTGGTGGGAATGGTTGACTGGTCGCTCGTTTTCCCAGATTGTAGGGGTTAAGTGGAATTCATATGGTTTACAATGGTGGTTGTTTAGTGTTTTCTCAGTTTCTGATGGTTAACTGTTTCAATGGTTCAGGGCTGAAGTGGTTCAGTGGTTGAGAGTTTGTTCTTAATTCACCTTAAGTGGTTTGACTGTTTCGGCTTGGTGGTGAATGGTATCGTGGTTAAGTGCTTGGTTGCTGAAGCATTAACAATTGATGGTGAAATACGGTGATATTGTCACGGGTGCAATGGTTTCCAAACCATCTTTTTGGTTGGTGAAACCATCACCATTGGTTTCTTGTTGAATGGTTAAGTGGAAATTGTTGATGGAATTTGTTGAGTAGTGAATGTGCAAGTGGAGTATGTTTGCGTGTTTCCCAGTATCAACACATGATTTGTTGTTGATTGCCTATCTTTTTTCGTAGGGTGGTTCAACTACAAGTTAATGATGGGTTTGCTTGATTGATGGTTGCTAAACAATTTAAACAAAGTGGTTGGTGATAAACGGTTTATATTGATTAGGAGTGGTCAAGAATGCGTAATGATTTCTAGTGCTACTTAAGGATGGTGAAGTGTGGTAATAGTTGCATCATGATAATCAGCGCTGCTCAATGAAAGTTGAAAATGCTGAAAGAAAACGGCCCGTGTCAGCGATGATGAATCACTGGCGATAAAAACATCTATTTAAGATATCTATTCAACACATAGCTAGTTCAATTGATATATCAATTACCAATGATTATATCACTAGTTGATGCCAACAAAAAGCCGCAAAAACAAATGTCAGGTTCTAAACATTGATACCGCGCAACACCATGGTTTCTCGCCAGCTAGGAGCTGATGTTAAGGTCAATTTATGTATTCACTAATTACTTGGAATGAGGGTGTTTCTCAAAATAGGGGTACCCCCAATCATACAATATTTGTCATTTACGATAATAAAAACAAACATTTTTTGGGCCCCCCTGTTTTGAGATACCGTCACTGTTGAACATTGAAACAATTGGTAACTAAGAGGAAACTGTTGCGAAACAACTGGTGAGAATTGACCCTTACAGTGGAAAACGTATCCAGTAGTCAAAAGGCTCATCAGGCTGCGCTTGGATATGCATCAAAGTCTACGCTCTACTACTGCTGGATAGCCATGACAGGCATTTTTTGTGGCATTGCTCATGGCACAAGGTGTTACTACTTGCTTTTCAAAAATAACTTGCAACCCATTGATCACCGGAATACCTGCTTCTGTGCCTGTTTACCATTGTTGACCGACATTACACAGGAAAGCGCACCTGCTGCTTCACCACTGTTGACGTGTTAATGGCACCCTCAGGTAACTTGTCGCCCGCATCGCCCAAGTGAGGATTATCTACATTGCCTTCGGTACACTTGCTACGATGTACATTCTGTACATCCTCGTGCCTTGATTTATCGGTCCTGATGGCAGCTCAACTGTCGTGTCCATTGTTGCCATCCTATTTTGCAGGGCGATGGATTTGCATTCCGAATCACTCTTACGCCATGAATTGAAGTGGTGGTCGCCTATTAGTTGTTGCTTGCAATCAACCATCTGAAAATGCAACAGTGCTTGTGTGACCAGGGGTATCATGGTATCACGACCCATGTTCCTTGCGACTCGACTCATTTTTAGGAAGCGGGTGAAGCCGTACGCGACACAGGTGTTTGACACTGTCTGCAAAGAAGCTCTTGGCAGGACAGCAGTGAGCAAATAGACTCAGTAAGCAAATAACCAAACAGACGATTTGTTGTATTCTTTAACTGATAAGTTTTGCTTCTACATGGCGCAGTGCAAATTTGTTTGGCGTTCGATCAGCAGCTCCGGCGTGCAGCAGCAGCGGTAGCAGTGCCAGTAGCAGTAGGAGTAGCAGTAGTAGTGTAGTAGTAGTAGTAGTAGTAGTATAGATGTAGATGTAGATGTAGATGTAGATGTAGATGTAGATGTAGATGTAGATGTAGATGTAGATGTAGATGTAGATGTAGATGTAGATGTAGATGTAGATGTAGATGTAGATGTAGATGTAGATGTAGATGTAGATGTAGATGTAGATGTAGATGTAGATGTAGATGTAGATGTAGATGTAGATGTAGATGTAGATGTAGATGTAGATGTAGATGTAGATGTAGATGTAGATGTAGATGTAGATGTAGATGTAGATGTAGATGTAGATGTAGATGTAGATGTAGATGTAGATGTAGATGTAGATGTAGATGTAGATGTAGATGTAGATGTAGATGTAGATGTAGATGTAGATGTAGATGTAGATGTAGATGTAGATGTAGATGTAGTAGTAGTAGTAGTAGTAGTAGTAGCAGCAGCAGCAGGAGCAGGAGTAGTAGTAGTCGTCGTCGTCGTGGTGGTCGTGGTGGTGGGGTGGTCGGAGCGGTGAGTTGTTGATGTGGTCGTTGTCGTTGGCATCAGTTTTCGCCGACCGTAGAACTGACTTCTGTTCAGCGGCAAGGCCATCATCCCCTCGGCGTTCAGCAATTGCTACAAGCAAAAGAAGTTGAAGCAGGCCGGAACGACGCCGGAACGACCTGGGGATCGCTGCTTTCTCGGGTTCATAGTGTGATCACCAGCGCATTGGTTGATGGTGATCTGGTTGCCAGCATCCAACGCGGGTGCGTCAGCTAGGACGTTAAGCGATGAATGCTTCGTAGGTTCAGTTCACTGCTTAGTCACTTGTTAACTGTTCCCATTTGTTAAGCAGTATTGTTAGTAACTGTTTGTACGTACATGTAGGAACTGTTTCCATTTTTGCCATATTTCTCTCAGGAGTTTAGTTCCAGTGCGCACCAATCTGGAGCACCAGGTGAATCTGGACGTGATGTGGTCCTTCTTTTGGTCTGGCATGTGGCAGGTGGGAACGGGAGGGCAGGGTCACCAGCAGGACCCTAGGCCCCCAGCGATCGGTTTTGGCGAAAGATGGGAACAATTTGTTGGATGAAACATCATTTGCAACTACAAAAGATACAATCCATTAAATCTGGTGGACTGGTAGCTACTAATTCACCGACAGCCACCCCTGGCGATTTTGCGCACCAAGTATTTGACAGCCGACAGCCATTGTCACCTAGAGGCTCTATTGAGGTCATCTCAATCAAGCATCATGACCCATTACTAGTATGACCCATCTCAACCCTTTGAAATGTCTATTGACCAATATATCTATGACCAACTGATTTAGTTAATTGACCAAAATTGGTTTAAAAAAATCCATTAATATGACCCATCATCATTCACCAAAAAAATCCACCCCACTGATTATCACAAGGTGTGCCCTCAGCAGCTAAAAGTTGGCCTTACATCCATATAACTGATAGAATCCACTCTACTTAACTTAGGCAAATCAACCAACCACAACCAACCAACCACCATCCACCAACCACCACCAACCATCCACACACACCACAACCAACCAACCACAACCAACCACCACCAACCAACCACCACTGATCAGCCGAACCGCATCTACCCCAGCACTTCCCGAAGCGCACGCCGAACCGACGAACCGCGCAGGTCTTCTGGGGTTTCTTGTTGTACCCGTTGACGTGGGTCCCTTGGCCCACGCCCACGGGTCACAACGAAGCTGGGCCCTCCACACTGGGCGAGGCGCCACGGTGCCACGAGCTCACGGTGGTCCGGTCCAGGCTTAAGGATGGGTTGGCTAGGAAGACGTAGTGATCATAGCCAACATGGCTAAGGTTAGTGAGGTTAATGATGGTAAATGGTGGTATATGATGGTTAATGATGGTTAAGATAATGGTTAGTGATGGTAAATGATGGTTAATGATGGTTAATGTTCATGATGGTTAATGATGGCTAATGATGATGCTTAATGATGGATAGCTAACAAAAAAACATGTTTGTTAATGATGGTTGAGATAATGATTAAACAAAATGGGTTGAGATAATAGATCATGATGGTGAGACTATGATGATGGTTAATGATGGCCATGGGTTACGACAATGATGGGCTAGCTAATAGTTCATCATGATGGGGTGACATGATGGGCTAACTATATGAGTTATACCTAGATTTGCGCAATTCATCAAGAATCAATGGCTGTATGCCTTCTGGATCAATTGTGATTCTTGATGAATCAGGCTTACAACCAATGATCCTTACTGGTGGTCGATTCATGCGTGACTCCGGGAGCTGATTCTTCAGCATGGCAACTGCGATGTCGTCTCGGCTGGACACAACTGAGGTTACATATCTCAACAATATCCCAGTAACCTGATAGGGATTCTAAGCTACCTTATAGGTTATAGGGTTATAGTCTCACAGAGGGAGAAATCCCATCAATCTTTGAACAGTCGCTTGACCAACGTTAATAAGCATCATTCATCACCTATAAGGTAGTCATCACATTTCCTGCGGGTCCCCATGTCACGATTACTATTTATCAAAAGCGAAAGCGACCATCAGTCATTATTGTCCATCACCAGAGAGCCAACAACCATGGTTTGCCATTAATATCGCTATAGATGTAGCAATTGTGAACATACGTAATTAGCTTCAATAGTTGTAGTTTCAGCAACCATTGTGCAATTGATATTTCCAACCTAGTCTAATCTTGATATAAAACTAAAGATTATTGTAATGGTGTATACAAAGTGAAACACCTATGTAAGTCATCAATAGGAGCCATCCTTACAACCATCATTATGTACAAGTATCAAGTATCTATCAATCAACATACTTATTTTAACACGATTTTTTCATGACGTCCATATAGCCATTCATCATTCAAACAACAATGAACGAATACTAGCTATCAGCTGTTGCCATCTCAAACCCATCATGAGCCAATAATGAGCCCATCATCAGCCATAGTAGCCTATATATATATATAAACCATCATTAGCCACAATTAACCATCGAATCCTTATCAACCAGTATTGTATAGATCAATATATTAACCCACTATTAACCCACTATTAGCCACAGATAGTAAGCAAACTACGCACCCATCATTCAGCCCATATATCCCGTGATTAACTGCCAGCCAACATATCTCAACCCATATAATTACCATATAATTACTATAATGATTTCCATGTCATGATTACATATAAAACCATTATTGCAACCAGTCAATAACCATCACTACCATACTGACCCTGATTACATATACAACCAGTATCATAAACAGTTGATAACCATTGATGACTATAGCCATATGACTTTAGTTACAAGCATCAATGGTTATTAATGCTTATGTCTCATGACTTGGTCATATAGTTACAACCATCCATGGTTGTCAACATGAGTCATTGATTAACCCTCATCAACCCCCAATGACTCTACTGTTACAGTCCTGCGCAGGACCTGCGGGACTCTTGGACCTGAACCTCGGCAGAGTGATATGGCGAGCTGGGTCAAGCAGTTAACCAACCAACCAATGGTTAATAATAGCTGGTTACTGGTTAATGATAGGGGGCCGGGGGCTTCCGCATGACCCAAGGGAGAGGGTTAATGATAGGGGATGATAAGCAACAATAATAGGAAATATATACCAAGTATATAGCTATGGGTCAATATTGACCAACCAATAGTGGTGGATAAAAAAAAACAACAATGGTAGGGAAAACAATGGTTAATGATAGGGGAACCAGGGGTACAGGGTTTTGACCCACTGCCATATGATGAATATGGGTGTTTCTCAAAATGGGGGTACCCCCAAATCATCCAGTAACAGTAATTCATAGTGATAAACCAACCATTCTGGGGGGTCCCATATTTTGAGAAAACCCCCATAGGGGTGATCAACGTTGGTTATCAGCAGGCACAACTCCCGGCATGTGTTGCTGAAACATGGAAAAACTAGCAATATTTTGATCGATGATAACGGTTGACCACTATGACAAATGTTGGTGATTATCGTGGGTGACTTTCGTTGGTGATGAACCAAAGATTAATGGTGAGAATATGCCGTCTATTGGTTCTTAATCAGGTATCAATAGCATTCATTCAATTTTAGCTTGGCAATCACAGCAGTGGTTAATGAAGTGATATTCAGCATTATATGATTACAGAATTATAGATGTTGATTAATCACCCCCAGTGATCATGGTCAACTATTGATCATAAGTGATCATTTATTGCTGTATGATGTGATGAATGAACACATCATCATTGTTTAATCTATTCGCTCTAGATGCAATCCGTTTGAGACTGGTCAATGTAGAGATTCACCATGATTCATACGCTTTATGAAGGGTAGCTGATTTTCCAGGTAGTTCATTAACCACTAGCCATCAATACCATTAGCCTACTTAATAGTTAAGAATGGAAGAATGGTAACTACATGCAATCACTTCGCCATAAATCATCCATCAGCGATCATTTTCAGCTGTAGTTACCATTATCATCGTTAGGAAACAACTACATCAGGAGCTTATTAGTCATCCATTAGCCATTACCATTAACCATCCATTAGCCATTACCATTCAGCTTCATCGCATTTTCCTGAAGGTAGTTGTTTCACCATGGTGACACTGACCGGGGGAAACCCAGCTGCGGGCTTCGCGAGGCTTTATGGGACGCAACCCAAAGCCCTCAGTGACCACCTGCAACGCTGAACCCGCATACCTTTGGTTCATGATGTGCCTGGGACAGCATCGCGGCTAGTTGTGGTAGAGATGATGTCATCCAGTTGTAGAGAGGATGGACAGCACCCAGTTGTAGAGAGGATGAGAATTGATGAGAAGTTCAACTTGTTCATTTGCAGGTGATGATGTCAGAAGCAGCCAGCCTATCATGGGGAGAAATGTTGAGAAGAAGCTACGATTCAGCTATGTTATTTATGTTACATTATGATATCTGAAAAAATATATAGCACAATATCGTAAAACAACATGTTAATTCTAAAAACATCTCGCGAAGAGCACAGTTGGATGAACATGATGAATAACCCATGATATCCAATTATTAACCACGCTATGAATCCATCATTAAGCCATCATCATCATATGATCTCCAAAAAACATTACATGATATGATGGTCTTGCTGATGCAAAGCTCAGCGATGAAGCTTGATGATCAGCTAATCCACGACCGACTTTTACAATAAATTTAACTACAATGTGGTGCCCGCAAACGTCAAGCAATGGTTGATTAACGACTAATCAATGACTGATGAATGGTTAATTAATTGGCAACTAACGGTCCGAATGGTTGAAAATGGTCTATCAGACCGCCAACCTTGAGCTCAGTTGGTTTCTAATTGAGGTAGCTACCATACAGTTTCAATGGCGAATCTTGACCAACTTATAAGTAGGGGACCCCACCTTGCAGACGCTGCACTACTTACCACCGAGCATCTCTCAGCATCCAACTTTGGCCTTGACTTGCCTGACAGATCTTGTTATAGGATAAATAGGTCTATTGCCAGGTTGGTTTGCCAGAGGGTAACCACTAGATGAACTGCGGAAGAGTCTCCACTGTGATGAAGTAACTATTAGTACTCGCCACGGAGATTCATGGAATATGATTACCCAATGTCTAGTAATTCATGGAACGATCTCCAATGTTTGGCCGTGTTGTGAATGATTATTCGTACTCTCAGATAGATGCACCTGGCTAGCCGGAGAATCACCAATTATGGCGGATCAACATCATCACCAACCTGGCAACTGGACGAACGAACTTCTTCCATGTTCAACCACGAACCCTAGGTATGCAACATTAGAAGGGATAGATGGACCACCCTTGCCTGCAATTAACAGGCATTCAGCGCTAAAATCATCACCCACCTTTTTCTGGGTGCTTGGTGGTTTGCCCCACTTTGGTCAGTCGCGACTGTTGGCAGCCCTGTTCACTATATAGTTATATTTGTTCAGCCTTTTCCCTGGTTTGAGACTGACCATCACTCATTTTCACAATGGTGGTGATTAGTTGGGTATTTCGCTCCGAACAACCTTCACCACGCGTGCAACCCAGGTACTTGATGTTCAACGTGTTCTTCAACCTTTTCATGCTGTGGTTGATCAAACGCCTGAGTAGCACTTGGACTTCTATCGGTGCCATGGCCGAATCGATTTGTTCAATCACAAGCACAACTGAATTACCTGTTGTTTTTTGCTGCTGTCGCTGTTGCTGCTGTCGCTGTTGTTGCTGCTGCTATCGTTGTCGTTGTCGTTGTCGTTGTCGTTGTCGTTGTCGTTGTCGTTGTCGTTGTCGTTGTCGTTGTCGTTGTCGTTGTCGT
>VSDK01025658.1:638172-671945 GCA_009767595.1 Symbiodinium kawagutii | reverse complement strand
TTCCCCAGCTTTCTGCCAGCTTTATTTGTGCCTGGGGCACTTGCCTTGTAGTGCCTCAGGCTTTTCCACAGCCAGTTGGGGGACTCCCTGGTGAGCTTCATCCCCTGCCTGTACTGCAGCTGCTCCTCTGGATCATCTGGCAGCTCCCTGTGCAGCCCCTCTGGCACAGGTGTGTTGAACATGGTTTCCCTCTTCCAAGGGTTCCCTCTTTCAAGGGTTCCCTCTTTCAAGGGTTCCCTTTTTCAAGGGGTTGTTCTGATTCCCTTTTGCAAGGGTCCCTTTTAAATTTCACCTCAGAGTTTGCTCAGTTGCTTGAGCTTCAAAAGGCTGCAGCAGGCAAGAACTTGTTGAACAACATGCACATGGTTGAAACCTGCATGGCATGGTGGCATGCCTTACACACCATATGTGTACATGTATATAATTCTACATGTATATATTTCTACATGTATATATGCAGAAATATGTATATATGTATATATAAATATATATATATATATATATGTAAATATGATAATATGTGAATAGATGTATACATATACATATATATATATGCAAATATATGTATAAATGTATATATGTATACATATATATATATATGTGTGTGTGTATACATGTATGTATATCTATATGTGTGTGTGTGTATATATACATGTATCTGTACACAAATACATATACACATCTCTAAAAAAACAAGTGTCTGCAGAACCCTCCCCCACTGCAACAATTCAAAGGCAGTGTTTTAACTGTGGTGCCCAGACTCTGCTGTCTGGCTGATTCAAAAACCTTGCTGCTACTGTACAAACCCTTTTTCAAGAGTGTTCTGGACAACCATAGGTTGAAAACCAGGCCAGGCAGGCCACTTCCTCACAGCATATGTGTTCACACATGCCAAGCCCTTTCCCAAAGGTTTGATGTGAGGAATGGGTTTGCCAGTTTGTGCCCTTTCACAAAGGTGTATACATTGCAAACAAATCCCCTTTTACAAAGGTGTCTTTTGATTTTCACCCTTTTTCAAAGGTTTTGTTGCCTTTTTGCAAAGGTATAGATCACTTGTGCTTCAAGCACAACCTTTCCCTCAAAGCAATGGCTGCCTCTTTGCTCAAGTTGTCCTCCTGTAAGGCTTTGAAAATTTTACTGATCACTAGCCTGTACTGCTGTGTCCTTGCTCTGCTGACTTCCACAATCAACCTTGGTGGCTGCCCAGCATCTTTTGTGCCCAGGATGTAGGACCTCTCAGGCTTCTTAGCATGTGTTCTTTGAAGCTTGGGCCAATGCTTGCTGTCATCAGCCTTTTCTGCAGCTGCAGGTTTTTTCAAAATCCTCTAGCTGCTGCAGGTCTTTTCAGCCCCCTTGGGCCTGCAGCTGGCTCTTTGCTGCCCAAGGCCATTTCTTTTCTTAAGTCTGGATTGGCAGCCACATTGCCCAACAGCTGGCCTTGGGTTTTTCTCTTTTGCAAGAGTCTGCTGGGGCCTGCTTCCTCCTTGTTCACCTTTTCAGGTGTCACTGCTTGGGGTCTTTTCAGAATCATGGGGTAGCCATCAGAATCCAAAGAAATCTCTTCTTTCAGCCTCCTTCTTGTGCTGGGCTGATCTCCATTTTCCAATGGTGTTTCTGACTCTTGCAGTTGTCCATTTTCCAATGGTCCTTCTGGTTCATCTGGGATTTGCACTGCTTCGACAACTTGTGTCAATTTTTTTAACTCAGCTGCTGTGAGTTCACTGGCACATCTGCTGGTCATCCCACTTCTTGCAAGTCTTCGAATGTGCCCAAGAATAACTGTTATTCTCTCTGCCCTTTGGTGAACCCACACAGAACCATTATGAGACCCACTATTCAAGTCAGGCTTGATAGTTAAAAGCCTCAGCAAGGAGTTTCTCAGTGGCTGGCTGTGTAGTTCACAGGTTGGGCTCAACTCCAAGATGTCTTCGACCAGGTCCAATGCCATCAGCAAACCTTTGGGGTCTGCAGCTCCCTGAGCTGAAATGAACTCATAGTTCTTGAAATTTTTCACCAAATCTGCATGCTTGGACAGGACATTCAGCAGCAACCCTGATTCTATAAAGGGTTTTTTGAAATGCCTTGCCCCTCCCTTGCCTGCTTTGCCCATCCCTTTCCCAAGGTTGCCTTTTCTCAAAGGTGCAGAGATCTACCCTTTCCCAAGGGAAATTGCTTTGGAAATTCTAACTTTTGAGCCACTTGGCTGGAGTACACATGCCAAATCAATCAATGCAAGAAGCATGCACAAAAACAGCCAGTCAAGAAAAACAGAGCAATCAGAAACCAAGGGCAGCAACAAGACAATCAATAAAGAAATCAATATCAAAATCAACAGGAAAATCAATATGAAAATCAATAAAAAATCAATAGGAAAATCAAAAAAATCAAAAAGAGACTATTGATTAAAATCAATATTTTTCATCAAAAAAAAATCAATAAAAAAACCTAGGGAGAATATTGATTGAATTCAATATTCGATGCTCAGGGTACTGTCAGTGTTATACATGATGCGATTCATTCAACCGCCAAGCGGACACACCGCCTCAAAATGTGAATGTCAAGAAAGGATTGCGCGAATAGAGTGAGATGGATTCACAGGTTCCATCGAGCGGGCAGACACCGCCAGGAAATCACGAAACATGGTAGCGGAGCATTCGGGCTGCAGCTGTCCGTTTTCAAGTCAAAGCCAAAATGGTCTGGCCTTCATCATATCGCCAAGTTGGCACCCGGACTTCCAGCAGGGCATCCACACGCACGGGATCTTTGTTCTCTGCACGTGTCCAGAGCTTTGCTCCTCGATGGATGTGCTGGGTCAATTGCAACGGTTCAAAGATCAGGACGGGCATGTGATCTCCTGCGAAGCAAACCACGATGCCTGCAGACTGATCACCCCAGCAAAGCAGGTCGCCAGTCTTGATCACCAAGGCTCCAATTTGGTAAGCGGCCGAAACTTGAGCTCGACAGCCAGGCAAGTGCGCTTGAACCTCTTCCTCGGAATAGATTTTGCCATGCATCCCATCGATCCAGGAGGTCGATTGCAAAGTGTTGACGCATCGTGCCAGAAGCTTTCCCAGCAAAGCTTTACTCAGTGTGCCTGTGCCGAGTTCAGACAAACCCGAATGTGAGTCCGCCATCAATCCTTTATAGAGCTGGTGTTTCGCTTCTGCCGGGAAACAATCTGCGTAAAATCCAAATTTACGAATCAAGTGAGGCAAATGCATTCGCAGATGGTGTTTGGGGCGCACCAAGTCCGCATAGCATCGTACAAAGAGACTTTGATGTTTCTGTTGAGCTGCATCGAGGGCAGCAATATCCTCCTGGGTTGGTTTGATGCGGAGTCGTTGCAAGATCAAGTGCACGCCAATCAACTCGTCAAAGCTTTGCCATTCCAATTTGGTTTTATCGGGCAGGAGCAAGAAAGCGTAGTGATGAATCAATGGCAGGAGAATGCTCACTTGACTAGCACTACCTTTGAACATGTTTCCAATCCAGAACGTTTCATGAAACAACCAAGATCGAGAGCTCGGACTGGATGCGGTCTTGGATTTCCAGGGGACTTCCTTGACGCTGGTCAAGGGACTTGCTGAGTCTCGAGGAAAAACTGGAACAAGGCAGAGTCTGATGCTTTGATGGTTTGAAGACTGCAAAAACAAAGGAAAAAAACAAAAAAAAATGTTTTTTGACCTGCTTTGGCCATGCCGGGGGCTGGGGGTATCTCATCGGTATCTCTTCGGTATCTCGGGGTATCTCGGGGGTATCTCGGGGTATCTCGGGGGTATCTCGGACGTATGTTGGAAGGAAGGTTTTCACTTCCGGGTTATACCATTTTCAAGAGAGATCCACATGACAGAGAGGAAGAGAGACTTCTGTACCTCTAATCTCTTACATCTTAAAGAATCATAGATGATCCTTGTTAAAGTTTAGACCTGCATTGCTCTGGACGTTGTCTCTTATAATATTAGTATACGACATCACCATGGGCTTGACAGAAGAGCGGAACACCGCCAGGGACGGGAAGAGCAGGGCAATCAACAGCTTACAGCGGACACACCGCCTCCAAGTCAAACTCTCTGACGGACACACCGCCGTTCTTTCAGAATTCATAGCACTAACACTGTGGAAGAAAAAAAATTCAAACAACTCGACGGCAGCAGCGTGTTCAAATTTTTTTCCTGACAGATCTGAGGTTCGGATTTCTTGTGTCCGTCTCTATACAGCGTTCCTCCATCACTTCAAGGACTGTCACCTCGCAGAGCTCGCGCCCATCTCTCTTCTTCCATATCTCGAACGAGTCTTCGCATGGCGCGGTTCCATCTTCGCATCCTTTGTGCCCACGAAAAGTCTTTCTCAGGAGTGAAATTCTCGCTGGTTCTCTTCTTGGATTTCGGAGTGTGAAGCAATGGATAGGTCTTGACATAATTGGTGATGCCCCTGAATTTGCCAATGAGCTTCTGATGGCGAAAGAGATTGACTTGCCATTTGCCCACCAAACGCATACGCATATGCCCTATGGACTTCACGAAACGCGCCATCATTCAGGATGGCCTGTGCTTGGAGCCAACTGCTGGGAGAGAGCAATAATTGTTCACCACATTGTCGTCGTGACTCTGCAAGTATAATGCAAAAAAAAGCGGATATATGCTTTATCATTCAATGACTGATATTTTTTTTGGCTAATGACCATGAGTGCTCCTGAAACTTGGGGTTCTATATTGATATATATTTGCATTCTCGCTGGAGCTCCTGTGACACGCGCAGGACGCGGACCCCTTCTATCTGTTCTGTTCCAGAGCGGACACACCGCTGTCCCTAATGAATCTCAATCCTAGAGCGGAAACACCGCCGATGCGATCCCAAACAACCAACGCAGCTGAGCGAATAGACAGCTGTGACACTTAGTTCCGAAGCCGTGGGCGGCCACACCGCCAAGAAACAACGGACACACCGACAGCACGCAGCGGACACACCGCCATCTCCCCTGTATGCACTGGCATCTGTACAAACTCAAATGTTTGATTTTTAAAACATAAATAGGAAAACAAACAGATGCAAGAGAACATAAAACAATCTAAGTTTTAAAACCAACACAAAAGGAAAAACGATACAATTTTGGTCCACATGACCAAAAAATACGACATTGATGATGAATTCAGAAAAAAGCAAGACGTTTTATATCTACTACAAACACTGTCAGAAATCAAAAAGTTTTCAAAAAAAGCATTCAAGACATAGAGAAAAAACATTTTTCCGGATAACTTCGATAACTTTGGAAGCCTCCGAAAGCCAAAAAAGTTAAACCTGACTTATAAGATCAACAAATTCTTGAACTTAAAATATAACTTTGATAAATATTGCCCGAAGTTATACAAGTTGAGGTATATTAGAAGTTTACTTGAATATACTTATCCTATATTATAACTTGACTTAAGAGGACTTATAACTTCCACAACTTGGGGGGCCCATACTTGTAACGATCATCAACGATCATCAACGATCATTCACGATCATCAACGATCATCAACGATCATCAACGATCATCAACGATCATCAACGATCATCAACTATCATCAACGATCATTAACGATCATCAACGATCATCAACGATCATTAACGATCATTAACGATCATCAACGATCATCAACGATCATTAACGATCATCAACGATCATCAACGATCATTAACGATCATTAACGATCATCAACGATCATCAACGATCATTAACGATCATCAACGATCATCAACGGTCATTAACGATCATCAACGATCATCAACGATCATCAACTATCATCAACGATCATTAACGATCATCAACGATCATCAACGATCATTAACGATCATTAACGATCATCAACGATCATCAACGATCATTAACGATCATCAACGATCATCAACGATCATTAACCACCATTAGCCATCATTAACCACCACCAACCACCGTTCACCCGAGGGTATCCATCCGATTCGTCCGCCATGAGGACACCTTCGGTCCCATGGGTGTGGACCCCGACGAGGACGAATACGCCTCCGACGATGAGCCCATGGCGCAGGAGTTTCGACGCGGAACCGTCCCCCCGGGTGACCAACGAGCTGCAACCAACGAAGCGGCCAGAAACCAAGGATTCGCCATTGTTAATGGTGGTTCATGGTGGTTCATGGTGGTTCATGGTGGTTCATGGTGGTTCATGGTGGCTAATGATGGTTGATGATCGTTGATGATGGTTGATAATATGAAGAGTAAACTTGGTGGTTGATATGTTGGCAGTAATTTATCACCATCAATCAACCATCAAAATTAGTTGTTTTGGTGGTAAACTGTTTATCAAATGGTGCATGGTGATTAATGATGGTGAATTTGAAAACTAGTTATCTCTAATCATGGATATGGTGTTGATTATGCTTGGTTAATAATTCACACGTGGTTGATTAATGGTAGGGAATTGAGGATGAACAATGGTTGGCAGTGGTTAATAATGCTTGATATTGGTTAGCTTTAGTAGAAGGCCCTACCTTGTAGTGTTTGGAACTTATGCTTAAACAACGGGCTGTAGTGGTTATAACCAGCATTCAACCAGCTCGGAGACCAACTTGGGTTATACTGTAACTGGGATCACCAGTGATGGCAGGTAGAAGCGTAGTTAAATGGCTTGTTGACCAAGTCTTAGCTAGGGGCACCTGTAGCAAACCAGGATCCAACCATTGACCGACGAGAAACCATTCATTCACGGGGGCGAATTAATTATGGTAAGGTTGAATTTATTTAGGCTTATCAATCACAATTCACCATCAGTTGACCGTTAAGTAAGCAGTGGCCAACCACTGACCATCAATTAAGCATTGAGTACCGCACTAAATCATGATTGTGATACAGCCATGGTGATTCATCGTTGGGTATTATGATGGAATGTCATTTACCGTTGACCTTTGATTCAAGTTGGCTAAATGGGGAGTTCTCAAGCCACAGGGAATCAAACAAATGGTTGGATTTTTATGGATATTTGATGTACATGTCGATAAACTTTGTTGAAATAATTTACTGTTATTGATAGTCAAATCATGTTTGGAATATCCAATTTATGTTGATAAACTGGATGATTTGAGGATATCCCCACAAACCATCATAATCATGATGGTGAATTGATGGTGATAGGTCCTGGTTCTCTTGCTGGCTTGGGGTTACCGGCTGGTTCATGGTACCTTTTGGACCTTGCCGGTGGATAGGAAGTCCTTGGGGGTCGCCTTGCAATGAGCAGCAGCAAAAGGAAAGCTTGATGATTGAGACAGGGGTCATACGATATGGCCAAAGGGTTGTGCTAAATCTTCCCCTATTTGCACGTAGATCCCTCTCTGAAGCTATCCCTAGTATCCCTTGTCAATATATGACATGGGCTAGCTGGGAAGGTCCACCAACAATTGGTGTCAGACCCTTTGGTTGATCATCGAACGAGCGAGGTGGCTACCAGTACAAGACAGTCATGAAGGTGCTCGACAAAAGGTTTGAAACGTGATGACAAAGATTATTTCTGGTATTTTGGGTCTTCCCCTATTTGGAGAAACTCCCACAATTACTGTGTTGGCATCACCTTGTTTTGTTTGTAGATTCAGCGCCGGCGTTGTTCATGCGCAGGACCACGGCAACTACTGACCTGCTGGACGGGAAGTACATGACCGATCGTGCGATTGGGAAATCCGTTGTAATCCTGAAACGGATATGGGTCAACACAGCGACGAAAACGGTAAATGGAGATGGTTGATATGTCAGAATGGCTTATAATGCTTAATACTGGTTTTTGATATGGTAAATGTTGTTTGATATTTACTAGATGATGCTGACAATGATGGGCAGCAATGGTTATGTAAATGGTATGTGAGGGCAAACATCCCGAGAAAGGTATCATGAGAGTCATGAACCTTTAATCATCGTTTCTCATAGGACAGTATCATTCCCACCAATCTCACATATGGCGGTTTCTTAAAATGGGTGGACCCAAAAAATGGTTTGGTTTATTACTACTGATGATTGTTAGTGGATGATTTGGGGGACCCCCATTTTAAGAAACCATATCATGAAACTTTTTCAGCAATGGTAGGGTATGAAGTAAGACCACTCACCATGAGGCAATGTGGTGTGGGGTGTATCAAAGATTGGTATTCATGATTCATCACCCGTTACTGACCCTTATGAAACATGTTTTATGCATATCAGGTATCCGGATCAGCCATAATCAACCACTATCAGCTGTGGCTATTACAAACTATTCTGACCAACAGTCAGGAATTACCAGCATTGACAAGTGAATGACCCGTACAATGATATCGATTAATCGCCGTCATCCTTTCGATGTGACGGCAGAAAAGCGGTTATTGGCCTTGCTGCTAAACACGCGTCGGTTTCCAGAGCGAGACACTCCACGTCAACCATCAGAAGCAAAAATTAAGTGACCGTGAACTTGTCATGTGTGTTTCTTTTAAGAGTTGCATGTTTTTTGGTTGACCATTCAAACATGGTTCTTTGGTAGTTACATTAAATTAGGAAAAATTGGTATTGTCAATTACTAGTAACTACGAACAATATAAAGGTTGAGAATCACAATATTATTTTCATATCAAGCAGTGCCAAACGAAGATGAAACACCTCACACCCCTCAACCATTGACCCTCATCAAGCGGTACTGCAGTTTGTTAGGATTGTACGGGACAGTATCGACCTGAGGTATAGATTCCTTATGATTATGAACTTTTTAGAAACCACGGTAGAAAAAATCATCAACCATCATCAACAATTACTGTATCAACCATCATCAACCATCATCAACTAGCCTTTTAGAAGTTGATATTTCTGTAATCTCGGGGGTCTCAGTTTTTGTTCCGCAGAAGTTTGGCAGTTTCGAACGAACCTGGCGCTGGAGTTCAAACCTACTGGAACTGGTTGAGCTAAAACATGAAATCCCAAAGGTTGGTCAATGGTTGGTGGATAAGCCTCATTGAACAGTTGAGAATGGTAGGTCAATGATTGGTCAATGGTTGGTTCAACTGGTGGTTAGTGGTTGGTTAGTGGTTGTGGTTGAGAAGTGCGCCATTTTTGGCATGTTGGTTCCAGTTTGTGCAGGTGTGATGTTTAGTGTAGCACATGGCCGAGGGGGTTGCTCATCGTTGACAACATTAATTGTGAATTATTGACAGCTGATGATTAGCCAATGATCAAATTGATGATGGTTGATAGTCATCATCCAGACTGCTTGCCAGTCCTTGCGTGGAACCATCAGTTGGGATCATCCTTACTTGTCCTCAATGAACGTCATACATACAGCCTAGTCAGAAGAACCGATTCACAGTGGGAGAAAGTGAAGCCGCTCACAATCACAATCCGTTGTCAGCCATCATCAACCATGATTCAGCAACATTGGCCATTAAACGTTGCGAAACGTGATCAATCAGTTTGAACCAAGATTAAGCCATGATGAGCCGTTATGAACCATTGTCAATGAGTGTTTATCGTTAGCAACCATGAAATAGCCACCATTCTCCATCATGGTCAACATAAAACCATCTCTGGAATCCGAAGAGGCCAATGCCGACTAATTACAGCTGCAACTTGAGCATGTGCAGCCCCTGCAGCCTGACACAGTGCATGATGTAATTGATAGAGTTCATTGACATGTCAATGATGGTAAACTGGAAACGCAAAAAACATGTTTCATGGTTAGTCATGGTTGATCTTCAGTATGATCAACCATATTCAGCAGTAAGAACCACTATTTTTTTAGCTAGTATTGGACCAGTACTGACCATGATTTGGTTGGTGAAGCTCCAACGAATCAGCCAAGTGAATGAATTCCTATGGCAATTTGTTTTCTTGCATTGCTAGAAATAGCAATACTTGCTGGGTTGCTTTGAAATGCTTGCTCGGACATGTAACAAGCAGTCGTTGGGGCTTGTTTTGAACAAACTGGGGTAGCCCCATGTAATAGTAAGTCATAATGTTGAAAGGAAACGCTAACATTACAATGGTAATAAGATCATATATTGGTGATGAAAGCTGACATATCAATTGCCAAGTGTTCAGTTAGTCCCCGGGGATTATTGCCAACAGGATGTATTGATACGTCCACAATATGTTGGTAATAATGGTGACAAGAATGTTGATGATGGTTTGGTAGGAAGCGATTTGCAAAGATAGGTCCGGAATGTTGGGGGGAGGCAAAATCATTCGGACATGTTTTGGCTTATCCCCCCACTCTGAATTCCACTCATCCCTCACCATCTTCTAGTGATCGGGGCCATTGAAGCAAACATCACGTTGACTGGCTTCGTGGCTGGATGAATAACCCACGCCATGATAGCCATGATGTCTACTGGTGCAGACAAAACAATCAATTTGAATTTGTTTGAAGTACCAGATTTGCTTGTGGGTCAGTGTCAAGCAACAAATGGCTTTCAAGTTCCTTAACATCGGCTACTAAGACTGGTCAAGCCTAGCTATCAAAAGGGGCACAAGAGAAACCCCAACCGGTTAGATAGCCTTTGGTTGCATCATGAAACCTGCCAAAAATATAGTGTCTAATTACAATAATTTGCCACTTTTTTTCAGTGTTCCCAGTTTTAATATCTCGCCGTGAGTCAAAACCATGGAGCTGCTAAGTGAACAGTGCAGTCATGTGTTTGTATATTGATTACACATGCGGTGGTGAATGTTTGATGTGGTTCATACCCAAGTGCAACCAATATCCATCATAGATCATCATGTATCATTAAGATGCTGGCTGCAGGTCAGTTCACCCTGTACCCCTGGTGTAGCATCATTAACCATTATATTCCCAATACAATGGTTGGCTGTTATCCCCCATAATAACGGTTGATTAAGATTGACCCATCAGCAAATATAGCTCGTATATCACCTAGTTTAGTTGGTTCTTAACCCCGATTACCAATCATTACCCATTTGTTGGTCAAAAGCAACTCCTCACAGCGGTAAATGACAATCGTTGTCCAATCAGTAACCATTTGTTGGTTATTAACCCCTATTGACTCCTAACAATCTGATGTTCCCTACTTTTTGCAACTCATTATATACCTCATTCAACAGCATTGAGCTACTCTCTTGGAGTGCCAGTGGTAGGTCGTTGGGCATGAGGTCCCCATGGTGCCAGTAGTCGTTCAACACTTGGATGATCATACTCTGGGTGCCACAATCCAGACAATGTATGGACAAACATCCCAAAAGTTCTACGAAATTGTTTATTTTGGGGAACTTTCTCGGGGTGCAGCAACATGTTGTTGGAATTTCATATCATTTCATGTTTCTTGTTTTAGCTGAATTTGGCATGGGGCAAAAGTACTTTAATGCTCCATGTCGATGTTCGATTGCCCCATGGGTGGCTGTGGCACGGCTCAAGTGGCTGAAGAGCTAATGTGCGATGGAAATGCTGCGCGCGAAATCAAAAGAAGGAGAAGAAACGAGCAGCTGCGGTTGAAACGAAGCGATCTGGTTGGTGGTTTTAAACATATTTTATTTCCCATGACATTTACAAATGATTGGTTGCTTGACAGAAACCACCAACCATAGCTGCAAGGAAAGCAACACATCGCAACCAGCTGTTACCAAGCATTCAAAGCTCCGTTCCTTGGGTGCTTTCTCAAGCGATAATATCATTTATATTCACAGGCGCTGCAGCACATGCGACAGATTTATCATGATTTATCATGTATATTCAATTTCAATCATTTTTTCATGATTTATCATGTATATTCAATTTTAAGCATTTTTTTCATTTCGCGTGTGTATTTTTCTTTTAGTGACCACTCTTTGTGGGATGAGGCGACCACCAACCAGATAATGCCATATGGGTCAAGAACCAATGGCGGCCTAAACCATAGCTATGATGCTAGTAACTATCCTAATTTACCTAACTACTTACAGTATTAAGAAATGGATTATTATCAAGTATGATGCCATAGATCCACCAGATAGCCATATGGGAAACACCCATAGCTATCATCCTTTAGAAACCAGGGCTAGGAATAGACCGATCATTTTTAGGGTTCCCGAGCTGGCTTGAGAACCCCCCATCTTGGTCTTATTGTTGGTTGCTATCCCCTAGTATCAACCAAAATAATCCCAAGGAAACCATGTAATAAGGTGTTTTATTTCCGATTCTTGGCTATTATTATTATCCCTTCCTTGACCTTATAGATATCCATAGATCCACCACATAGCCATCCATGAATCGCTAGAAACAATTACTCAACATGTAAAACGATATAAAACCGCATATAACCACGGTTATCAACCATTCCTAGCCAAAGTTAACCAATTATTCCTCACTATTAACGATGATTAGCCATTATTAACCTACTATTAACCATTATTCACCTACTATAAGTCACTCTTAACCACCATAATCCCCCACAAAAGCCACATAAAAATCTTGCCATGGCCATGGATGGCTGGGCCGCCCGGGCTCCCCATGGCTCCGGGCTCACCCCGGCAGACCCCCGCGGACGGCGTGTGCCTGGCGGAGTTCTGTGAGATCTTCGATGCCTGCCACGGTGAGGCGCTCCCGCGCCGAGCAGGGCAAAGCCATGGAGAAGTGAAGAGGAATCAGTGGGAATGGTGGGGTTAATGGTTGGGTTCATAGCCAATGGTTTATAATGGTGGGAATTAACTACCAGGGTTATTAATAATGCTTTACCGCTACTATGGGTGATTACCATGGTTAGTAATGGTTTATAATGGATGATAATGGTTTATAATGGTTAATTAATAGTGGTTAATTAATAGTCTTAATGGTTATATGGTTGATAATATGGTGGGAATAATGGTTATAATGGTAATAATGGCTTATGATAATGATTAACCATGGTGAATAGTGGTTTGTAATGAATGATAATAGTAATAGTGGTTAATTATTAGTGGTTAATAATAGTGGTAATAATTAATAACCATGGTTAACCATGCTAATGGTTAATAATAGTGGTTTATTAATGCTAGTGGGGTTAGTAAGTACTAGCTAGTGGGCTTATGAGAATAGAATAGTTTTAATAGCTAACAATAGAATAACTTCATGGTTAATAATAGTGGTTGACCATGGTTGATAATGGTTCATAATGGTTTATAATGATGGTTGAGAATGGTTAGTAATGATTCCATTAATTAGTTGAAGGGGTAATAGTTTATAGAGTTGAGTGGTAATAATGGTTGATAATGCTTGTTAATGGTTGATAATTAATTGTTATTGTCAATGTCATAATAGTGGGTAATGGTAGAAGTGAATAACTTTGCCAGTGGTTTTGTTTGAACCACTTTGTTGAGAATGGCCAATAGTAGTGGCTTATAATAATGGTGGGAATGGTAATGGCTATAAGCATCATCGTGGTTGATCATCGGGGTTAAGAGTGGCTAATACTGTTTTATATAATGATAGGTCTTATAATAATGCCACTCTAGTAGGTAGGCTTATAACTAATATACTGGTTGAAAATAGTAGTTCATAATAGTGGTTAATAGTAGTGATTAACCATTGAGTGGTTGAACTAGGTTAATATATAGAGTGTTTAATCAACCTAGGAATAGCAATGGTATTGTTCTAATAGTAGATTTGTTGTACGTGATTAACCATAATAGTTTAACCTATAACCACTAATTGATTGGAATGGTAATGGTTTATAGAGGTTAATGGTTGGGTAAATCATGGTTCATAATAGAACGGCAATAATGGTGAACAGTAATTGTAATTTATAGTAGGGTCGATAATGATTATTAATCAATGGCAATGGTTGATAATGGTTGATAATGGTTACTGTAAATGTTATATTAGTGGTTAACATATTTGTAATAGTGAATAATAGAATTACTTTATTGATGTTTATGTTTTAACCACTTTGTTGATAACGGTTTTCAATAGTGGTTAAACTGGTTTGTATATCGTAGAAAATAGGTTTACAATACTGGCTTATAATCATTGTGGGAATGGTAATGGCTATAAGCACCATCGTGGTTGACAATCGAGGTTAATGATAGTGGTTAACTAGGTTAATACATAGTCGGTTGAAATTATTATTCATAGAATAGCTTAATAATGCTTATTGGAAACCACTAATGGTTATCCACCATGGTTAAGAGCCGTTTTATCATTATTATTGGCTGTATAGAATGGTTAATAAACCTAGGAATAGCAATGGTAATGGTTTATGCTGGTTAGTAATAGGTTAATACATGGTAATACAGTGTAATGATGGTGGTTAATGGCAATAATGGTCAACAATAATGGTAATTTATAGTAGGGTTAATAATGATTGTTATTTGATGGTGATGGTGGTTAATGGTTAATGGTTGATGGTTGGGTTAGTGGCCGATTGTGGCGTTGATAATACGGTTAACAGGGCTTAATGGTGGTTAATGGTGGTTAAAAATGCTTAATAGCAGTTAATGGTAATAGTTGACCATATGACCATGTCCTTATTATTACCCTGTTAATGGTTGTATATTATAGTGCTTAATGGTTAATGAGAATGGTTAATGGTTTTGCTGTTATTCATCAATGACAATAGATCATAGTGGTTAACGATGTGCTGACAATAGAGGATTAATCGTGGTCAATAGGTGGTTGATGGTGATAAGGGCGAATTAACTAACAATCAGAATAATGGTTACCGTAAGCATTGGGGTTTGTAATAGTGGTCAACTGCATGGTTAATACATAGTTTGTTACGGGTGAACAGCTGCAACCAGTACAATGGTTAATGGCAGTTGATAGTGGTAATAGTTTATAGTGGTTAATGGTGGTGAAGAAGGGTGATTGATAGTATGGTGAATAGGTGATAAACCATAATAGTTTATAGCTCTAACCACTATAATTGTCGTATATTATAGTAGTTATTGTTTAATGGTAACTCATGGTTAAAAAAACAAGGGTTGATATTGCTTAATAGTGGTTACTAAAATGGCTACATGGTAGTCAATAAAGGCTAAGTGGTAGTTTTGAAGACTGATTTAAAGTGGTCAATCGCGATTGAGAAAGCTTGATCAATAGGATTCATAACTGCTGATGCTGGTAATGATTTATATGTTATAGTGATTTTTCAACCGCAATATGTTATTCTATATAGTAGTTCTATAGTGATCATATTGATGACTATTAAGACATGGTCAATGATGACAGTCAATGGTGAAAAAGAATGGTTGTTATGGCTAAATGGTGGTTAATTCTACTACCACATCAGTTGGTTCAGTATATGAATGAATGGGCAATTTATCCATAATAAATGGCTAGGTAATAGTGTCAATTATGGTAAAAGTTGATTATGTTGGTAAATTATAGCCAAATCATGGTTAAATGGCGGTCAATTGATGCTTAAGCAAAATTAAGCAATGGTTTGACAACGATTCAAACATGACAATGACTGAAAGTGATTATTGGTGATGCTCAATCAATAGGTTTCTAGCTAGATCATGATAGTGACTTGTGAGTGGTCATGCTCAGCACAATGTTTGGTAGTTGTTAATGATGATAAAGTTGGCAAATCAGGCTATTGTAGTGGTGAATCAAAGATATGTTGACCCCGGATTCCCGGATCAAAAAGTTGGGGCCGTCTCCCCGCTCAATCTTGGCTATCTCAGATAAACATGTTTTCCTTACCGTCCGATTTTTCAACAGTCACTCATAATCAACAGTCACTCATAATGATAACCCACAGATGATGAATCAACCCATTTTCCTTGCCTTGAATTTTGTGTGTTTCTTGATTTTTTTCCTTCCCTTTCTCTTGATACGTTTCTTCATTTTTATCCTTTTCCCAACGAAATGTGTGTGTCAAAGGGGATTGATCAATTTGGGGGATGCCCGGCATTTTTTCCGGAGATCACAACCCATCAATGGGGGTCACCCCTTCTTAAAGAAAAGATGTCAAAGTATTTATTCAGAGATCGATCAATTGGGGGAGGTGTTTTGGGGGGGATGATTAGCTAACATTGTTCTACTCATGGTTCTGTATGTTTCTTCATCCTTTTCTTCTATTGAAAGTAAGGGAACCAAAGGTTAGTGTTCACAAATCCAGGGTCAAAGCTCCATCATCAGGCTGCCATTCCCTGTGGTATCCTTTGTTTGAATTGAAATGGAACAATATGGTGGTTTCTCAAAATAGGGGTACCCCAAAATCATCCATTATTCATTATTTATAACAACAAACCAGCCATTTTTAGGGCTCCCTATTTTGAGAAACACCGATATCGCATCAGTAAGAAATGATGGTTTGATTGGGGGTTGTACCCTTTCAATACTTTGCCCTGTCGTATCTACTTGTTTTATCCTGTTGGCTCCCCAAAAAAGCAGGTCAGAAAGGATATTGATTGGGGCTTGTTGTTTGAGATGGGAAAGGATAATTGTGGGTATAAGTAATCCAACAGTGTGGTTTCGGTTCGGTTCGGTTTCGGTTTTCGGAAACTGATAGGGGACGGTTCGGTTCATAATCGGTTTCAGTTCCTGTCGGTTCGTTGTGCGTGTCGGTTCGGTTCGGTTCGGTTCCACAGGGCAGACGGAATAGATGTTGAGAGAGTCTTTGTTTCATATAGTCATGTCTGTATAGATTTGCTTTTTGAAGGGTCTAGAAAAAGCCAATCCAGTCAAAAGGAGGAGAAACGTACATATATAGAAAGGAAAAGGAAAGGGAAGAAAAAGAGAAGGAAAAGGAAAGGAGACGAAAATAAAAGGGAGACTGGATTTGCTTTTTCCAGGGGCTGGAAAAAACAAATGCAGCCAAAAGGAAAAGAAACAGTAAAAGGAAAGCAAAATGAAAAGGAGACAGGATTTGCTTTTTCCAAGGGCTGGAAAAAGCAAATCCAGCCAAAAGGAACAGAAACAATAAAGGAAAGGAAAATGAAAAGGATACCGAATTTGCTTTTTCCAGGGGCTGGAAAACGCAAATCCAGCCAAAAGGAAAAGAATCAGTAAAAGGAAAGAAAAATCCAGACAGGATGAAGTTTGAGAGAGTTTTGATGGTTTAGTCATGACACATAGTAGCGCATAATGATGATTACGATCAATAACCTCACAACTGTTTAAGAATTAAGATTATCAGGATTGATAGAACGAAGCTCGGTTGAGTTGATTCGGTTCAGCCCGGTTCGGTTCAGCCGGTTCTGCCATCATTTTTTTGGGGTTTGGAGGCGGTTCGGTTCATGGTTCGGTTCTCCACGGTTCCCCGATTAGACCGGTTCAGCCCGGTTTCGGTTCAGCCGGTTCGGTTCCACCGGTTCGGTTCGGTTCCCGAACCTCTCTGATCCAAGTGAATTTAGCATTTGTAAAATGTGGGGGGGACATTGATTCATAGGTGGTATTGATTCATAGGTGGTATTGATTCATGAGTGGTATTGATTCATAGGTATTTATCAATCCTATGTTGCCATTTATATACACCTATTCAAAGAATGGTAGCACTGATGGGTAAATAAAGAATGCTTTTTTTGTTTACATTCATTAGTAGATTGGATTCAGCTGTTGATTCATTAATCGAATTGTTTTCTTAAACATGTTTGATCATCAAAGAATGGCAAAGAATGGTTCATATTGATGGATCGTTGATGGTGGTTGATGGTGAATCAATGACTGGTGGATATTATTGATTCGTTGATGTTGAATCAATAGTAAATGTTTAACGTCGGTAAATGGGGGTTTCTCAAGCCACCAAACCAGTGATTGACAATCAATGATGAATGATCAAGGATTAATGGGTGATCAATGAGAATTTACTTGATGTTAGATCAAGGGTTAGTTAGTGGTGACTGAACGATTTGTGGTTTGTAATTGTTATTGGGAAAGGATAATGACAATACTTAATGATCGTTAAACGCAATGTTGCATGGTTGGAATAGTTTGACGGTAGTTAAATATAGTCAATGATGGTTTGTCAAAGATGATTGACACATCGGTGTTACTCAAAATAGGGGACTCCCTAGTCATCCAATATCCATTTACAATAGCAAACCGTCCATTTTTCGGGGGTACCCCTATTTTGAAAAAAACACCACATGATCGACAAATGGTTTGACCATGGTTACTGATGGTGAATCGTGGTGATTGATCAGGTTTGATGGTGATCAATGATTGTTGGTGATGATCAATTAATGATGACAACTGTGGCAATAGGCATGGTTGCAAATCCATACCAGCAGTTGGTGTAGTGGCTGACAGTGGTGAGCCATAGTGCTGACCGCTGCAGTTTGTGTTTTGTATAGCGCGAATAGAGACCACTGCTCATTACACAATCATGGACAGTACATGATAGTTTTGTGCTCATGAGACCTTGATTGGGGTACCAAGAATTTGTGTTCAGCGTACCTTCTCACTTGAAGATCAGTATGTCTAAATTTGCATCCTCGTGTAGAATTAAAAAGCAAAGTGCATGAACCACGTTAGATACAAGTCAGAACCGCGATGTGACACCTGGAGAACAGCACCTTTTGAGTTCACTGATGCTTTACCAACAAACCAGAGAAATTACTTGACAAAAGATATGCTTAGACATGAGAACTAGATAACGGCCATCTCAGTGATGATAGTAATGATCTCATCATCAACCATTGATTTAGTGTACAGTTATATGTGGGTTGGGACCCCAGGGATGGTTTATTACTATAAATGCCGAATATACAGGATGATTTGGGGGTACCCTTGTTTTGAGAAACCAACAGATATCAAAGACATGAATCCCCTGTCTTGCTCCTACGCCTGCACCAACTCCTACTCGGATCCCTACAACCCCTACCTAACTCTTGCCATTTCAGGGGGGAGCAGCCGAGCCAAGTAACAAGAATTAAGTCAACACGGGGGGCCTAGCCATTTCAGAGGGCTCCGGAGCCAAGGAAAAGAATTAAATCTTGATTTAATTCCTTTGTGAACGCCTTTCAGAAGCGGATCAGGCAGCGCATGGCCCAAAGAATTAGATTTGGATTCAATTCTTTTGACAAGGGCTGGCAATGAAAAAAAATAAAATCGTGATTCCAGACTAGCAAGGAATATGTTTCAATGGATAGAAGATAAAGAATTTGATTCAGATTGAATCTTATTTAACTCTTGCATTTACTCCTTTTCCTGACTGCAACTCTCGATAAACAACAGTGCAACCTGCGGGTAAGGTAGTGCCGGCGGCAGAAATCAATCAATAAATTCAATCAATATTGTTTAATGATTCATGATCATGGTTAGCAGTAGTGGTAGTCACTGATGATGGTCATTAATACGATTAACCACCACCAACTAAGTATGAATAAGATCAATATGAGCCATTGTCAGTGAATACCGCAGTACTGACTGTGTGAGTTCAGAAAACATGGTAATGTGATACTGCTGATGTTCATCACTAGCAAGTCATCAACTTAGTGGATAGTGCGATTATCAACCACAACCGGTGATTGAACCATCTTAAACAGTTTTAAACACTATCCACTAAGTTGATCCAAGCACCGTCAAAACCGTTGCAGCAGTGAAAGTTACCAACCCATCATGAACAATGACCTTTTTGAATCTCCAACTTGCACCATGTGAGGCATCGCACTGCGCGATGCCAGTTGCAAAGTACACCAGACAAACCCATCATTAACGATGACAATGACTATTAGTGCCTTGTGTTGTTGTTCATCAATAGGCTGCTCAAGTTGATGGTTTCGGCATGACCGTGATTACAGTACGCGGAATACCGTTGATTGGTCGTCGTTGGTATTTGTTGGTGATGAATTTCAATCATGGTAGATCATATCGGGCACCAACAGTCTTGGATGACACTGATTTTTACTTCCCTGGAAACAAAAACAGAAAGATACGCGCATTCTACCCCGGTTTTGGAGGGTTGGTTACTGTGTCTACTGGTAAGTCATGCGGCATTAGAATTTGGATTGAATTTGCTCATCCAGTTTTTTTAGATTTGATATCTGTTTGTTTGTCTATAAATGATAGCGCGTGCGTCCACCAATAGCCATTAATAATGGGGAAACTACCGTTTCTGGGTAGTATGACATTTATGGACATACGCATTGAGACATAAGCTTTGTGCGGTACATCGAACTGTGTTTGGCTCCTGGTGATGAATTCAAGTCAAGAAATTGAATGGAACAGTGACATACCAACAACTATGGTCACAGTTTTACGACCCAGAAAGATAAAATTGTAGATGCTATGCATACGATCTCCTTCAGACCATTTGACTCATGAAACAAACAAAATCGCAGAACAAGTGAAGCCCTCAGCTTGAGCACGGCTACTGCGAGGCTTTGAGGAGCAGGTGCACGACTAAAGAGCAAAGGGCCGCGTAGCAAGCGCAAACAAATTGAGAGGTCGCTCGATGAAAGCGGGATGGCGGAGCTGTCTTAGCCCAAGCCCTTTAGTGAAACGTGCTTCTCACGCTCGGGTCGCGCAGATATATAGCGTTTCTACCGGCGCCCCCGATTGAACACGCTGTGCTGACAGGTGGCTCGAAGGGGCAGAAGTGACCCAGCGCCAAGCTGCAACAACGATTCTTGGAATTCCCGGGGCAGCCTTTGCGGCTGGCAACAGGTGGGTGGTGACTTGCAATTGTTTTTGATTTTCAATTTTTGGTGGCATGATTTTCATAATATTCTTTGTTTTTCATCTTCAGATATAAAAATGGTCGCATTGTCTGCACAATTGTCTTCTGCTATAGCCACGGCTCACGCTTGGGGCCTTTTGATTTGCTTCTGCGGCCCCGGTCTATCAACTGGTAACACGCTTCTTGCGGCCGTTCAAGGCGCTCTTCCTTTCCATGGCAGCAACGGGTCCAACGAAACCGAATCTGCATTGATTTGCGCCGCACGGGCGGTCCTTCTTGCCAGCGCCGCCTCACTATTGCTTTCATGATGGTCCCATGATTGCCGACGTTCTGCCCCAGATCGGTTGATCCCAGCGTAAATATGTTTTTTGTTTGGGCGAGCAGGCCTCCCACGGCCCCATGACGGTCTCCCAATTGCTTGCGGCACTATAGGAATGCCATGCCAGCGTGCCATGAGATTGTCAAACCAGATGAGATGATTTCCCGCTAAGCGGGCCATACAACTAAGTGGCACGAAAATGCCATGAATTTCTTTACCATGCCAGGCCGGGTTTCACTTGGTTGAAGTTGAAACGGCATCTAAGGAAACGATGCTGGTGCAGTCAGGGGGCCTGAGCAGTGGGTTGCTCGTGGCAGATGGTGATTTCCAAAGTGTCAAACGTTTGTGGTTGTTGAAAATCATAAGTCCCAATTGTTTGCATGTAACTTGACAATGTTTCAGTTGATTGACAATGTCACCATGATTGAGAAAATGTGATAACATGTGATAACTAGTTTGCGCATTCGGACCTTGAGGCGTACTGGACATTGTTACTGTGAACAAGCCATTGGTTTGCCTAATTGCCCTTGTGCGGACAAGGGAAAAGTGGATCATGATAGTCCCCTTTTGCATGAGTATAAGTTGATGATTGATGTCACACATTCATGGTTCATTTGATGATTGATTATGTGCAGCACTGATCAAGATGGTTCAGTTGAAGTACATGTGCATCATGTATGTTGGTAATTGTTAGTATACATGATCGCCAAACAGTAGAGCAGGGCCACTTTCAGCGATGTTAATTGGTGAATGTTTGACGGGGCCATCCCATTCAGGTGGAGCCTGCGATGGCGCCAAATCCTGGTGGTTGATGGCTGACAAACTGACTGATGAGGATAGGTTGTTGGTGGCCACTAGGGTTTAGGGGATTGTGGGTAGGGTCAATCAAAAAATTAGTGTCAGTACATGGGTTAAATTGATTGGTTGCCAGTGACAACTGCATGTGTATTCGAAGAGAGTGACGCTGACCCAGGAAATCTCCGGATGCAAATTGGGTTTGCCCAGGCGACGTTTGTGTGAAGATTCCTTGAGCAAATGTTTGCCCTTGGATCAGGAGCCGGGCCTGGCGATGGTGAGATTCCACAGCGGTAGATCCAGCTCGAACGATATACCCGTTGCCCATCATAGCTCTCAATCCACCATCAAATACAAGAGGTTGATGCGGATCTCCGATTACTTGTCGATCATATTTCATCTATTTTCAGTTATAGTTTTGAATTAAAACAAATTCCAGGGAACATTCGGGAACGTTGTAGCTACATGTTTATCATAATTCATAATGATATAGTTAGATATGTTTTAAACAATGGCGCCATGCCTAGTTTCTGCCAAACAAAAACCAAATCAATGGCGCATGGTGAACTCCCATCGCAATCTTTGGGGCAAAAAATTGCAGAACCGTTGCGATGCCACGTGTTGACTAACATCGATACCTGATCTTTTGGGTTGATGTGGTTGCAAGGGTTTAAACCTGGCTAGTGGTTTCAAACGTTTTTTGTTTTCCTTAGTGCTAACACATAAATTAGTTGGTTGGTTGGCCATTTTTTCCCATAGCCGTGGTTCAACCACCAACCAGAAACATATCCAGACTCAGCATCACATTTTCGGCTGCAGATCAGAGTCTTCAAATGTGTTTTTTTTTTGTGTGTGTGTGTGAGAGTGAAAGCCAGCTTGCACTTTTGTTTGTTGTATCACTTGCGGGTTGATTAAGGGCTGATAAGGGCAGTTTGTTGATTTTTTGCTGTGTCAACTTGTGTCACTGCAGGTTTGTAGTTTTTTCATGATACAATTGTTTGGAAACAACCCTGAAAAAGTTGTACCCTGTGTCAATATTGCCTTTGGAATATACTCATAGTAACAGTTGTCAAGATATAACTTTGAGTAACAAGATATATTTTTAGACACTTTTAGTATACTTTAGAAACTGTTTGTTTGGAAACTTGACAACCGCGGATCTATCAGCACTACCGTGCTGGTGCTTTCTCCATGTGGATCTCCCATTGGACCAGCTGTGTCGATATGACTCACCTCACAGGGTTCCACCATGAAAGTTGTAGCCACTTGGTGAGACCCGGCCTCGTGTGCAACAAACACCGAGCTGCGGCAGATGGTTTCATCCCACAAGAGAAGAATGTTGAGTTGATGGATGTGGTTGTTTCTCAAAATAGGGGACCCCCAAATCATCCCTCATTAACCATTTATAGGTGATAAACCAACCATTTTTGTGGGTCCCCCATTTTGAGAAACCCCCAAGTGATTGCATGTTTAATCGTATATTAAGGGTTAATCAATGCTCAATCAATGATTCATATCCCTTATAGATAGCTACAGCTAAGCATTTACTGGCCCTTAATTAGTTATGGGGGATAATAACTGAAAAATACGGTGAATAATGGACAATGAATACCAGTTATCATAACTGGTTGCTGGTTTCAAATCATTTTGATTTTCAAGCATAGCAACTGGGATGGATTCGAATTCACGAGCACATGTAACCACCAAGCAGACGCCAGACTCGTGGAGTTCCAAATCGGCACAGACATTGAACCACATTGGATAACCATCATCAAGCATCATCGCTTGCTAGCAAATTTTTGGTGACCGGTTGATGACGGCTAATGATTGTGAGGAATGGTAAATAATTGTTCTGCATTCATATCCATTGTTGAGCCATTATTAGCATGGTATTCACCAACATAAGCCATGCTCAACCATGATGACCCCCACCATGTGCAAATGTGTTTTCTGTCTGACAGGAGGAGTCCCGAAAATTGTGGCCTGGCAGTGCAGGTTAATCAGCTGGTTACCGGGCGGTTTCCAGTGGTTGACGTGGAGCTTGATAATGGCTGAGTAATGTAGTGGTGGATAACGGCTATCTAGTCAGGGGTTAATCATGCTGAATAGTGGAATATTTAAAGCACTACTATGGCTAAGCAGTGGTTAGGTTGACTGAGTAGCGTAGTGACGTGGTTGGTGATACTCAATGGTTCGAGATGGCTAAGTGTGGGTGACAATGTTTAGGAATGGTTAATGATAAGGCATGATGACCAGTTGTCATGATTTATCGGATAGGTAATGACGTGCGATAATCATGATTGATCACCAGCGACTTGTGATGAATGGGTTTAATAATGGGTAATCTGAAGTAAACTTAGGGGATAATGGCCAACGTGTATTGTCAATTGATCAACTGGCTAACAGAGTTTCTACAGTGTGCGCCGGTTTGTCGGAGATCACTGTGTTAAATCACCAAAGAATAGCATCCAGTGCCACAAATGATGGTAGACACAATTGGTTGTAAACTTACTAGTATCGATATTGTGTACACCAACTTTGTTTCATACTGTTCTTGCCCGTGGTCACCCACTATTGTTTCATTAGGATGCGTGAATACCTTGATATTGTAAAGTGTTCATATGGCCCACTTCGCACCAGTTGCATGACTGTCGCAATGGACTCCAACTTCCTTGTTCTTGTTGAATTCAATCAATTGGACTGTTAGACAATGTGGGTCTCAACTATCAATCGCAAGTTGTGTTCAACTAAGATTCATGGAGTTAACATGGGTTAAGTCAGTATCCATCCTACAGCGTTAGGACCTGACTTACAGCGGAACTGTTTAGGGCTACCTTCCAGGCCTCTGATTCGGGGGCTGCTCAACCATGACCAGCTTCACAGTTGCATCATCCGCCATCAAAGTACTAAATCATGGTGTGACCTGCTGGGTGATGGTCTCCAGATGGTTGATACGGCGCTGTCCATGCTCCCAAATTCACCGGCTGGATGTGGGTAACATTGTTTGGCGATGTTGGGAGATCGTGTTGGAATTTGTCGTATGTCCAGGCTGTCCATGGTTTGTTGCCAAAAAAGCTGCTTTTTGGGATGCCCCTAAAATTGTCATGTTGAGATAGTACTGTTTATCTTGGGAAGCTGAAATTTCCTGTGGTGTTTACCATCAACCATCCATGAAATCATGGATTTCACCAGCTTTCCTTGCGCTTGGTATACACCAGAAGTGGCAGTGGGTCAAACCCCTGTACCCCTAGTTCCCCTATCATTAACCATTGTTTTCCTTGTTATTGTAGGTTATCATCCCCATTATTGGTTGGTTAGTATTGACCAAGTGAGTGGCTAACTCCAAGGGACCGTGGGATTTCTGGACCTGGATCCAACTCATTTTTCTCCAGTTGGGCCGGCCCGGCGTCCAAGCCATGGACATCTACGTCCATCAAGGTGCTACTAAAACATGTGGTGACCTGCTTCTGGAAGCCTAGGTTGGTGGATACACCTGGGTCTAGTGAGTCTAGTGGATGTTTTCGCAGGTGGTTCACTGGCAGCAACCAAGGCATGCCAAGTTCTCGCGCCACTTCTGCCAGATGATGGATTGCAGGCCCCTGATGCCGATCCAGCTGATTCCAGTTGCACCGTTGCTGGTGGAAGAGTTGCCAGGTGCATCAGCCCCTGGATCTAAGCAACACAACGATTCCAACACCATGATCCAGGGTTGCAACCATGTAAACTTTTAATTGCTGTTGGTATATATAATGGTTCAACCAGCAATCATAACAACAACAGTGATCCTATAATGGTATACTCAACCATGAATTACTGTTTCTCTTGGTAAACCTTGATAGGAACAATGGTTGAACCATCGACAAGTTCTTTGTCAGAAAGAGTTGCTTATTCAACTGTTGTTTGTCAAGTTCTTTCAGTGCTACCTTGGAGCTACTACTTGGCCTTCAGCTGGTGTTGGGATTCCCAGCAGCTGCCAAACACAACGATGCTGCGAAAACGCTCTATAAATCCAAGCTGTTGATTGGTCAGAGTAGGTGACTGTACTAAGGTGACTGTACCAGGTGACTGTTCTAGTTGGTACGCATGTGTCACCATGTGTCTATTGAATGCTATAGATGAGGGTACTATATACACCTTGAGACTCCCAGGCTGCAACACTTGAAACGGGGTTTTGCTTGACTTGCTATGAGACTGGAACAAAAATTGGAGTTTGGATCATGTCCTGCATCATCCGTCGAAAGTCAGGTTGCTGTCCTTTGGAACCGTTCTGGCACCAATCCCAACAAATGTACTGTTCTGGTCATGTATGGGCTGTTCTCCAGGGGTACCAGGGCTTTGATCCTCACAGACATATATGCATAGAATTCGAAGTAAAGCAGTTATGGCAAGACGGGGTCTGGCACTATCATAGCTTTGAATGCATCCGTTTGTTGATTGCTGACTAACTTTCACTGATGTTGGTTCTGCTAGGAAAAGATCAAACTCATGATGGGTCGGATGCAAAAAGGCGTTGCTCGGACAACACAGATATATTCCTGTGATTTTAACAATCTTGAACAGTCAAATTAGATTGCCATGAGAAGCGCATAGTTGGGATCGCTCGAAGCTTTTTATCACTTCAATCATGTCTCAGATAAAGGAGAAACCAACCATAGATAAAAAGACCCGTTATCATATTCTTGATAACGGTTTACACAACCCAATCGTACTCAAGCAAATGGCTGGCCAATGGTATCCAGTCAATCGATAATTTGGTTCATAAACGCTGGTTGTTCAGTGGTTCATCATGATTGGTAGTCAATCAATCATTGGGTACATTGTGATTATTAACCGGCAATAACATCATCAATCATAATAATGATTCAGCAACACGGCTTGATAAAACACTTTTTGCAAATCACTGGTTGCTTGGTGCCACCACAATCTCACCAAAAAATCCGGCTTGAAGAGCTCGTGGGATGGTAACAATCGGTATACTTGATTGCTATATACTATATTGAATATGTTGTTGATTTGGGTGAATAGCAGTCTTTGTTGTTTCTCCTAATGCGCATATTGAAAGCAGTTGTTGGTTTCTATGTTGTTCATATTGGATTTCCACGGCAACAACAATACTAATACCCATGACCATACCGTTTTCTATCATTTTTTAATGGTTTTCTATAAGTTTTTGTCGTCTATATTGCCTATGGTTTTCTATGACTGGCTATTTTTTCACGGTTGTCCATGTTTTTTTGATGGTTTTCCATGGCTGCCCCCATCCTTTGACACTTCATGAGCACACCTTTTTAGGGGTCGTTGGTTTTATCTCGGCGTTTTGGCTGTGAGGATCCGGGCAGAACGGCACAAGGAGCAGAATCATGAGATGATGCCCGTGGTGGTCGGGGAACACGGGTGAACCATACATGAAGCATCGAGGTTGCTCGTGGCTTTCTGGGAGTGGGTTGCATTCAGAGAATTGATGTTTTTTTCGAGGGTTCTATAGTGGTTAGAACCATTGATGATGGTTAATCATAGGGAATCAAGAGCAACACGAATTGATGAAGAACTATTTGGTGGTTTGATTGACATGTTTTATTTTCCCATATTTTAACCAACTGTTTGTTGGTTGACAAGCATATTTTTCATAGGGTTGGTTCAACCACCCACCAGCATTGAATACCCAGAACACATTGGTTGTTGAACTGAGCAGGCTGAACCATCAATGCTGTTTGTTGTTGGCCACAGTTTGGGCTCCCATGTAGAGGATCCAGTTGGATAAACTCTCCAAGTCTTTGATGGTATACCGCTATGTGTCACTCGTGAAACTCGGGGGCGCATTTTAATACAACTTAATGTTTGGATCTCCCATGTGTAAGATGGAGGAATTGTACGTCTCATGATTCAGCAACAGAAGCTAGGGACGTAACTAACTATCACCAATGACTACAGTGGTTGGTCATGGTCCATACTTCGAGCTCAAAATGATTGATCCTCCGATTCAAAGGTGGCCTGGAACCAGAGTAAAAAACGATGACCTGCAAAGGATCCTTGTATGGTGGAGAATGAGGCTTGCTTACCAGAAAATTGACCATCTGTCGATATCAATGGTTGTATGATTGTATAAATGATTTTGTTTGTGTCTTTTGTTGATGATTATTCTTGCCGATTTGTTGGATAATGCCGGTTGACAGCCCATAACCAAGAGTCGTGTGGAGAAAACCCACCAAACAGATGAGCGAAGGAACACTATTGGCCACCAACAAGTGTTCTTTGTTTGCCTTGAGAAACGGGCGATTTTGGCTACCCTCCTTTTTAGGGAACACCTCCATGTGTGCATAGATTAATTAAGCGCCTACCCACCATCCAAAAGAAGTTGTCAGTGGATGGTACATGACCAAAATGAAAGCCAACCACGATATGGATGCCACCTTCAGCTATTCAGACAAACACTATCTACGATACCACCATCATTGACAAAATTGATCCTCCCAACAAGGGTCAACTACACGGTTCAAAATCATAATAATCATTATATGAGTATATATGAATCATGATAAGAGAAAGGCACTGTCAACCATCAAAATCATCACTATCATCAATAATCATACAATGCTCAAATCACCAACCATGGTTAACTAGTAGTTCATGATGGTCTGCCCAGATGAGCTGAGGGGGACGTTAATTATGATCTTTTTGAAAGTGCACCAGGTCAATAACAGACCTGCGGGAGCAATGGTAGCGTGTAAGTTTTGAGTTTCAGCGAGCGGCGGCCAGGAGTGGCCAGTAGCCCATGGATCCAAATGGTCGCCACACAGAAAACACCTGGTATACTGAATGATCGTGGTGAATGATAATACTAGATGGTAGCACAATTGTAGCATATTACTCAATGATAATAGTGAATAAATATGAAGAACTGACCAACAACAATTGTGCTTCATGTCGATTGAAGGCCCTCTGTCAGTCTCAAATCACTGAATTCAATGCAATTCTTCATCTACAGATGCATACCTTTTTTTGGACGCGTTTACCAAATATGATGTTTGCACTGAGACCAGAAGCACGTTGTGATGCAATTTGCCAAGTGTCTGTCACTTCGTAGCACAACCCCTTGAAGACGTGGAGTTGGTTTACCCTGTGATGCTGCAAGGCAGCTATGTTCAACCAACTAACAGTTCAAGGTGACCTTCCAGCAAGTCTCACTGAAAAGGGCCCTCATTCGAAAATGTGTTCAAAGCCTTTGCGTGGGAGTTCGAGACCAACGAGTGAACCGTGTAAACTTCATCGCGCTTAACAAAGCCGCAGCAAAAGTATGGCGGCCGCCATGCAAGAAATCCTCTACCACAAAAACTACGTGAAGTGTGTAGAATCATGATGGAAGCTGTTTCTACGCAAAGGATCTTGCTGGTTTTGGAGCATGTGTTCAAAAATATGCCGGTTTGCTTCGTCAACATGGCAGGTTAAAGCGACCGCATGACGTCATGGCTTGCAGATGGGTCATTCCCTTGGCGCCTGAGGTTCTGTTGATCCTGGTGGTGCTGCTGGGTTTCATCGCGTTCAGCCTCACTGTTTGTTGCTGCTGGGACTGCAGTTGATGCAGCCGTGGCAGGCCATGGTTCCGGGCAACTGGTTGAGAATTGTGACTTGTGGTAAATAAATAAGTGGTTCATAGTAGCTGATACTTGGCAAATAGCATGAAATAGCCGTTGCATGCTGTTGCAGGTTCAGGTACCTGATAAATTTAGAAAGTGGTGAAGAGTGTCGGAAGGAAGTTGTGGCGATGGCAGCTGATGATAAAGAAGAACCAACCATTGGGGGAATGTTGGGTGGTATAGATGGGTATAGGTTCATATACCTACAAGTGTAGACCAGTATTTACCCCTGACTGGCGCTGATTTTTGCGGTGGCGGTCGTCAGCTTGAATGGCTTTTCTTCTCAGCGAGTACGTCTTTTTGTACCATCATTGTGCGTTGTTGTTGTTGTTGTTGTTGTTGTTGTTGTTGTTGTTGTTGTTGTTGTTGCTTTGAACGATACGGGATACTCGACGGGTGTTTATTCATCAAGTAATACTGCCTCCATTGGCTATCTTCCTGAATGGCGTTGCTGAACGTAGAGAGTGATTTGGACATTGCCACATGTCATGGTTTTTCACTGGATTGACTGATGGGTGTGTTCCCATCATGATTTCTTGGAGGCTCGGGTGTCAGGAGTGTCCTGTGATGTTGGGCTAGAACCTTGAAGTGAACAAATCAGGGGGCACTACCACTCAGAAGCTGAACATGAGGGCTAGACCACCCAAATGCTTCCCTTTATGCACCATCAGCAGGCACCCTCCCAAGTTTCAAGTACAACCACCCACCATTCCAATGACTCTTATCGAAGAAAGGGGCTTGGCATATAGCCTTAACATGCCTTAACCATCACCAACCCAGCTATTGAAGTTAGATGCCAGGTATGTACCTCTGGTGTGGGTGCTCGTACTCCCATGCTGGACTCATCATGATTATGATTTTTTCACATTTTATCCTTGAGAAAACTTGGGATGAACCATCAATGAATCACTGATCCCATTCCTGTCCCCATCCTTTCCCTCCAATGGGGAAAGCCAATCGGTTTGGAAGGTGAACGAACCAACCTGGTGAACAGCGCGACTTGCTTCAGGTGTATCCCCACAGCCATCTAGCGACATTTTCCAGCCCCTTTTTATAGAAACCAAGGGTCATCTAACGTGGGAGGCATGACTGTGGTCCTCCATGGTAGTGTCGTTCACCATGGTCACCATGAGCCGCACCACGCACTGCAGGCGTGGATTATTCCGAGGACTTTCTCACCTACTTGGAAGAGTTTGAGGGCTCAGCCGGTTGTAACGCACCAGCTTGGGTGTTGGCGATTGATACCACTAGGTTGGGTTTGAACCATGGTTGTTAGTGAAATGGGGTTTTATCAAACTTGGGAGCTCCAAAATTGATTGGTACCCCTAAGATGGCTTGCGGTGAACAACAGATTCATGATGGTTTTTCAGAGGTTAATAGTGCTTTCATATGGTGAGTCTTGGTCGTGCCCAATGGCACCGCCCGACAAACTGCTGGCTTCGTAAATGGCCGATGTGTTCGATGGGAAAACACGAGCTGCAAAATCATGCTTGGGGTGTGGTTGGACATGGATCTCCCATATGAAATATCAAATTATGACCCAAGTCTCAACTTTGTAAGCCTTAGCCGCGGTTATCAATGAATATATAACTATGGTTAAGAATTCATGGATACCCGCGTTCAATAATGGTGACTAGTGGACAATCGGAGACACTAACCAACAAGACTAATTTTATACCAAGTATGCGGCCATGGGATGCCATGGGTACCAACCTCCCAAGAAACGGGAATTGGCACGCATCCCAAGAGCTTCTTTGGAGTTTGCTGCTTGGTTACATACCCACAGCCAAAGATTTACACCCCGACGGGTCACAGTAGATACCACCCGGCATTGTGAGAGAAACACAATTCCTTGAACCCCCTGGGTCAACCAACCTCCTTGCTCAGTGGGAACCTCAAGTTCCGGTGACAATTCCCCAATAATGCTAGGTTTGCCAGTGCAGGGTGACAACTGCCATTATGCACAACTATTTTTTCTATTGTTGAAATCTATGGTGAATGAATTATGGGTACAGTACATAGTGAAATCGCAACTGCAGCATAGATATTGTTTACCTTTATGGTTGATAGTATTGTTAATATCATTCTAATCATCTAGAAATCGCTGTATTGTTGATAATGAAAGTTGATTGATGCTAATAGCAACATATCACTAGTCATTCGCTATCAACTGATGTCATCAGTTGTATTGACTATGGCTCTGAGTGCTTATGAGGATTTCCTAGCTACAGGCTGTGATATCATGGATTATTGATTAGTTGTTAGCTGCAAGCAGAACTATGAACCAAAATGGCTATGACCAGTTGTTCTTGGCTATGTTACATGTTTGTAACCAGTTTCTTAGGTCTTACTCTTTTACTATCCTTCCTGAAGGTTTGAAAGTTAGGTTTGAGCGCCCAGCAGCTATGGTTTTCTGGCGCAATCTCAGCCGGTCGAACTACTGTTCTTGAACCAGTTGTGGCTTTCTTGGCTGGTTTACTGTTCTTGGCTGGTTACTGGGTGGATTACAGCCATGAACTTAGCTTTTTAGCTTTTTTGGGATATGATTGATTTACCATATAACCATATATAACCACTAAAAGTTAGACTTTTAGCAAGGGATCTAGCAGCCACCAAGAGATTCCACAAAACCATAAGCAAAACCCCATGGTTCTTGATTTCCTCCGTCATGAGGCAAGACGAGTCGTGTTGTTGCGGCCAGGTCCAATCTCATCTCATCCAAGTGCCGCAGGCTCTGCTGGTGCGTTTCACGAGTCAATGACCATGCTAGTAGGGCTAGTAGTAAGGCTAGGAATGGTTTATTAATGCTTGAACATGGTTGATTCATCGTTGATTAATGCTTCGTTCATGGTTGGTTCATTGTTGATAAATGATTGATAGATGGTTTGTGGTTCAGAGTTCATGGTTAATGTTTGATTATGTAGATCACAGTGGCTAGTGGTTGATTGATGGTTTGTTGGCTAATCATTTACTAGCTGATCAGTATTTTCTTGAAAAGTGGTTGATAATTCATCAATGATCATTATTTGATGATGGTTGATTGATGGCCATTGGTTTCTCGTGAGTGATTAACAATCACTGAGTGGTGTTTGATTAGTGGCTGCTTGTAAAAAATAATCGCTAATCATGGCTGATGTCCAGTAATGATTTGCAAGATGGTAACAGCCAACCATGATGTTGAATGACCATGAGAAAGACAGCTAATTAATAATTCTAGTACCAAACATGAGCGTTCGTGATGACCATCAAAAATGGTACTGGCTTTGCGATTGTCACCAACGAGCTGATATCACCCATGAGCCCCGCAAATGTATGCTTAGTGGCCAACAATGGTTGATGATGCTTCAGAATGGATAATGATCGCTGGTTGCTGATGATCGATGATGGCCGGTTGATGCTTGAATGATAATTGGTTGATCGTGGATGGTTAGTGCGCGGAGTATTGACCATTCCGAACCACTATTTACCGGTATGAACAACCATTGCTGTCAGTACCATTGTTAACCAATATGATCAAGTATTAGTCATTATGTTCCACTATTATCAATTAGCCCATGATCAACCATTATTTCACCAATCTGAACCATTATTGACAATTATCAATGATGAGTCATGACTATTTTGCACTATAAACTCTTATCAACCATTATAAACCAATAGAATCCTTGTGGTCGCCCTTGGACCAGTCGCCTCCAAGTCGCGAAACCGCCACCAGGAGAGCCACTGAGATCCGCGAAACCACGCGCAGTGCGATGCACTTGGACCGGACCAAGACCATTTAAGAGCGATCCACGGCCCCAGCCGCGTTGCCGGCGACGCTCCATGGTGGTTGGCATATGGATATGGGTCAAGCAGTTAACCAACCAATAATGGTGGATGGTAGCCAACAAAACTATAGGAAAAACAATGGTTAATGATGGGAACCAGGGGTACAAGGGTTTGACCCACTGCCATATTTCGCAACGGCTACAGAATCACCCAAATGTAGGATGGTTAAGTGTAGGGGAGAATGGTTGAGAAGGACAAAGCCATGATTTACGAACATTTGGCCATGAGGTGGATTCTGAACATGGGGTAAAGTTATGGTTGGCTTATTACTATGAACAACTATGAAAGGATGATTTGGGGGTACCCCTATTTTGAGAAACTACCATAAAATCAGCCAAATGCACCTCAACATACCATCCGTGGAGCATGGGCGAAATACATGGTCAAACAAAGCCAAGTGAAAACGAACCATGCTTTCACGACAATCAACTACGATTAGCAAACATGTGTAACCATAGTTTAACTGCTAACACAGTCACCCATCAACCATCACCCATCAACTGTCAACCAGCCATCAGCAAATCAACTAGTTGGCTACACTGCTATCCAGTTATAATTGTGTAACCAACCATCAACCATCAACTGGAATCATTGTAACTAGTAGCTGAAAGCCGTATTTTTTCATGGTTCATGGCATTCCT
>VSDK01025658.1:594997-638121 GCA_009767595.1 Symbiodinium kawagutii | reverse complement strand
CCTGGCCCCACAGAACCTACAACCTTCATGGCGCCCTGGTGCAATGGTCTCCGAGCTGGAGCTTGATGGCATAGTCCGGCCACTGACTTGCGTATTGACCTGTATCAAACATATCAAACATGACTAAGCAGCCCTGGTCAACCATGATGAATCATCAGCTAATCCGCCATTATCAAAAACTTATTGAACTATCAGCAATCATTATCATTAATAATGATTGATCATTATTTTTTGGCTGTTGAACCCTGGAACCTCACCGTGATCTCACCATGATCTCACCATGATCTCACCATGAGCTATGATTAACCTTTGGCAACCATTGTTAAGCATCACACGGTTAAGCATCATTTATCACTTTGAACCAGTATTGACCAACTCTATTCACCATGGGGTGCGATGGATCGGAGGACTGCCCAATGCAGAGGTCGACATCCGATTCAGCAGCTTCTGTTCTATTCTACACCAAAGCAGCAGGAGTCATTCCCAGAATGACAAAATTGACCTAGCTTAGGATCTCTCAACTATCTTAAACCACTATGTAAACGTGGTTTAGCCAGCAGTTTGGCATCATTTGATTATCATCAACATTTCATAATAATCCGTTTTGGTAGGTGACGTGGTATGCAATAGGGTGAAAGGCGTTTCTGACAATTCCCGAGCGTTTTTCATGGGTCCAGCCAGCTTCGGTAAATCGAATCGCGTTACACACTATTAAATCATACTATGAAGTATTTTCCGTAGTATTAGCAAATAATTGGTCGGTTGACTAATGATTTTCAAAGGGATTCAACAACCAGATTTCGTTCGTTGGGATGTATGCCTTTTGTTGGTAACTTTTTACATGTATACTTGTATGCTGAGTTTCATGGTGATCAAATGGGTTCAACGAGCAGCAATGCTGCGCAAATAGCCACAGCTCAAGACCCACTAGAAATGGCTATAGTGGGGAGAGTCAATAAATATTGGTTACACATGGGGTAATATTGCTGTAAATCATGGTTGTTTAGATTAGAGATGGCTTTATACATGTTGATAGTTGGCGAACTCGTTCGCTGTTTGATTGGCAACGACCAGCTGGCTGGCTTGTTCAAAGCCCAAGAGATCAATCTGATCAAGGTTTGATTATTTTCTGGATATGGTGGTTTCTCAAAATAGAGAATCCGCAAAAAAAAATGGTTCTTTACTGGTTACTACTAGAAATAGTCAACAGAAATGTTTTGGGGGTACCCCATATGAATCCATTTTTCAATCATGAAGGGTTTGTTTTTCGATTGATGCATAATGATTCAATGCGGAGTGGTTAGTTATCGATTTTTCTGTTGGCCATGACCATACCAAATCGAGCGGTTTGGTGGTGCGGGACTGGTACAGAAATCTCTTGCCCTGGCTTGACTTGAGCTAAGCAGATATTTCCTAAATCAGAGGGCTCGGGGGCCATGGAAAGCCACTAATGGTTTGTAGTTGCATATGATGTGTGTTTGTGCAATGATGTCAATGTCTACTCGGAATTGGCTTTGCATGTCGAAAATGCCTGTGGACTGTGTCCTTAGCAAACCGAGTTGTGCGTTATTGTTTTCCAACTCTGCTTTTCACTTGTGTATAGCTGGCCATGGGTCCCATGGGCCGGGAATAAGAAGAGATTGAACTGGGCAAAGAAGCCTGTTTGGTGGGTTTTAATCTTTTTGCCTTTCCAATATTTGAAATGATTGGTTGACTTGCAAGTTCGTGATGCCTGAGCGCTGTTCACCAACCAGAAGCCTGTTGGCGGTTGCATCCTCCTCCCATCGAATCATTCCTCTCCCTTGCGGTGGACCTGTCATATTTGCCACTGCATGTTCTAGCTGGTTGGTGGCAGCTGGCGCCAGACCGATCTATTGCTATCCCCTTTAAAGAGGTAGGGGTGCAGCTACCAGGAGTGATGTAACGTCCATCAGGGGACCCCCTGGTGATGCTTTCTCACATGGTGGGTGTGAAGCAACGCAACATGAATGTGAGGAATATCTTACCATTCGACAGCGAGTTGTAGAATTTGAGGTTGCCAGTCGTTTATGGATGTCTGTACTTTTGATTTGTATGTATAATCACATCATTGTGTAATATCATGGATGCAATACCGGTGTGTATATGTATTTGTATTTATCCATTTACATATAGATATATACATTAACCCTAAAAGCATACAATCACACACCTGAAGTTGGGTGCTTCTCTTTAAATATTGAGGGGTTGTAGGAGGTATTGCCAAAAATGATAAGCATGCCTTGAAGGCGTAAGGATCTAGATGTTTGCAGTGATATGGTGAATGCACCTTAACTATTACATTCGGCTGGCCCGCCCACATAATACCAATAGATATGACATGATATGTACTCATTATATTTTGAATATTTCCAAAGACGCTTGCCGAATATTCCAAGAAGCTTTTGGAACCAGCCCCATCTACGCTTTGGAATTCTATGGGTATGGGTAATAGCTCCTCATTGTGGGAGACGTTGAACAAGCAAACTGTGCCTTTATGACACCTGTGACTTTGGAAGGCGCAGCTTCCTTAAGGAGCGGCAAATGCCAATCAAAAAACCCGTGGTCTGTGTGCCTGTGAGTGAGTGCTGCCTTTTACAGTGAACAAAGACGTAACAGAGCAGAATCATTACACTGTGAAGGGCGGACATGCAATCAGAAAGTAGCCAAAGATTACCCGACCCGTTGAGTACTGGATAATTCGTAGATTACGTGTTTCATCAGCTGGGAAGATGTACTGATTATCATTTCTCACGATTTATCAGGGAGTCTATAATATATAAGGTTTGGATGTAGGAAAACTTCCCGACAAGTGGCGGCTGTTGACCATCGTGGATGATGGTTTATGTGTGTTTTTTCCTGAACAATTCTTTGTTCACTATATGAGGCATCGTGTTGAAGCATCAGCAAACCAATTGATCGTTAATTGATCGGAAAACACATGTATACTTCTTCAATGACCGTGGTTAACGACAGTGAAGTGATGATGAACGATGGTGATTGATATGGTGCAATGGTGGCTCATGATGCTCAGTGATGATCGTCAGCTGCCCACATGTTTATTGCTGATAAGATCACCGTCACATTTGTTTAGCCTTTGATGATTTCGGGGTTTCTCAAAAGGGGGGAACCCAAAGCTATGGTTGGTTTCTCGCTGTAAATGAAAACATAAAGGATGATTTGGGGGTACCCTCACAACCTGAGCAACCACCATTTATCAGAATTTTGCTTAGCGAAACTTCTCAGAGGCGACAAACCACCTTGATTCACCTCTGGCGCAACGCGTGATGCAACGTCGCCAAGACCGTGGCACCCTTGCACAAGGGAGAAAACATGGTGATTTCTTACTCCTGCTGCCTGCAAAGTTTACATCCAGCTTGGTATGGCAGAGTCTTGGCCTTGGACAACCCATAGATACATTCGTTGGGTGGTATGGTATGATTTGATTGCTGATTGCTGGTGTGCCACTACTGTTGGAGTTCCCGGGTTGCGTCCACGGAATACCATTTTGTGGATTGATGTCTTGTTCAGCGGGAGCACCCGATCTCACATCACTAGGTTGAGAAAGCCACCACAAGGATAGCACAGTGACTTGAAGTGCTCAGTATCGGGTACCTAGGTTGGACTGCCAGGGGTGATATGAGGATTTTTTTCTGATGCAACACAAATATGAGGTTTTTTTGTTCCGCCATGTTTTGCCTTTTTTGCAGGGTTGTCCAATTAATCACTTGGGTTGTGTTTCGGGTCTTTTCTTGAATATACTTTGGCTCAAGCAGCCAACTAGCTGATCCACCATGGCTCTATATGATTAACCTGGCTGGGGGGTGGCCTTGGATGGCGCTGTCAGCGAGTAGCTGATCACTGCTCTTAGCCACCGAGCTGATCACCCCATGATCGACCAATCGTACAGAACGCAGCCATGAGAGGCATTCTGATTGGTGGAAGAATGCTTAGATACCAACCTGCCATCATAGTATGTTTACAGTACAGTCAACCAATTCTAAATGTTGCTTATCATATTCGTACTGTGGCTTCTCATACGATAATCAACACATATCAACACATATCAGCAAGTGGCTGTGGGTCAAAACCCCGTACCCCTGGTTCCCCTATCATTAACCATTGTTTCCCTTATGATTATTGGTTACTATGTCCCATTATATATTGGTTGGTTAAGATGATGGGTCGTATCAACAAGTCTCAAAGAATCAGCAGCGCCGCGCAGGCCTTGCGGTCGATGGGTCGGACGGCCAGCAGCGTGGGCATGATGGAAGGTGAGGATGGGGAAGATGCCAAGGTAGACCAAGCAACTAAGGGCTGCCCAGTGATTAAGATTGGATGATCAAGGGTTAATGATGTTGAACAAAGGTTGTTGAGCAAAGGTTATCAACGGTTAATGGTCAATGATTGTTTCCTAGTCATTAAGGTTGGTTAATTCATTCTATGGTTGATTTAGATTGGATGATCAATGGTCAATCATGATTCAGAATGTTCAATAAATTATTGTCAATGATGGTCCCCCTAGTGATTAAGGTTGGTGAACAATCATGTTGAACTATTCATGATGGTGTATGATGAGTGTGCGACAACATGGTCAACACAATAATCCTAGTATGCTTGCCAAACATGGTGAACAACATGATATACATTAATTATACATGCAATACATGGTCAACATAGTAATAACATGGGCATTACATGGGTACAGCATGGGTATAGCACCCATATGGCAGTTGGTCAAAACCCTGTACCCCTGGTTCCCATATCATTAAGCATTGTTTTCCCTATGATCGTTGGCTATTATCCCTAGAAAATTGGTTGGTTGATATTGACTCATAGCCACATTCACCATTATCACCCCTATTATCAACCATTACTAACCATTTTTTTAGCATAGTTGTTATTATTAACTATTATCCCCTATTATCAACCATTACAAACCACTTTTTAGCACAGAAAACCCCATGGTTTTTTGTTTGCCCACTGAATGGTGGGATGCTGTTCATTGCTTCCTGTTGATTAGGGCCTCTCAGGCGCCTTCTTCGTGTCGCGCACGGAGCTGCTGGAATGGGTGCGCTGGAGCGGGAGCTGCTGATTTCGGGGGAGGCCTTCGCCTTGGGTATGGCTTTAGGTTGTGAAGAAGCTGATTGAGGTCATGGTTAAGTATGTTGTTTTCATGGTTGATTAACTAAGGTCATGGTTGATTGAGGTGAACAAGCTGATTCATCATGTTCATCCTTTGTTCATGAGTCTTCATGATGAACATGATAGAATTTGATGGTTGATCAGGTTTGATCGTATATGATTGTGATCAGCTGGGATTGTTTTTGCAACGGCTGACGGTGGCTGCTAGTGGCTGATGGTCACTGGTCAGTGAAAGTGAAGAAGCTGATTGATGACTTTCAATGATTTGGAATGATGCATGCTAGTAGAGCTGTGACCAATTAGCCAACAAGACTAGCCAAGAGGACCAACCAAATGATCAACAAACATGATGAACTAACTAATGTTAACTAACAATATTAATCAACCAAATGATCACCAACAAGCATGCTTAAGTTATATAATTAACCACCCATCGACTCTGATCACCAAACCCTCCTCAGCCTGGGATTGGCGCGCTGATAGTGGCTGATACGCTGTGAGGGTCAATAGCACAGCCACAGTGGATCGGTCAACACATCGACTGAGACAACTGACCATAAAGCAACATGAATCATCAGGAACTGTTGACCCGCTTGTTTACCATCCTTAGCCATTTAATTAAGATTGACCAGTGAATTTTCCCTGGAGGACCACGCCACAACTGGCGGTTGGTTCAAGGATTTTCTATTTCACACGTGCAATCAGTGCCGTGACTAGTTGGCAGTTTGAATATTCAACATGGATCGAACTTTTTTTTTAAAGAGGTTGGGTAGTCCAGCAAGCTGGTGAGACATGTGAATTTGAGACCACTGAGCACTTGTCCTGTTGTGCAGTTTATGCTTCACTCAATGATTACTAGTCGGTGGTTTCAAACATTTTTATTTTCCCTAGTAATCTCATTAACAACTGGTTGGTTCACTAATGCTTTTCATAGGGGTGGTTAAACCGCCAAGCAGATTACAGTTGTCACAGAGGATTCGATCGGCCTGTGATATCCATCGTGTGCCATCACACCTTGCTTTCAGCTTTGGGCTCACAGCCATCCACAGTGGCGCAGATTCGAATGACTCAAGGGTTGGTTGTCACCCGGGACAGGTGGGGAGTCAGCACCAACCAGAACTTCCGAACTTGAAGCCACAGCTAGGGAGCAAGATGCAACGAAGCCATCAACAAGCCATGTGGAGGGGAAGCTCATTAGGGCAAGCTCATTCAAGGGGTGTACTGCAGAGGTTAGGCATAGTTGCTCATGTTGATGTTCTCGTGCTGCTCCTTATCCTCGGACATGTTAGGAGGCATCAACTCACTAAATGTGTTGCTGTATCGAATTGATATGATGTGGGTTCACTGTACAAGCAACCTCTCACTGTGATGCTCAAAATATGTGTACGGATTGTAACCGAACTGCTGTAGATATAACCGAACTGCTGTAGATATTTCCGCATTTTGGTCAAGTGATATGAAAAATTTCCTATACACTGAATACACTGACATTTTTTGAAGTATGGAAATGCCTGTTTCTTAAACACGCACATAATCATAATATATATATATATATATATACACCCATAATTTATAGACGTAAATACATCCGCATATCAATATGCACACTGCAGTTTTTGCTCTGGTCAATACATGATCTACGCATATTTTGATAGAGATAATATACATCTGAAGTAGTCGATCAGAATTGTATGGCAGGCTATGTGGGCCATCGATACACTCGACGTTGCTCCAGCAGCGCTCATGGCAATGCTTGCTGCTCCCGCACTTCCCAGTTCTAGGCCGGCGCGAGAGCTTCCACTGAGTGGCCAACAAGAGCAGCTGGATGTGGGGCAGTTTCACTAAGAAGTCGTCCTGGAAACAACTGGGGGCCAGACGGAATGATGTTTGATGATGATATTGATGATACTAGTATTACCGGGTAATGATGTTTAATGATGATGTTTGATGAGAGTCAAAGTGTGCTGATTTGACATAGTGTTTAACATCATTTGACTGGGTTGATCAAGTGTTAGCAAGGTTTGAAAACCTTGCAGACAATACATCACATACTGTATATCATCGTAATTGGCTCCACCGGATGGTAGAGCATGTCAATTTATTTGTTGGATCAGACAAAAACTACCGGACTAGTTTCATTCGTTGATTTCATTTTGGACCAACTTTCCCTGAAAGCTCCTGAAAGGGTTCAGAGACCTTGCAAGAGACGTTGGGTCAGCATGATTTCATATTATCACTGGTTTTCTGAGGAAAGGCACCGGTACCCTGAATTTACTTTATGCTCACTTAACTGTGGCCAAAATAGGGTCAGAGACGCATCATTTGATTTTCTGACCAGGTATTTGACTGCGTTTTCTGACCAGATACCTTACTTTAACTGTGGCTAAAATGGGTCCAACCCTGCTTGTTTATTTGAGGTCCGAAGCCAGGTTTGGAGTCATTCCCAGCCCCATGCGTGATTCAACCCTTGGATTTAGCCAGGCCTTTACATGAGCGGGTTCTCAAAATAAGGGACGTCCAAAAGTGGGAGTTTGACTATCCAAAATGATAAGTGTTGGATGCTTTTGGGGATAGCCTCATTTTGATAAACACCCTAACCTGATGAAGAGTGGTACTTTTTGTGGGAACATGTCACAGCCACCAGCCCCATCAAGGTTTGTGCTGTTTTGCTTGTGCATTTGTTTGCTGTTGCTCGAGAACCTTGTCGTTGGTTTGCTCCACTCCTGGTGCCAGAAACTTCAAGGGGATCAAGGCACCTCAAGATACAACCAAGTCTTGAGGCATTAGAACGCTGTTGTCACATGCTTTGGCTCGCTGGCTGAGTCAGATAGTATTTGGAGGGATGTACATGACCTATTAGGACTTTCAAGATCAAGATTTGCAGCTCCGACTTCTGGTTGGTTTTAGGCCAACGATGTACGGTATTTGTTTGCTTTGCGCGGGTGCCAGGGACAAATTCACTTCCTTTGCATCCGCCTTTTCCATCCAGAGGATGTGGACTTGATGTATCCCACAACCATCACAATCATCATCAACCAACCATCAGTAAGCGCCAACAATCAACCATTATCAACCATTATGAACCATTATCAAACATGATCAAACATTGTCATTGACCATCATAAGTTTGATACCATTATCAAGCATCATCCACCATTACCATTGAGCATCATGAGGTTGATACCATGATCAAGCGTTATCAACCATTATCAAAGATTATCAAGCATGATCAACCATTATCAACCATATTATTCACCATTATTGATATTTATTAACCATTTTTAAGCATTAACCACTGCACCTAAGCCACGATCATCGCTCACCAAAGCACAGCTTGGGCACATGGCAACCAGGCTGCAGCCGCTGGTGCCGCAGCGAGCTCCAACGCCAAGTCGCGTTGGAGCTCGCAGCCAAGTCCCAGCCTCAGGGTGGATGGTGGCCGGGCGGCTGATCCCCAGGTGCTGCTCAGGTTTTCGGCACTGAGATGGCGAGCTGGGTCAAGCAGTTAACCAACCAACTAATGGAGGATCATCACCAACAAGTTCATAGGGAAAACAGCCTGGTTAATGATGGGGGACCAGGGGGACTAAGGGTTTTGACCCATAGCCAGATTGTTTCAGTGCCATGCTTGGAGATGAGTTCAGTGCCACGGCTAAGAGCAATGCAAAACATCACGAGTCAGCAAAGGTAGCCAGATGTCGTGATCACATGGCATTTTGCTACGCGATAGTTTGATGCATGTGACGTATGATGGATAGATACTTGTCATTTGTAACATAGCATAGCAAAGGGTAGCAAAGGTATGTATTATGTCAGCATGGTGGCGCATCATCAAGCACATCATAGATGTTTTTTGGACTTTGTTCCTTGCTCTATCAACTGCGGAATTGGATGGCTTCTCACTCAGAATGATGGTCCTTGCTGGTTTATAACGGCTGATGGTTTGTTGACAATGCTCACAGTGGTTACTGCTTGGTCCTACAGTGCCAGCGAATAAATCAAAGTCAACCACCATCACCAGTCACGATGGCTTTAGGTTAAACCACTTCCAATTAAATGACCACTACATATCCAGGATATTTTGGCTATACCGTTGAAATCCGTGAACCATTACCTGTAATTAACATAGGCCCTGCAACCATGGACCACCATTACCACCCTTAACCACTGTAAATACACATGCATGTATTGGAACAATTAACCATTAACCATCGACCATTGAACCAACACTAATAGCTGGCCGGTGTGGTAGTCATTAACCATTAATTAACCACAAACCATTGACTATTCATCATTAACCGTTACCCATCAACCATGCTAAACTAAACCATTAACCATTCATCATCAACCACCATTCACGACCATTTATTGGTTTACCCGTTGTCTCCACTTGGTACAGCTAGCGAGGTGGGCCCTGTGAGCCACGGCGGTGCTGTTCTGTGTGTGGCGGGCATGGCAGCGGCCAGGAGAAGAGATGCTTGGCAGCGGATGAGCTGATGCGATGTAACATGGTGAGGATGTTTTTGGTGAACGATGCTAGCGGTCAGTGATGGTGGTTTTTCTGGTGGTTAATGGTCCATGTCACCTGGTGGTTTGGTAAATGATACTTGCGGTTCATAGTCGTTTCGTCATTGGTGTTTGATAGTGTTTAAAGTTTGATAGTGTTGAACAGTGGGTGGTGGTTAATTAGTGCCCAGTGAGCTCAGTGATTTAGTAACTGGTCAGTAATGGTTGTAGTAGCTAATTAGTGGTTTTCAGTGGTTAATAGTGGATAATGATGGTAATTACAGGGTTTCATGGTGGTAACTATGGTTCACAATGATAGTTTATGGTTGCTAACGGTGGTGCGTATTGGTTAATGATGGGTACTAACAAACAGTGTATTTCACATGGTTCTTGAGCATTTGTTAATGTTGGGTGAACAATGGTTGCTGATGGTTGATGATGGCTGATAGTGGTGGATGATGGCTACTGATGGTAGTTCAAGACTAGACGCTGTCATCATTTTGCAAGAGCGGCAGTTGAATTTGGGATATCCCCTAAGTTGAAATGTTCGCTGGTGTTGAGCCAGGGTAAATGGACTGCCACTTACAGAAGATTTGGCTAGAAGCTTGGGTCGGTCAGAGAGCAACTTCATTGTTGGCCTTTACTTCCTCTTGTCAACCCCTGGTGAGCATGACAGGGGGTGTGAGATGAAAAAATCATCAGGTTCCTGACTGGGCCATCCCGCTTTGTCTTACAGTGTCCGTTGCGTTTTTTGTTGATGTTGCTCAATCACTTGTTTGTACATTCCCGTAGTTTTATAGTCATTGATCTCATTGTTGGTGGTTTGATTTTTTTTTGTTTCCCCTAGTATTTGGAATGGTTAGTTTTTTGTGAAGCAATATTTTCAGAAGGGGTGGTTCAACTACCAACCGTTGGATGTCAAACTGACAAGTTCAACTCTGACAACTATTGGTGTTGGTTTCGTTGTGTTTCTAAGATCATCCATGCATACTTAGACGCGCAGCTGTTGTTGTAACTAGGATACAATCATTGTTATAATCCTTATCTATAAGGTAGCTTATAGTCCCTATAACCATGATTAGTTTTCAATTGCAAACTGGGGATGCACATCAAAGTACTATACTTATAACTTGACTACCCATGTTCACTCTCCGAAGAACCCAAGGTATAGCTTACATGGATGGTGTCTGTGGTCACCCTCCAGGAAATTTCAAAGAAGTTGGACATGTCATGGTCATTGTGTTTAATCATCATCCACCATGATAAAACAGTATCAGCAGTGATGTACCGTTGATTCAACATTGTTTAACCGATATTAACTTGTGAATGGTTGACACTTCCAAGCTAGCTATGCCATTCATGTTCAGATGGTAGTTGAAGCGTAACTATTGGTGAACTACAGCACCACTGGTGGCAGAGATACCTAGCAGTTTGTCAGGTATCAACACTCATCTTCCGAGGGGGTGCCGCCGGTATGAAATGTTGGGACCCACATATGAAAGTCCTTGGACTTGGAGCATTATTCAGCTACTATTTGCCATTTTCTTGGTGATGCTTTGATGTTTCCATTGTTCAGTGTGATTAAGTGTTTTTGACAATTTCCAACATTTGATTGACCATAAGCATAAAAAATGTGTACAGACATATATCAGCCATTCTTAGCATTGATTAAGCATGGACTCAACACTGCTACTCATTCTCAGACTTTATTGATGATGCTTAGCCAGTATCGGTTTTTATCAGCATCGAGGCATCGAGCACTGATTATCAGCCATTATCGCGATGATTGACCATCATCCATTTATTTTTCAAACCATTGCCATTTGTGATCAGCAACTGGTAAAGCGTTGATCAAACCTTATCGCCCATGTTCAACTGTGATCAGCAATCCTGATTGACTTGAATGCTTCATCACCATTGCAACTACTGTGGTTATTCGACCGTTGTTCACCACTGCTGTTGAATATGTTTATATAGCTACGTGGTCATCAGGTAAACTACCATCAACCGCTATTTGCATTATAATGTTGTTGGCAATCAACCAGTATGAACCATTAACCAAGCATTGCTTGACCATTGATTAACCATCTAAGCATCAATAAACCATCAATTTCCCATGAGCTAACCATTGTCAAACGTGAATATACCACGATCAACCTCACTGCTTAGTCAATGAGTTGACCACTATTAACCATTAATACCATTAAATTAAGCAGCACTATTGACTATAAACAACTATTCACCATACAATCATCAATCACTATTGACAATTAATATCCATTTCAAACAACCATCAACCACTATAAACCACTATTAATCACTAAAAACTCCTATAAACAACCATTAACCAGTGGAATAGTGGTTAAAACCACTATAAACAACCATCAATCACTATGAACCACGTTAAACAACCACTAACCATTGTTAACCACTAGCCAGTTCAACGACCATCTGTTCCACTTCCATGCCTCAAAGGTTCGCAGGGCTGCACTTCAGCCCCTGCCTGGGATGGAAGGTGGGGGAACCAGAAACGTTGAGGGGTTGATTCACACGGGTTATCCTCTAGTAATCGTAAGAAAGCCATAGGAAAACCACGGAATTTCCTGGGAAACCATGGGAAAACTATGGGAAACGAACCTGGTTCAATGGAATATCCATGATTCATGCATGATTTCCCAGGGTGTACTCCTACAACATGGTGATTTTCCATTGTCAGGTTAGTTTACCAAAGGATAGTCATGGCTATGGGAGACTACGGGGTAGCTACTTCCATGATGAAAATTTGTTAGTTGTTCTGTCTCAAGCCTTTCATATCGAGTCTAGGGTCAAAAACCGGTTTTTTGGGGAGTGCAGTTCAACTGCTTGGAAGATCTACTCATGATGATTTGTGTGACTACTTCGATGTTCAGCTGGGGTGAGTTTCATGGGATAGATATGCCAGAGACAATTCCATGATTATGGCAGGTGGCCAGGGTTTTGCCGCTGCGCATTGTTCCTGCACTTGCTGACTTGCTGACTCAGGCAGAGAGTTCTGTAGGACTTGGCATGAATTCACGAAAGAGATTGCTCAATCATTCGGATTGTACTTGTTCCGCATTGAAAATAAAAAATCGTTAGGGTTTGGAACACATAAATCGTAATATTGAATACTGAGCCAACAATTAGAAGAGGTGAGGGTACATTTTTTTTCGATGGTTTCTAGCCATTTGTTGCCAACCAGGTATCATGGTAAGTAGTTGGTAGATGACCATAGCCCATGGTTCGATATTAGTGTTTTGGAACAATTTACCCTGGGGCATAATCATGCGCCTGGTTTATTTTAGTAGCCGCTGCAAGTGTTTCTATTGACCAGGATGATCCTATGGGCTTTCAACCACTATCCAGAAACCATTATTAACAACCATTGCCCAACATAAGCCCAGATTGACCGTTTTACAAAGATCTACTAGCCTATGTCAGAGGTGTTAGCCGTAATAAAGTCGTACGTCTAACCTTTTGCAACCAGTATCAACCCTAACGATATTTATTATCACGTTTCAACCTTTCCTTTATAGTTGATATATCTCTACTACCAACCATAAAGCAACTAGTCAATTCTTAGACTTCAACCATCAGCAATGATCAACTAACTACTGGTTATAACCATCGGCTATGGCTTGTCAACTAGTATCAACGCGTTCTAATCGTATTATCAACCCTTTTTAGTCATGATTCGCCAACCCTTGTCAATTATATGATAATTATATGAGTGTTTCTCAAAATAGAGGACCCCAAAATCATCCAATAACAATCATTTACCATGACAAACCAATGTGTTTTTTTTTGTCAGGTGCCTTATATTGAAAATAAAACATATTGGTCTCACTGCGGGTTATAGATTCCACATAAAACCATTCAAAGACCATATAAAAACCATCTAAAACCATTAAAACAACATGTTTAAAGCTCATAATAGCCCATATAAAACTATTCAAAGATCATATAAAACAATTCAAAACCCATATTAAACCATTCAAAACCAATATAAAACCGTGAAAAAACCATAGAAAACTACCACTTGGAGAAGCTTCCCATCTGCAGCCAGCGCCTGAGCTGTCCAGGTGCCGCCGCCGAGTCGCCACTGCGCTTCTCTGAGATGGCCAAGTGCCGTGGCGGATCCGCGGCGCGCCGCGACAGGGCCGGGGATGGTGACAGGTGATGGTTGCCCCTGGTTGTTTGTATGTTAACCATGGTGGTGGAACATACCCCTTGTTGTATGTTCAAGCAATAGTTGGTTGATAAACAAGGTTTTTATATTTTTCTTGCTGGTGGTTTGAACTGTTTTTATTTTTCCTAGTGATCATCAAGAAACGCTTGGTCGACTAATATTTGTTTCAGGGTTGAAAACACCAACCAGTTTTTTGAATTTTTAAGTTGATCAGAACGTGAAGTGTGTTTTTAGTATTTGGATTCTATTATATTGGTTGATAATAGGGGATAATGAGCATGGACATGATGGGACATACATTGTTTGTGCATAGATGTTTTTTATGTAAGTATATTTTACATGTTGAACAGATGTATGTGTGTGCTTACATTCATAGTTCAATATATAAATGTGTGTGTTTTATATGTACGGTATGTAAGAAAGATGCTTGTGTCGTGTAAATCACCAGCAACAAGTTCATGATTATTCAATACTCATTAAATCACCAGCAACAAGTTCATGATTATTCAATACTCATGCTGTACTTGTTAGTAGTCTTTGCGCGTCGTGGCTACACACACGATGATTCTATACAGGATGTATGTCTGTGAGATTCTGGCAGTTATATAGGCTATACTATGTTTGCAAATTTGAATACCCATATTTTCCATGATACACAGATGCGCATGTTGTTTCACAAGTATGTAAAACCATTTTCAAATTCACATGCACATGTCAATGTGACATCTAACAAACAAGTATTTACTTGTTCATCTAACCCTGTACATGCGACCCACACTTCACCAGGCCAGGCCAGGCCAGGCAGAAACCAGGCTTGCAGGAGCTAGGATAAGGAAAGTTTTCCTTTCGCAAGACACGTGTTTTTAGATCCCGGGTAGTTACCATAGTGAGCTTGTCGTGATTAGTTTGGTAAGCAACTGCACTTTCCTTCATCGTTGACACTGGACCTTGCCTCGACCAGCTGGCATCCCAAAGGTGCAACTATGTTAGCATCATTTGCCGCTTGATGATGGCTAGGAACATGTGGAAGTTAAGGAGTTTCATCATCGTCCTCATTTTGTTTTCCATGTTGATGATCACTATCCCAGTGATCATGAGCCGAGAATTAAAACATCACCAAAATCATCTTGAAACATATTCAAAATCATCGTCGTCATCACCATCAATATCATCCAAATCATCAGTTGTCGAATATTCTTGATGTTTCCAGTGCTGGCGTTTTATGAAAAAATATTTGCCCGCACTTTGCTGATCATTTTGTTTGCGTTATTCTGATGGCTTCCCCAGTGGCCTTCCACCCACCACATTTGCCCCCTTTACTTGACCGCTGAGTTGGATCGCACCGCAGCACCTGATGGTGGGGCGCTATCCCATGATCCAAAAGACGAAGGACTGACAGGTTGCAGCCGCCACATGGCTGTCCTGGCTGTTTGTTTGTTAGGGTTAGTGCCAACTGAGACTGATTTGCCTAGGTCAAACAGTAACAAATTAGTTATTTGGTTGATTAATGATGGTTAATGAGTATCCAACCTAGAAAAAGTAGCACTTGCAAAACTTAGAGCTTGGACAAACCAAGTTTCGAACGGCAATGATCTCACATGAGAGCCTCAGCCATAGAGGCTGAAGACTTCCGATTGAACCCAGGCCGCATGTGCACTTTGGGTGCTTTCATCCTGACAGCTGAATTTCAAGATCGTTTCGATGGGCGTGAAACACCAACGCCGCCAACGCCTGTATTGAATTCTATGAGGGCGTTCCTTGCAGCTCAAAGGGAAATGGAAGGCCCTAAAGTGAAGGACACAAAGGGCAGCAGCTCTTTCAAGTAGCTCCCTTCCCAGCTGTGCAGCTGAGCGTGCCAGAGCGTGCCAGAGGTTCCTGAACCTGCACGATACTATGCTCGCTCTGGTTTTGCTGGGGCCGCCGCAGACCACTGATGACTGGGAGAGGCGTTTGAAGCTCGCCAAGACTTGGGCGTCTTGAAGTGGCCCTGCCATCCTCTAGCCTCAAGACACGCAGATGACAGCGAGGCCCTGGTTGGGACGCGTGAGCTGCAGCATGACTGTATCACTTTGATGTACACACTAGAGGACATGATGGGACCATGGTGATGGACCAGGAGCAAGTATTAATTTTCCATCCCCAAAGTCTGTCAACATACATGCTAACCACTATCAAACATTAGTAAGCATTATTGATCATGGGGAAATGGCACCGAACAGTAACAAACCAACTAACATTGATGCTGGAGTAGATCGAATATCAAGTTTCACCATCGCCAAGAGGTAAATGGTTTCAATACGGAACGTGGAGGATATTTTGCCTATTCCAATATTGTTATGCTTACTGGTGCACAATGCTTATATGCTTCAAATATTGATAGATTATTTTGGTAAAAACAGAATGATTTTTCGTAAACAGCAGTGCGCATTAGCAAATCAACTAATGAGCACACACCAACCAATGAGACAAATTAGTGCATTCATTTGCATGTGTTTGTGGAATGACACACTGATTTGCAATGGGAAACCCACTCCTGACATGAATATTTTTTGGAAGCACACCAGCCATTCTTGCAAAACAATTGTTTCTGAAGGGAATTAAAAACCCGAATACCAACACCAATGGTTACAAACCAACAAATACCAAAACAACATGTATCATAGGATAGACAGTGCGGCTATCAATACGCATGTCTCATTGGCAGGGGTTCAACGCAGCTAAGTGCCGAGTGGTTGAAGCTGTTTGCTGCCAGTGTTGAGCGCGCATCAGGACGCATGTCAACGACATTTAAGACGGCTGGTGCGGGAGGCTAGTTGCCGAGCAGTTGGAAGGGGCGGCGGTGTTGCCATTAATGGTTGTAGCCCGCTGACCCATCCCGAAGTCATTTTCTTCCTGGGGAAACCAACCAGCTATGGAGGTGCATTCTCTATGGACAAATTTTAACGAATACTGTACCCCTTTTGAGCGGATATCAACAGTCATCATATTTTTGTGAACACAATTAACATCAATTAACACAGTCTTGAAAAGCTTTATTCATAAACCAGCCGGGGTCTGCTGTATGATATCACATAAATTTCTTAGCTCTTACTGTTCGGTTGTGCCCCTGGCTGGTTAAACACGAGTGGGTCCGTGGAGGTTTATCCGGCGGTGAAGTGAACTCATTCTGGCGTCCCACAGTGAACAATCATCCTGCTGGGAAAAAACATGCTAACAATCGCTAACAATCGCTGACATCTTTTCACTAGCAAGTGATTGTTATCATTCTTGCTGGTAAACAATCACTAACAGTCATCCAATTTTTACCGGCAGGATGATTGCTTACAAAGTGGTTTCGCCTCAATGAGCTTAATGAGCTTAATGAGCAATCATCACTTAGTCAACAATGGTAGATGACAGTGAATGACAGTAGATGGGTGTTCGGTGTTAGTGATGTTCAGTGACGATTTATGACCGTTGGATTTTTGATGTGTTTGTCACTCATAAGGGACCTTACAATATTTCTGACATGATTCACTCACAAGATAACCCATCAGATATTTACATACCTCATGGAGACACTCATAAAGATACCCCGCAAGCGATGCTGAGATCCCATAAGGCCCTTGGGGGCGAACTGGGGGGTTGCGCGTAGCATTAGCATCAATAATTAGACACTGTTCATGGTGACAAATGATCATCAGCAACCACTTAATCAAGATCAACCATATCAACCATCAATATCTACCTAGTTATTGTTATATAAATGGCAAACGTATCATCATCAACCAACATGAACTATCATGAATCATAACCTACTAGAAACTAGCAACTTCGACGTCAGTTCTGCTCCGGATTTTCGTAGGCAAAGATCACTACCTTCGTTTCCGTACAGAGTGAGGCCTGGCAGATGGGGCGAATCTGGTAATGCTGGGCAGCGTGGCTGGGTAGAAGTGTTGATGCCGGATTCGTGGCAGTTCAATGATAGAAAATGATGATCAATTGTGGTTAATGAGTTAATGATTGTGAATAGTTAAAAGTGAATGATGGTGAATGATGGTGAATGCCGGTTTACAATGCTAAAGAGTGATTGATGGCGGTGCATGATTGTGCATGATGGTGATTATTGATTAATGATGTTTACGAGTGAGTGCTGATGGTTGATAGCGGTTCATGGGGGTCATGTCATTGGTGGTTCATGCTGGTTGAGAGACATGATTCCAGCAAGCTGCAGCCAAGGCGCTTGAGTTTTCTGGAGATCATATGCCTGATATACCGACATACATCACCGTGAACCATAGTGAATGAAGTGCTTAACCAAGTGTCAAAACACTGTTCGCCAATTTGACAATCATGTTCAATCATCAGTGACCATGGTTTAACCATGTGTCCAGGCACTTTACAAGCCACGCATTTGCCACCATCCAGGACCATACATGATTTGTTAATTCTATGAACCATTTAATTCACCACGTGTTGAGTTACTTTTTTCATTTCCTTATCAACACTGATGCTTGCCACGCTATCATCGACATTACTAAGCGTGTTGCCATGTTGTAGACTATTATTAGGATATTGCCATTTTGCTACCGCTCGACCACCTCTTTATCCATGTTATCAACCGTTCATGACCCATGTTCTCAATCATGCTGTCAAACATCAATTGAAACCTGCTGCAAAGCATGTTCTTCAACATTGCATCAACAATGTCAAAGTGCACATGTTCAACCGCTATCCACAGACTTGATCAAAATTAAGAAGTTGGTTGATCCAGGGTTATTTAGATTACTTGTGATAGTCATTCACCACTACATGCAATGACCTCAATTATTGACCAAACGAAGTCCTTTGCATGAAGCAACCCTTAACCACTACCGACCAGTGCCAATTTCAGCACCCAGGACTAGCCACTCCATGAATAGTAACCCTTAATCAACCACCAATTAAACAGTCACTAGCCCTTCCAAACCAATATCAGCCAAATGGTTAGCTAACCTTAACTTAGAATTCACCATGAAGCAATTCATGAATCACCGTAAATCAACCAACCATGAATTCACCAACTAACCTTTATAAACCACATTTTTAGGGCTCCACCAAGCAGAAATTCACCAGCAATTCACCTTGATCAGCCCATCGTGAACATCACTTGCCTCCCCACCAGGTGCCATCGCAGGAGGACTTGCGCCAATGGCCTGCCGGCGGCATCGACGTCAAGGGCCGAAGGCGTTTCTCCCGTTGATGGCCCCGGTTGCGAGAAGGAGAAGGGTGACAGGTTCATGGTGGTGAATGGTGAGTGGGTATTCCTTTTGTAATGGTTAATATTGGCAATATTACTTACTTGATGATAATATGTAATGCTTGATTATTGACCACCAAAGGTGAGTGGATGTTAAGAGAAACACATGTGATAAGTCCATATAAATACTATTAATTAGTGATATTGACTGCTGAGAAAGGTTGATCGGTTGGCGGCTTCATGATGCTTGGAGGCTAAGTTTGCCGTGCCTGCATCTACCAGTACTCACCATTGCTACGACACTAATAATTCACCGCAATTGAGCTTGAAGGTTTGATGATAGTTGAGAATGTTTCGTACTCGTAAACGATGGTGAAGATGGTGAATGATCTCAGCTCTATACCAGTAATAACCATTGCTAACCACTACTAACTTTCAAGAACCTTCATCAGCCATGACTGCTAAGCATCATTAATCATCAGTAAACGTGACTTCTAAGCATCTTGAACCATCCTGAATCATCCTGAATCATCATCAACCATCACTATAAGCCACTATGAACCCATCATCAACCTTCAACCAAACTCTAGGTCCACCCAGATGCTGTCAGGTGTCTTCCCTATGCCAAGCTGGCGCGACAGATGGCGGCAGAGAAGTTGGTGGGGCCCGGTGGCGAGTCCGGTGGCGCCAGTTGTGGTAGCACCCGCAAGGGATCCCCAACCGGGAAGCCCAAGCGAAGGGACTGGTGCCCCAAACTGTTGATGAACCATGGCCGTTGATCGTCAAGATGGTGGTTTCGCATAGTAGGGGGGTAACCCCCAAGTTGTATGGGTTATTGCTATAAATGGTTGGTATGGGAAGATTTGGGGGGGTGCCCTATTTTGAGCAACCACCATATGGTGACTAACCATGAGTTATATCAATTTAGTTACAGTTCAAACGAAAGTTGAACCTTTCTAATCAAGAAGATGATTCAATATGGTGGTTCATGACGGTCAAGTAAGCTTAAATGACACTGTTTAATAGCTAATGATAGTGGTTAATGAGGCTTTTTGGATGGACAATGGTAGTTGAAATTGGTTGAGAACTGTAGATCTGTGGTTGAATGATGGCTGATCTTGGACCATGGCCGGTCAGTCAACACTCACCATCAGCTGCTAAACGTCACTCGTCGCTTTCGTCACGGTGGGTTGTATCTTTGGCAGGTGAACATTCCAGCAGCCACAGGTTGATCCAAAGCCTTCGCAATCTCCTGGGAACCATCCTGAGCAAAGAACCAAGATGAAGCATGAAGAAGCAAAACCAGCCATCATGGTTCACCATCATACATCCCCTTGACCCCTCGTTGGCATGATGAACTGTTCAGCTGTTTTTTTTCATCAGTAAAAGAACTTAGGATGTGTAATGCAGAGGTTTTACAGATCGATAAGTTGTGTTTTTATTGCCAAGTGTAGGTTGTAAGCAATCAGGTTTCACCAATTTGCAAAAACTTACAATTTGTTGTTTACAGATTACTTGCAAGTATTAAACCCGCTAATTATTGCAGGTTTCAAGCTACGAATTCAATTTACAAAACCAACAACGTGGACTTGGGCGGCCCACCGATGAAGTGGGTCTCACTCCTGGCGCTAGAACTTCATTCACCAGCCCGTGGAGGATTTGGAAGTTCCTGGCCACTGGGCCGATTCGTCGATGGTTTAGTGATGGTTCACTGATGGCTTAGTGACGGTTATCAATGATTAGAAGTATTTGGTATCAGTTTATCACATTGCTATTAGGGGAAGACTGTTTGATGGTCCAGTGATTCATAGAGGTTTAGTGATAGAAATGGTTACTCATGGCATGCAAGCCATGCGTTGTTTTCATATGGTTGAAGATATATCATATCATATGTCGTTCATTTCCAGAACATTGCAGATATGCACACAGTAGACATTTCTGTTGTGCAAAATGGAGGCTGCAAGCATTTCGTGTCGGCTGCTAATTGTGCATTTCAAAAGAGATGTCGGAATTAGGGATTGGGGTGGCCTTGCGAAGCACAAGTTGGAAGGATATCACCGCCGACAAGCTATACCAAGACAGTTGCCTTTTGTTGATGATGGTAACTACTAACCATCCTACTAATATCTACTAACCATCCTACTAACATCCACTAACCATCCAAGAATGGCAATTACCCACAGTGAGACGCCCATTTCTGGGTTGCGATTGCACACTCCCATTTGCAGAGGCCCAGTGATTGTCACCTGATGGGCTTCGCCCGGCATGATGCTCCAGCATCCCAGGCCCCCCCCCAGATGGTGAAGGGTCCCCATATGATAGGTATTGTGAAGTGGTTCATGCATACAACTGGTTCCCACATAGATATGACAGTTTCCCGATCCCCCCGCCCCCCGCGTGGTTGTGACATGTGGTACTTGGCGACAGAATCATCGTGGTTTCAGGAGACCACGTCCTTGTGAAAAGCAGCCAACATGCCGCCACAGTTGGAAATTGATATTTTTGGCCGCAGTGGAAATCTCTGCCAATACATACATAGTCCAGAAAGTCGCCAGGAAATCGCGCACATAAGTGAAAATGGCATGCTCACGGCCCCCTAGTTACCCCCCTATACCATTGGGGGGGGTGGTCACAGGCAACGGGAACAGCCCGAATTTGCCTTCAAAGTCACACTACCGGCAGGTAACTTTCCGGTAGGTAATGGTTCCGACAAATTCTCAACCCTGGGGTGGTAGATCCGTTTTTGCTGGCGCACCCCCGGTTGTGTACAGTTTGCAAGCATCAATCCATGAAGTGATGAAATGTAGCAGATCTGGCACCGCTTAGTAGTTGCTACCTAGCCAACTACCAGGCTACTGAGACTTTCTGCACCCTTATCAACCATTCCTTTTTAGCACTATAGAAACATTTGACGGCTACCTTGCTATGTTCAACTATTTTTTTCTGCTGCATCAGTTTGTTCACCGACTTCACTGGTTGATGAACACCCCTTGTAAACCATCATGATTGGCCATCATCCATCAACAAGAATTCTAGTAGTGCGGGTAGCCCTCCAGGAAACGACCATTTGTTGGCCTTCACCGATGATTTGGAGGTCGGTCCGCTCGTTGGTTAGGGAATGGTGTTTGGAGTTTGATGATGTTTCAGATTGGTTATTGGTGGTTGATGACGTTTATGTAGCGGCTCATGACTGTTGATGATGGAAATGAATGCTTACAGTCTGCCGTGGTTTTTGAGGTTGAATGACAGGTATTGATGGTCAAATATGGTCAATAGTAGGTGATGATTAGTGGTGGTCAAATGGCGCTTAGCACTAGGCAATGTCGGTCAATATGGCAATATGACCATGAACCACAAGGGGATATGTGAAGGAGTAGTTCGAGGTATCAACCATTCTTAATCATCACTATTTCATCATGCAACCATCATTCAACACTCATCAATGAACTACCACCATCCACCACCACCACCACCATCAACCATCCACCACCATCACCAATCACCAAGATAAATCACGGCAAAACTCATGTTTGATGATCCCTGGATGGACGACCCAAAAAATCAACACAAAAAACTGAAAAAACCTGGATGAACAACAAAAGAAAGTTAACAAAATTCATCCAGTGATCCTCAAAGATGAGCTGGTCATCCGATTAACCAAGTTCAATTCACCCAGTTTGCTTACTTGGTCATCGGCGAGGCCCGTGCGCAACGCGGCGAACGGATCCTGGTGCATTGCATGGGAGGCCCTGGGTCCGTCACCGGGCAGGTCTCCCGGGGACTTGGTACTGAGGACGATGGCGCTCGCTTAGTGGATGGTCATTGATGCTATTGTGAATGGTGGTGATGGTGATTGATGCTGGATTAATCACAATGTGTTTAATGGTGTTGGTTCATGATGTTTGCAGTAAATTTTGATTGAATGAAGGTTTAGTGGATGGTAAATGATGGTCAACTGAAGATTTGGTGATGGTAAATGTAGCTTAAATGGACTTGCTGAAATGATGGTTTAAGTTAAGAAAGATTTGGCGATAGTTATGGATTGTTTGTGATTATTTGATTAATTAGTTAATGAATGTTAATGATAATATTCATAATATTGTTTTGATGATGGTTGGATGATTGATTCGTGACCGATGGTTGACTAGAGGTATATGTAGATCGTTGATGGCGAATCTTAGCTCAATATACTGGAGCCAAGAATGCTTGATGTTTTATCATTTCAGTGATTGTCGAACGGTTGTCAATAACAACACTCGAGAATGATCACAGATGGCTACTTCATGAGGGCTACCAATGACTAAACATAAGCTAATGACAGGATCATGATGTTCGTGACTTGTGGTTGTAACAAAGGTTGATCATGATCATGTTTGATGATGACCGCTTGTCAATAACGATTAGTCCTGGTTGTAAAAGTTGTCAGGAATGGCTCGTAGTGAATGAATATAATCACTGCTTATGAATGGTCAATATTCCTGGTAAAGGTTGCTTTTAGTACCGGGTTTATTGTTGGTTGTTGTTGATGATTGCTATAGATGGATAGATGGATGGATAGATAGATAGACAAATAGATCCATTATATATGTCTATTTAAGTTTCCATCAGGGCAAGAATTCCTACGTTCACTTGAATGGAACACAAAGTAGCGATACTAGGATCCCCCGTGCTATTGCAAGGGCAGAGGCAGGCCCCGTCCAATTACTGTAAGTGTGTCGGTAGTAGCCCTCCGGTCCTAGTTCGGTTAACCAAGCTAGCTAGTTTTCCTCTGTGGGTCATGGATGATATGGATGGTCATGGGCAGTTGTACCATGCCACTGCTGCTGTTGTGCTGGACCAACTGCAGTCCTGGGCTACAGCGCCACTGCAGCAGGTGGCCTGGGTGACACGAAGAAGAAACACAGCTGTGGATTTGAAACAAAACATGATTTCAATGCCACATGAAGCATTATGAGGTTACTTAAGCAGAGTACATCATGCCCAACTGCCCAACCAGACCAGGCAAAACAAATGATCACATAATACAGCTATGTTCTTTCATCAGCAATGAGGTTGCACATGGACCTTGGTATACCATGGTCAATATTTGGTATACCAGGGTTCAAATCAATGGGGCTAACCAAACTCCAAGCTGCAAAACGATGAATATCATCCAATTATTTTGTCCAGCCTATGAACAGGTGACTGGTGTTTGAACGTTTGGTTATTGCTAAGGCGGCATATGAGCATTTCCACCGTTGAAGGTCCATGGCCAAAAATCTAACTTCATGACTCTTGGCAACCACTTGAAACATAGGTGAATAAACATAAATTAGTGAAAAATGATCAAGTATGCATGCAGGGTTTCACCATGCAATTGCTTGTGCTCATTCGTGCCCAAACCAAACAATAGTAATTTGATCGGCCCATGTCAATCAACCAATGATACCAGCATACGAATTGATTTGCAATTTAACCATTTTGTTTTCAGCTTCTGATTATGTGATAGTAGGCAGTATCGTCAACCACCCCCCATGGATTGCTTGTGACTGCCATCAAGCGCTGGATTGCTTTGCGCCCTACTACCCATTTGGATGGCCTAACTGGCCACACTTTCCAGGTGGTTTTCAGTTGTGTTTTTGGGGCTCAGATCAGTCTACCGGTCGACCATATTCCCCAAGTTGGGATCAACAGTACCCCGCTGTCATGCCCACTAGTTCCAGCAAGGGATCAAAGTTACCCGCTGTTGGTCTACCATATAGCCCCGAAAGGTACCTGGCTGGTGGTTTCAAACTTTTTTTTATTTTCCCTAGTAATGATTGATAAGTAGTTGGTTGACTAGTATTTTTCATAGGGTTTGAAACCACCAACCAGGTACTGTTGATCCCTAAAGGTTCAAGTTCCAGCAAGGGATCAACAGTTCTACCGACCCGCTGTTGACACAGAGCTGGGCAGGCCGCGGTCGAAGCAATCTGGTGGCGGGTCGGGGTCTCCCATGGGCGGTGTGGTTGGGATTGGTGCCACTTCAGTTCGGACAAATCATACAAGTGGTACCTCAAACATCCTCAAACCGGGTTGTAGTTGATATTAGTTAGCCATATGAAAACCAATTTGATCAAAACTCAAAAAATGGTTTAGAAATAGTTCATTGTGGTTATCAATGATGAGTCTTTTGCTGGGTATGAAAGATTCGTATGCTTATCAGCTCAGCAAGTAAACACACAATAGATTGACGAACTACCACGTGGTTTCATCATGATGGAACATTGTGTAAGCCTGGCCAACAAAGGCTAATGAAATTGGTTCAGATGATTGGTTTATGCATGGTTTGCAAAATGATGCTTTCTCAAGCCATAGGGGTACCCCTAAATCATCCTTTATGAATCATTTATAGTAATAAACCAGCCATTTTTGGGGTACCCTATTTTGAGAAACACCTAAATATGGAGTAAGATATTTCAGTCCTGTAGTTTCACATCGGTGTTTGCATTGTTTAGTCTTTGCCAACTGGTTCATAATAAACGATGTTCATGTGGAGACATTGACTAGGCTAATATGTGGGACCAATAGAAACGTAGCGATTAGTTTGTGTGGTTGATAATTCGAAGCATGAAACACGTTTGGCTGATCAAAAAACCGAGTACCCCAGCTGCTCACATCCCCAATGGCTAGCTGCTAGTCGAACTGTTGGGATGATCATCTACCCACGGCTGTTGCATGGTGAAGACCCACAGTGGTCACATCGAAAAGGCTGGTGAAGGGCTGTTCAGAATGGTGCATTTCCAGCCGCGGCATGAGCAGCGACAGCAACGAAAGCCCGAGCAGTTCTCGGATGACCACCCCAAAGCGCGATCATGATAGAAAGCTTCAAAACCCCGGGACTGGGACGTTTCATGGAAAGAATTTGCTCGGAGCATCACACAGTTGCCTCATTATCAAGCAACCCTGAAAGTTACGGAACAGTCTTGACAATGTTTAACCCTGTTTAATCACTGTCAATCATGATTTTCCATGATCAACGTTATTAGATACTGTATTGATTGATTTTACCCTCATGAGTAGCCACTCTAGACCAATGTAATGATTGGTTCGGGAAGTTCTCAGAATGCTGATAGCCCCAAGATTGAACAGTTTCACCTGCTGATGTGCAGTGCAGTCCCATTACCGGATAGTGAAGCCATAGTAGTAATGTTGGATCCATATTGTGGAAGCCATGGTTGGGATAGATCACCAGCTTTATAGCCAGTAAACTCTGGTTTCTTAACCAATGGATCTATAGAAACCCTTTAAGGCGGCAGGATGAAGCCTCGGTTCACCACTGCAGACGCTGCGATGTGTTTAGTCGCTCCAGGCTGTTTGCTGGCCCGTTTGTACAAACTTTCTCCCGACGAGGCCCAAAGGGCGCCAGCATGGCGGTCGCTGTTGATGATCTCCGGGTGCTTAATTTCGTTATCAAAACATGATCATTGACCAAACAACCATCAGGTGATGCTTAGGTGATGACTGATTAGATTGTATTGCATAAACCAATCGACTGGGATCAACGAATATGGCGGATCAAACAAGTAGTGATGCACAGTTAATGATCTCCGGTTGCCCATTGTTTTTTAGTCAAAGTGATTAATTAGCCATTGATTGATCAACCAATCAACCATCAGGTGATGCTCCTTTGTTATTTTTATTCATCTACTTGATGGTTTGATTGGTTGATCAACTAATCTGTGTCACAATGGTTCCAAGCACCAACCAGTACTTCTTACCTAGGTACTTTCCTGCAAAACATGCATGGCCTTTTACAGCGGTACTGCCCACATGGAATCGGGACAATTTCCCTTTGCGAATCCAGGTAAAGCTGGAAATCTTCACTCAGATGGCTGGCGTTAGGCAACGGGAAATCATCAACAGTGCTTGCATATCCGGGAACAATTTGGTGGTGAGACTAATGATTCCCATTAACAGTGATTGCATATCCGGGATCCGGGAACAATTTGGTGGTGAGACTAACCAATCCACTACATCGTGGTGCCATTTACCACATTAACATTGACCAAAATGAACAATATCCAGCACTGGTTGACTTGACTGACCATTCTTATCGATCTGTTAGATCCATCAAGTAAATCTAACCATGCGCTAATCACAAATCCATTACCAGCAATTTGCCCGAGCACCAGTTCAAACCATATCAACAAATCAACCATTTGAACCATTTTATTGTTGTACTCATGTGTTAAACATTGTCAGCATTGTCAAATACTGCAGTAGGTGGACACAAGAATACAAGCCTCACCAAATGGAAGGCAACAAAAAACGCATCCCATATCATATCCATTCATATCCCAATGTTAGGATCGATCACTTAGTTGCTGCTATTCAGGGTGTGTTTTCTCTTGTCCGCTCTCGCCAACCTTCTTCAAGTACTTCAACATTTAAATTGTGGGGCTCTATGTCATGGTTGGGGTTTGATTTCATCATTCAACCATGAATATTGAACCATTCAACCGTTGACTATTCTATGATTTCACTCTTCAACCATTTTAACCATTTACCATGGTTAACCATCTAAATGGATTACCACTGTTTTCAACCATTCAACCATTTTTCAAACATTTTTCAACCATTTTCAAACATTTGTCAACCATTCAACCAGTGTACTATGGTGATACATCATTTGATGGTACGAAATGGAATGGTTATTAACCACTAGTAGTAACCATTATGAACGATTATGAACCATTATTAACCACCACTAGTGGGTAGATATGACTATACTGGTTGGTTTACTATCATAAGGGTGTTTCTCAAAATAGAGGTACCCCTAAATCATCCTTTATGAATCATTTATAGTAATAAACCAACCATTTTTGGGGTCCCCTATGGCTTGAGAAACACCCAATAAATGGCATTTCAACCAACTGGTCGCCCCTTGCTGATGTTGGCTCCAGGTTGAGAGTCGACTGCAGTACGGCTACAATGCCAGGTGTGCGGTCGCTTCCCCGGCAGTTGATGGGCTGCATGGTGGGTTGGTAATGGCTGGTTGGTGGTTTTATAAGAGATTTAGAAAGGTTTAATTGATGGCTGATTGGCTGCAGCCAGGTGGGTTATGGCCAGGGCTTATGATCATTGATAGTGATTAAAAAATAGCAGATGTTAATTGGTTGGTGGTTTGAAACATTTGCATTTTCCCTAGTGATTGAAAAACAATTGGTTGGTTGACTAATATTTGTCGCAGGGGTTACTGCTCTTGATTGTCAAGTGGTTGGTTTGACAGGCTTTTGTTTTCCCCAGCACTAGCAAATGATTGGTTGGTTGACTAATGCTTTTCAGAGGGATTGAAACCACTAGACGAAGGACGGCTAATACTGGTTCCTAGTTGTAATATGTTGCAATAGCATCAACGTTTGCCAGTACTGCCATTACAAACAGATTCGAAAGCAGCATAGTTTTGAGCACCACTGCCTGTGGATTGAGAGTTGTTAACTTCAACCTTTGACCGACCCTCAATTGACCTCCTTCTTAAGTATCCATGGTGTGACTGATTCACTCATTGTGAATATTTGCGCTCTAAATGGCCATGGCTTGTTAGCTAAGCACGTTTAGATCAGTAACCAAAAACTAACTAACCATTAACCAACCGCGTTTTTTTGACAAAGAAAGATTAACCACTCCAAAACATTAACACCACAGGGTACTAGTAATAAATCATTACTGACTGACAATCATTAACCACCACTTGGTCAACATCATCGTTATCCAGCCAACATTGACCATCACTTGGTTCATCTTTCACCACTCACCACTCTTACCGCCTGCTGCAGGGACTATGACAACTGCTTGGTGCCCGAAACGCAGCGACAACGGGAAACCCTGAGAAGCTTCGTTGAGAGCATCGCAGCGCCGTGAAAAGGGGGCCACGTGGGCGGTGATGATTTCTAAGGAATTCTGTAAGACTGGTGGGTGCTTTTTATAAGCTGTATAACCTTAGTAACGGTTGATAATAGGGGATAATAGCCAACAATGGGTTTAACAACTACTGGTTGGTGTTTTGATTGACACTCTTGATGTTCCCCATAATTACAGGTGGTAGGTTGGTTGCCTAATATTTTTCGCTGAGCTTGAAACCACCAACCGGACACTGTAGCAATTTGGAAATACATAGTGATGGCTCTATATATTTTATATATATATATATGTTTTTTTCTATTACAGGTGCATAGTGAAATAAACAATAGATGATTACAGAAGCGTTGTCGTGACGCAGCGATGGTGATAGTTACAACAGTGATTACCATTTTAGACTATTAGTGCTATAATCAACAGATAATACAATTGTGAAAAACTCGGTAGATTGTCACCAGTAGATATCACACTGACAAAAAGTAGACACACACACACACTCAATCAAATTAGTTATCATAGAATTTCCCGTGTTTTCCTTGGTTTAATCATTCACTATCATAAATTGAACCATGATTATGATCAATAAACCAATTGTTTTCCTTTTTTCACCACTGTTCAACCATGGTTAAACCCTATCATAATCCCTTCCCATGGAGCACGCCAGGTGAATTCCCTCTTGCAGGTGAACTTAGCCAAGGCCACCTGTGCGACGGTGGAGACCATGACTTTTGGGAACGTGGCGTTGGGAAAGGCGGTCGTAGCCTATGATGGTCATTATAGTGGTGAATAGATGATTTATATAGTGATTAATATGTGGTTAGTATAGTGGTCATGATGGTTATATAAATATAAGCATAGTTTATAGGCGATTATAGTGGTTGGTCATAGTTAATAACGGTTATCAGAGGAATAATTGGCATGTTTGCAGGGGATTATAGTCAATAAGGCTTTAGAGAGGTGGCCGGGTTGATAAAGAATGGCTAATCATGGTTAATAATGGGTAGCATGGTATGGGGATTGTAGTGATTGATAATTGTTAAGAATAGAGGAGAATAATCAACAAGCATGACTGGTTGGTGGCTATAAGCAATGCCTCAGTCATTTTTGATATGATGGCTGACAATGGTCAATAGTATGGTGGTTTTTATTGGGAAACCATGGGATTTTTGATGTTTGACTATGGGTAGTGGTTAAGACTGGCAAATAATTGTTAGTTGGGGATAATTGCGAACAATAATCGTTGAACAACTGCTAGGTGGCGGTCCGTGATGGTCAACATTGGCAAGAGCAATCACTTGAGGGGGGATGGTGGTCAACAATGATTCAATCATGTTAGCGGCTGTGGTTAATCATGGTTTACGTTGGTCACAAAAAGGTGATCGATGATGGTTAACAACGGTTCGTAATGTCTTGTAGTGGCTCATGATTTGGTTGATGAACCATTCAAATGTATTGGAGACCGGATATCGCCAATGATCAGCGGTTATCAGGAGATTAGTATGATAATCATGATCCGGTTATCAGGAGATTACTATGACTAATCTTTGGTCATGATTTACTTGCTGCCTAATGATGCCATGGCTTTTTGGCCATGAAGTGTCGCAGAATGGCTGTGGGTGAATGGTTGATCTAAGATAAATATTACTTTTTGTGGATGATAAGCTTTGGGTCAGAGTTGACAGCTGTTGTCAATAGAGGTTCATTTGATAGTTGATGTCATTGTTAATGACGGCTAGGACTGTGGTCGATTAAATACTGGTTGATCAATGGTGGTTAGATATGTTTTGGGGGGACCATGGTAGATCCATCTAAATAGACCACCAATGCAAGTTTACCATGACGAAATGAATGGTGGCTAGTGGCTAGTGCTTGGTTGATGTTTGGTCAATGGCTAGTGGCGGACCAAGCGCTTGTTGATGTCAATGTAGCCGCGACGCGCTTGGCATCAAAAGGAGGACTGCATGTGATGGTTTCTCAGAACAGGTGTAATGTTAACCCTGGATTAGTAAACCCCAGGTTGATTAATGGGGGGGGTTACCATTTCAATGGAAAACCTAGGCTTTTGGGGATACCCCCTATGAATCAACCAGGGGTTTATTAATGCAGGGTTGGCATTCCCCCCGAATCATCAATTTATTAACCAACCAGTTTCAGGGGTCCCCTATTTTGAGAAACCACCATGTGACAATCAAACACAAGCAACGGAAACACATGTGCCATCAGTAGACAAACAAGCACATCATACGCATATCATTTCATGAACAAACATGAAACATCATACAACAGCTACCAAGCACCGGCCAACCAGTGATGAATGACCTATCCGCGATAGTTTTCCATCATAAGACATCAGTACCCATCGCTAGACGTGAATTGGCCAACCAATCATGAAGCCGATCGTAACCGACATTACCCATCAGTAGCCCATCATAAGCCCATCATTGACCATGTCTCTCCTTCAGTTGAAGCCACAATACCATCAAAATCCATCAATGGATCCTATGAACAGATCCACCGTCCACGGGTTTGACCATCCGTGAACTTGACGCTGGTTACACATCACTAACCAAGACCAACCAGCTGCTGACCTGCGAGTAACCACGGATGAAGCCACGATCAACCACTGTTGTCCTTCACTACATACCAGTCACATCCAGTAACCATGGATACTTGGTTAATATATGACTGATGTATGGTTAATATATGGTTGATATATGGTTAATAAACCGATGAGCCCACCAGTACCCATGGATACTTGGCCAACCATCCATGTTCCCCCATCGTTGGAAGCCAAAAAGTCCAAAGGCTTGGATCCTTTCAGGGTTTGGCCTCCAAGGATCCCTCTATGGCGATATATTGGTGTCTCAAAAGGGACCGAAAAAATGGTTGGTTTATTATTATGAATGGCCAACAATGGATGATTTGGGGTACCGGGGTACCCCTATGGCTTGAGAAACAATGAGAAACCATCAAATACTGAACGCTTGAACAGTTTGCAATATGAAATGACGATGAATGTACCTGAAATGATGAATACGAATGTATCCAAAATAGCAAAAAATGCCCTCACGGGATCAACCTATTTGGTGTTGGGACCCAGTGAGCGCCCCGGGCGTGAGGTGGAGCAATGTGCCAGTGGTGTGGGCGTCCTCAGAGGGTTGTTCTGCGCGTAAAGGGATGGGTTTAGGTGATTTCTCATGTTTTATATATGGTTTTATAGGGGTTCCATTTTTTTTCCAGTTTCCAACTTGGGGTTAACTTGTGGTTATATAAATTTATAGGGTTAACTTGTGGCTGTATAAATGACCAACAATAAGACCAAGATGGGTGTTTCCCAAGCCATAGGGATACCCAAAAATGCTTGGTTTAGTACTGCTGATATTTTATTATTTATATATATATATATATCTCTATACTTATTTACATGTTATATATTTATATGAATATACATATCAAGGAAGTGATGGAACCGCTTGTGAAAGCGGGTTGTGGTCAATGGCTCCCAGTTCTACCTTCCAAGAACTTGGTCCCCTGCCTCGTGATCTCCTATATCAATCATCACTGACTGGAGCATGGATTGAACCGAAGAACATCAAATCACCCAAAGGATGGGATACTAATAGGGATAACTTAGCAATAGATATAAAGGATGCTAATCACCTGGGAACCTATACATGGATTGTGATAACAAAGCAACCAGTGCTATAAGGGATATTAGGTATAGGGACACCAATACGTATTGCTCCTATTGGCTGTTGTGAATCATCAAGCAGCCACTGCTATTCGCCATAGCCATGACTAATCATTGCACAAGCCACTTCAGCAATTTGCAGCTTGTCCACCAACTAATGATGTTCATGATGATGCTCATTAACCAGCCAATCAGTAGTTTTCATCACCCCTCAACCATTTTAAATCGTTGCTGAAATAAACCATGCTAATCTTACTAAGTTTTCAGCCATGTAAATCAGCCAGCAGAGACCACCATCCCCAGCATTGATGGAGGATCAACCGATCAACCTGATACTATTGGTTATGGTTGATAGTATCAGGCACCATGAGTCATCCCCCAATCCTGGCCATCATTCATCACTCCCCAAAAACCACTGATTTGTATTATGGGTCACTATGAGCCACTGCTAACAGAATTGTTTTGCATCATGAGCCATCAGTTTATTCATGCTCTTGAACTATCAACCACTATATTGTTTCCCATTGTTTTCTATTCTTACGCGCCCTTTTCCAAAGATCAGTACCATAGAACCATCAAAAGACTGCTACCCTTAATTCATAGTTTGAGACTATTGTGATGAGTGATGATTAGGAAGGGTAGTAATGATAAGTGATGATCAGGATCCCATCAAGACACAAATACCCTGAATTCCCGATCATTATCCACGATGATTATCCACTCATCAGTTTCCCAGCGGACCATCACTACCCTTAATTCATACCATGACTACCCAACTACTACCATAATTTCATGCTATTATCCAACCATTATTAATACCCACCACCCAAATACTACCCTAGTTTTGGCTCCTACCATGGCTCGATACTACAACTCAGGTCGTCAATTCCTTTCGCATCCCTAGGCCATCTACTGCCAGATCATCGACGCTTGCCATCCCGGCAGCGTAGTGATGCGCAAGGCGCGGGAAACGGGCTGGAGCTGTTCGATCAATGAAAGGATGCGTGACAAATGGGTCTCAAAACAATGGGTGTCTGGATGGCTTATACCCACTAACTTAGGTGTTTAGTGTTTTTGGGATATGATTGGTTTACCATATAACCACTAAAAATATATTTTTAGCAAGGGATCTATAAGCCACCAAGGTGTAGTGGTTTTCATAGGGGATAAATGGGGATAATAACCAACAATGCGGGGATGAAACACCCTATTGCGTATTTTTTAAGATAGGATTAGAATGGTCAATAGTAGGATATTATTACCAGCAACAATGGTTCAACAACTACATATGAGCAACGAAGTTTATTTGCGCAATTTATTCCACGTAAAGGGCTAGCACTATTTTTTTCCATCTCGTCCATACTTAGCTGGTGAACGAGATGGGTCCGCCTGATCGAACGAGATCTGCTGGTGTTAGTACCCGCATCAATTACTGCACGAGATACCTCAAAATGACATTATGCAATCCTCCCTTCAAAGTAGCGTCAAGAGATTTTGTATGCATAAATTCAGCCGCTGATATGTTAGTTGATATTACGGGTGTTTCTCAATTCTATCATTGGAGACCCCCCAAAGAATGGTCATTGGTTATTAGCGGTCAACAATGGTTGACAATGGCTATTAACGAGTGAAAGCAATAAGAGGGAATATTCCAGCTTTATAGAATAGTTGGTTGATTACTTATGAAAGTTATTACCATTGGATGATTTGGGGGCACCCCCAGCTATTAAGAAACCACTAAATCGATAATTATTGGGGATATAATAAATCAAGAAAAGGGTAATAGTGGTAGGATATTTACTCGAGCATGTCATACATGATCGTTGTGAACCAACAATGATTGATGATAATGGTTGGTAATGGTGGATAGTTGATAGCCATCAACGATAGGTATATACTGATTGACGGTGATGATCATCCGTAAATGTTGAGTAATGATGGGTAATAATGTCAGCTAATTTTCATTCATGACGCTTGGTAGCGGTATAGGTAGGAAGTACATTTTCTAGTCGTCAATCTAGGATGGGTGAACAATGATAAATAGCAATCAGAACTAATCATTGTTGGATCATGAATCGGTGAATCATGAATACCAGAATTATTCTATCACTATGAATGGGGAATGATGCTTGATAGAAGGTGGATAGTGATGACTGATAGTGCTTGGTAATGGTCTAGTTGTTGATGCTGGTTGACGAAAACCTTGGTTGGTGATTGTGTTGATCAACAATGAGTAGCAGTGTGCCAATGATTTTATCCACACTGGTTGTTTAAGCACAATGGTTGCGTCGTTGATGAAAAAGCAGCACTGCTAAATGAATGGATGCACCAATGTAAGTCTTAAGATCCCATTACATCGTCATCGGCTGGTCACTGAGTAGCAAACAGGAAAAAAGGGTGGTTCATCATAGGAATTAGATCAGGCTAATTTAACAGTGGCTTTCGAAAGATGGTTTGCCCGTTGGAATGTTTCATTTGCCATGAGCATGGGCCCTTGCCTTGTGTTAGGATGCAACCAACCGTTCTGGTTCCCATGATTCATCAAGTGTCCTATGAACAAATTGATTCAATGAAATCGCTAGGCCATGCTGGCTTTTTTCACTTGCAGATCATCAGTTGAAATGTCGATGAGTTTCACGATGGGGATAACCCACCAGCTATCATAGCTGTAGCATTCCTGACACTCACTTAGCTGCGCATAAAACAAAATACGTCAAGGTTGGAAAGCATGCGACTGCAAAGCACAAGTGCACAAGTTGTTTCAGATGGTCCAATTAGACAAACAATGTCAGAATGGTTGTCAGGTCTCCGGTTCGCAGAGAGAGGCCAAGAAAATACCATTGGGATTATCAGTGTATGGCTGTTGCAACCAGGGGTTTCATTTGGGCCAATACCCTTTTTGTCGACGAACTGGCAATGAAGGATCAGAATTCTGAACAGGTACATGTGGAGGTTCCATTGCTTTGCCACATGGTCAACCTTCATGAACAATAAAACTGTTGCCAAATACTGCCATTTGATTGCGTCAAGGTCCATCTTTAGCTCTGGCTAGTTTCAGAAGCTGTGCGCCGATGACATGGTCCAAGCTTAGCAATGGTGATAGCAGCTACAGTTGGGTAGTAAGACAACTGATCATTAGTGGCTATATTTGGTTGAAATTACCAGGCAGCTGATAACCATTATATCAGTGATCACCAGCATTATAAACTGGGCATAGGCTTACTACAGCTTGAGTAGAGATTCTCGAACAGCTTGTGTGGAGCATTTCCCCGGATTGCTCTTGTTATCCTTTGGTTGCGACAGCAACCTATGAATAAAGAAAAGCTGGGTGGAGTTGAAAGCAGGATAAGCAGGTGTGTGAAATACCTGTCCGTAAGAATATCCTTGGAGTAAAGCACCATAAAAGACAGCACAAAAACTACAAGGGTAACAATTAAGCAGGAAGATTATATAATCCCAAGTTCGATGTTTGTAGTATGGCATGGAGACACTTTCATCATAGCCACTGGAAGAAGTTTTGCCATCGCCCGCGTCCTATCCACCTCTGAGTGCTGGCGCAAGTGTAACGCCAGGTGGTGAAAGGTGTCCTGTATGAACAGTGGTGTCATGGTTGCTTTCCAATTCATGATATACTGCCCATGGGAAAACCATGGAGGAAGACCATGGCAGTCCCTGACCTAGTTGCGCTTAGTTAATCACCATTTTTTATGTGTAAAATTCAATCACAAGTGGTGGATATTCCAAGCAAGCGGGCTAGTTGCCAGAGAGTGCTGAGCATGAATTGTACTAACCAGCCATTGGTTACAAAACAAGCTATGGAGAACTATGGTTACTCCTTACCCTTTTCCTCTAGTTTAGAGTCATCAGTTGCTAGCCCCAGCCATTAACCATAGCTTTTCCTAGCCCTTGTGGCGACGCTAAAATCGCGGCGCGGGGCGTTGCGGGCTGCTTTTCTTGGCAGCACGCTATGTTGTCCGGGATGCCCAGATGAAGCATCTTGCAAACATTTGAGCATTGGGTGTCCACAAACAATGGATGGTACGTTATTCATTCAATCAATGTTTATTTATGGTCAATGATGGTCAGGCATGGTCAAACTTGGTTGTTGATGGGTTTTGATGGTTGATCATGATTGATAGTGGCTAATTGGCTAATTAATTTGACAAACGGTTGATAGTGGTTGCGGAGAATCGTGACAGTGAGTTCGATGGGTGTAATCCAAGGTGGGTATCTCACCCCATCATGCAAATATCATCATGCAATATGATACTATTCCTAGCCACTATCAATCATCATGAAGCATGAGTACCCACGATCAATCTCAGGATCAACCATCGTTCGCCCCTATCCGCCATTTTTGACCGTTACAACTACATGTTCATGCGCAGGTAGCTTCCGAAAAGTGGTACTTTTAAACATAGAATAACTGCTACAAGCCAAGGACTTACCAATTTGCCAACCCTCTACACATGAAGCATAAATTGGAGGTTGCTTTTTGAGCGATTCCTGCAAAATTTGGCAAGCTGGGCGCTGAGCATAGTTGCGGTTGCGTGAGTGAATCGCTAAGCTTACAAATGGTACATCTATAACCCATACTGGTTAAGATTAATTAACCAGTATAGACTCTAGTATGAAAAACACCTAGAGTCTATACTGGTTAATACTAACCCCTGATGAATAAACCTTAGGTCTATGAATTGGAAAAGGAACCGTTTCAATGGGTGACCAAGGCTTTTGGGGGATGCCCCGTGTCAATCCACGAGAGGTTTATTACTACGGCCGCGCAGAGGAATCGATTGTCTAAAGCCCAGGCGACCGCGAGAAGAGTTGCCTTTTTGCCGCTGGGTATCAATCATAAGTTGATCACTCACTCCATTTTTTCCAAGAGTCAGGCCACCTACGGGTGGCTTGTTGCAAGAGTTCCTCCTGTTCCTGCAGCTGCCTTCAACACCGTTGTGTGGCGTGCCACTGGGAGACTTTCCTTTGGAGTTCCGCAGTTGCGCTCCATTCTGGCTGGCAGCCAGATCGAACTTCAACAATGCGCATTGATGACCCAGATCAGGACTTTATCCTTCAGGAACAAAGCACTGCAAGGCAAATTCTTGCCTCCTACAGCCTTAGATAGACTTGTACACGAGCAGTTAACAGAACAGGGCTGGTTTTTCGGGTCAGGCAGATGGCAACACGAATATCTGGACTACGATTTCACTATCGATGAGCTGGAGAATGATCAGGTTTGGAGCAAAGTTGCTCACGCCTTTCGTCAGGCCTATCGCTGGCGTACTTACACCCAGCTTGAGTGGCTTGATAGACGCGAATTTAGAGAACAAGAAGTCTCTTGCTTCACAGAAAGCCGACTGAAGCTGGCAAAGCGCTGGGCTCAGCTCTGCCCTGGGTCATACCCAGTGGCAACTGGCTCAGTACCTTCATTGCGCATGAGAGAAATTGTGTTTGGTCAACGCAGGGCATGCAAACTATGCAATGAGCCATCCCCGACGTGGGATCATACCTGGTCCTGCGCTTTGCAGATGGAACTTCCGCGGGACCTGATGCTTCGCAGGTTCGGGTGGCCCCGACACGAGGGCGACTTTGAGCTCTGCATGAGACTTTTGGAAGGGGTTGAGAAGATCATGGCCCTTTAGTTGGGTTTTTCCTCTGCCGGCCGCTGCGATTGCCGTCAGGTGCAAAGATTCGACGTTTATTATTACGGCTTCATATTGACAACGATCTATTGAAGTGCAGATGCTTGTTGATTTACCATCAAACATAAGGTTGTCAATATGGATCTCCCATCAGTTTCACCAGTGAAGAACTTGTTGTTACAAGTGGTTCACCAAGCAAGTGAAATATCACTTCACTATCTCCCATTCATGTTTCCCATATTTGCTATATTTTCCATTTGTTTCTATTTTAATGTTTCATTTCAATTTCCTCTATTTTCCATAGGTTCATATGTTCTTTTCTACAGCTCCCATTGATTTCCAATATTTCAACTATTTCTCACATATTTTATTAATATGTTCTTCCCCATATTTCAGGTATGTTTTCCCATATTTCCCACCAATATCTTGTATCGTCCCTAAATTTCCCATATTTCCCCATGTTTCTTTCGAATTTTCCATAGATTTTCTACGATTTTCCTGTATTTTTCATAGATTTCCTGCATTTCCCATTGATTCCCTGCGCTTCCTATGGCTCAGCAGTTGCGCTGCGCAGTTGTGCGCAACTGCCGCGGTATGCTGAGGTCACTGGCGAGGCAACATGCGCAACGTGCCTCCAAGGTGGACACCGCGAAAGCCGAAAGGGTGATTTTTTTTCTGCAGAATCTGAGAGTCTGAGAGGTATTGAAATGGTTTTATTATAGCCATTAATAACCATTTCAATGGCTATAATAAAAACCATTATGGCTGCATCAATTTTAACCACTAATGGCTATAATGGCGTTGATTTGGTTATATAGCTTAGTGGTTATAATATACAGGTTAGTCGTTAACGGTTATTAATGGTTATAGTGGTTAGATATAAAGTTTAATGGCAAATGGCTATTAATGGTTTTTAATGGTTGTGAATCACGGCTATAGTAGCGTTCTTAATGGCAATAATTAATGGTTATAACGGTTATTAATGGCTTTATAGGTTAATCGTGATTAATCACGGCTAACAGGTTACGAATGGTTATAATGGCTATGATCAATTAATGGTTCTTAATGGCAGTGTTTCATGGTTGTAATGGCTGTAATTAATGGTTATTTGGCTGGTGGTTTTAGTTTTTTATTTTTCCTCGTGATTATTCTCAAATGGTTGGTTGACTAATATTTATCACAGGGGTTGAAACCCCCAATCAGTTATCAATGGATATAATGGCTATGATGAATCGTTATTAATGACAATAATGGAGGTTAATGGTTGTTAATAGATGTATAGATGTGAACAGTAATGGTTAAACATATGGTCTTAATGTGCATGAGAATTGAACATGGATGGGAACAAAAAGAAAACATGCAAATCATGGTTGACTACAATAGTTGTTAATGATTGTTCATAGTTAGAGTTAACTAATTAAAATGGTTGATAATTATGGTTGCTTATCTCATTGATGGTTTGATTGACTGGTTTTATTGTTCTCATTTTTTGGGACTGTTTTTTTTCCTCAATATTTGAGATCGCTGGTTCATTAAGTTGTTTTTCAAAAGGGGTTGACACCACCAACCAGTTAATCATGGTTGAGTATGGCTGATGATGGTTGATAGGGGTCCATGATGGCCGAAAGTGGTGAATTCATCATGGTTAATGATGGTTGATCATGATTGATACTTCTAAAAGAGGGTTGGTCATTGTTCATGATAGTTCACGATGGCTTTTGGTGGTTAATGGTGGTTAAGTAGGCTTGATTATGTTTAAATGATGGCTGCTCGTGGCTGATGATGGTTCGTAATGCTTAGTTTTGGCTGACAGTGGCTCATGATGGTTAGCCACACTCAGTGAGTGTGAATGATGCATGATGATGGCCGGTGATGGTTGCTGATGGTCCCGCGTGGTTGGTAGTGGGTCATCATGATTAGTCATGGCTGGTAGTATTTACTGATTATATATTCATCATGGGTTGATGGGTCAAAGTGGCGGAGTAGGACTATACTAGTGGCTTATGCTGGCTAATTCTGCTCATGGTGGTACAGATTGGTTGATCATGTTAGATGGTTGTTAATGATGGTTAGAAATGCTTAGAAGTGTTTCATGCTAGCTTGTACTGGTTGATAGGGTTGCTCATGGTTTGCATTGCTTGATATTGCATAATGCATGTCAATCAATTTTGAAATGGTCTGAACCCCTGTACTCGTGGGGGTTGCCACTGGGGTGATGGGAAACTGGTCGTCGGAAACCACTTTTTGCGTGTACGTATGTATTGCGTTAGGACCTGCTAGGATCTCTGAGAAGTTGAATGTTGCCATCAGCCGCTCCTGATGCAGTCGTTTTGTTTGAGTCGTTATCAGCCATGTTGGAACAAGTCGATATTTGGTCTCTATTTTGTGTGATATTGAATCCAATTGGTAGTGGCGAGTCTCCGGCCATGTTTGATGATCATTTGATAACTCAAGATGTAAGATGTATGAGCTATATGCATTTGTGTGTCACACTTTACATATCTACCAAACGGTAAGGATCTCCGAAGCCATACAAGGCTGAGCGATGCTGTTTGCCTCTAAGTATTGTGTTTGTTGTGTCAGTCTTGCGGTGTACATGCATGGGCTTTGATAATGTATTTGCTGGCAGTTGCAGCTTTTCCTGTGTTTCATAGCAAGTAGAAGATTCGTGGTCAACTGATTTTGTTCATTTTGGTTACTGTTGGTTGATTGCTATGAGGGCCATCATTGTTCATCATCTTGTTGGTGAAGATGTTTGCTGGTTCATAGTTCTCACAAATTCTGCGGTCAGCTGCAGTATGTCACGTATGATTGCTGGGGCAACAGCATGAATGCTAGATACCATTCATCAACCAACATCAGTTGATGATTAGCCAACAAATATCCATAATTACATATCATACAAATCCATACCATTCATTGCCCCATTCCAGATTCATTAATCCGCTTGGTGGTTTCAAACATTTTTTATTTTCCCTAGTGACTGCTGTATTGATAAATGATTGGTTGACTAATATCTTTCTTAGGGGTTGAAACCACCAACCAGTTAATGACCGGTGCACCGGTAGGCATGGGTTTCATGGCTGCACTGCTGAGCGTCAGGCTCTGGGCGAAGCACTTCCGTTCGGCGTGCGGACGTTTTACTTCCCAAGGAGACAGGGACTTCCGGTGGTGCTGCATGGAGGTTAGTGATGGTGAACAACTGGTATTAACAACTGGTTGCTTGGTCAATCATAGGAGATAATAACCAACAACAAATGGCTAAACAACTACTGGTTGGTGGGTTAAAGCATGTTCTTTCGCTGGTATTAACAACTGGTTGGTTGGTTGACTCACATTTTTTTAGGGATTGAAAACGCCAAATGGATGATGGTGAATGGTGATTCATGGCCATTTCTGCTTCACCATGGTCGATGATGATTGATTGACAAGCTGGTTGATGATGGTCAATACTAAGGGTTCTTGATGGGTAGTGATGCTTTGGTATCAACATGTGAAGTGTCAAGAATCACACTGTGCGACGGTGCCTGGATTTCTTTGCCACTTTGGCGAATTTGAGGCTCCGCTTCTGTACTGCTTTTTTAGTATTCCAACTATCCATCAAATACTGCACCCCACAAAATTGACACCTGAAAAACGTTGCTGGAACATGTTTTTCCTTGATAGAACGCAGGCTTTGAGGTTTTTAGAGGTGCCTTTTCCCAGGCCAAGTTCGTCCTCCGTCTCCAGGAAGAATTGGTTCCCCTGGCGCGTTCGGCTGATTCGGCAGCGACAGGCCATGGACATCGGTTGGTTTCTGAAGAACAGCAGGAGTTTGGCGATTCTTTGGCTATCATTTGGTGAGTTGGGTCAATATTTACCACCAATAATGGGGACAATAGCCAACAAGAATAGGCAAAAGAATGGTGAATGAGGGTACACCAAGGGTTAAGGGTATTGACCAACAGCCATTCAATCTATGGTGATAAAGTGGTAAACTACAATCATGCCATTTTTTGCTGGCAAGTGACAATAGCGGCCAATGATTGTTAATTGTTATGATTTTGATGAACTATAGTTAAGTTTTTCTTGCTACTGCAAGTGTCAGTTGATGACATATTTTTGTTTTTGTATGTTTACATCGATTTCAACGCTGGAACCAGCATTTGACAAATACATAATATAGCATCGGTTCAACAAAATATTTCAGGCCCATTGGCCCCAGATCGACTTTTTACCAGAGTTGGTCATCCAACTCGTTTGTTTCGACTAGCCCTTCCCAGCAGATAATAACCTTCAGAAGTACAGCATCGCGATTAAGCATTGCTCATATTGGTGTACCTCCCAACCATCAACCATCACAAAAGGAGTGTTTGTGTTGTTGTTGTAGTTGTAGTTGTAGTTGTAGTTGTAGTAGTAGTAGTAGTAGTAGTAGTAGTAGTAGCAGTAGTAGTAGTAGTAGCAGTAGTAGTAGTAGTAGTAGGAGTAGTAGTAGTAGTAGTAGTCGTAGTAGTAGTAGTAGTAGTAGTAGGAGTAGCAGTGGTAGTGGTAGTAGTAGTAGTAGTAGTAGTTGTTGTTGTTGTTGTTGTTGTTGGTGGTGGTGGTGTTGTTGTTGTTGTAGCTGCAGTAGTAGTAGTAGTAGTAGTAGTAGTAGTAGTAGTAGTAGTAGTAGCAGTAGTAGTAGTAGTAGTAGTGGTAGTAGTAGTAGTAGTAGTAGTTGTTGTTGTAGTAGTAGTAGTAGTAGCAGTAGTAGTAGTAGTTGTTGTTGTTGTTGTTGTTGTAGTTGTAGTTGTTGTTGTTGTTGTTGTTGTTGTTGTTGGTGGTGGTGGTGGTGGTGGT
>VSDK01025658.1:583841-594955 GCA_009767595.1 Symbiodinium kawagutii | reverse complement strand
AGGACCCTAGTGATAAAAACCATTTTGGCGTTTAATGTTTGTTTTTTTCAATTCTTTATTAAATATTTTTCAAAAATTGCAAAAACCAATTGCGGGAAGGGGACCCTAATATTAAATTTAGGACCCTAGTGATAAAAACCATTTTGGCGTTTAATGTTTGTTTTTTCAATTCTTTATTAAAACTTTTTCAAAAGTTGCCAAAACCAATTGCGCGAAGGGGACCCTAATATTAAATTTATGACCTTAATGATAAAAACCATTTTGGCGTTTAATGTTTGCTTTGTTAAATTCTTTATTAAAACCTATTCAAAAATTGCAAAAACCAATTGCGCGAAGGGGACCCTAATATTAAATTTAGGACCCTAAGGATAAAAACCACTTGGGTGTTTAGGACCCTAATATTAAACATCCCCCAAGCCAAAGGTTTTTAATAATAGGGGGGGAATGGTTGCTTGGGGAATGGGGTTTCCCTTTTACCTTTCAATTGCTACAATTAAAAGTACAATTGGCCAGAACCAAAAAAACCAGAAGTGCACCCCCAAGGTGGTTTTTTGTATTAGGGGGGGGTTTAGTAATAGCAGGAAGCGATTAATGAACATGTTGTTCTTTCTCAAAATAGCGGACCCCCCAAATCATCCAATCTGACCATCATGTGTGAGAAACCACCATTTCGAGTCAGTATTAATCGCGGAAAATTGATTCAGATGGTGGCCCTTCATGGTCCATGATGACGGCCTGGCCAGCGACAGTTAATCATTAGCTAATGATGGTTAGATATGGTGAATCATGGTTTAGTACCGTTGGTTCTGGTGGCAAATTATGATGGTTAAACACAGCGAATGATGATGAATCCCGGGGATAACCTTTACATGAGCTACGTCAAAAACTGTCTGATGGTGTCACCTAGGAGGCACTGTCAGTGGCCTGTGAGAGCAGACCTTCATAAGAGCCCGAAGCTGCGTCAAAAACCTCCATGTATTGCAGTCAACTACGACTGAAACTCTGAAAAGGCTTGCGTAACTAAATCCCTGCAGTGCGTAAGTGTCGCGTAAGCCCTGCGTAAGTGACATTTTTGCCTTACGAGGCGTAAGCTGTGCGTAACTAGAATGTTATTTCACACACACAAGGGTCCGCGTAACCCAAAAACTGAGCCGCGTAACAAATGCGTAGCTAGCCGCGTAAGCGAAAACGGATTATAAAAAAAAATAATAATAGGGTTTTCGACACCGCTCACATGGTTATGGCTCCATTAAGAATGGTTTACACAAGTTTACACTAGGGGAAAATGACCAACAATAATGGCTGATCATGATTACACAAACACCCGTGATATCCTTTATATAGTCATTGGCCCATGATCGCTGAGCATTCCTGATGTTGGTTCCTCACGGGCAGTCATGCTCATGGCAGAACATCAACTGGTGATTGTTCGCCATTGCTAAGGATGGGCAATCATGGCAAACCCTGAGTAATCATGGTTGATACTGGTTAGTTCTTGGTTCCGCATGACGAACCATGACTTTTCATAGTGGGTAGTTGAATGATGGTTCATTATTGTTCCTGATGTTTCGTCATGGCGAATCATGATCAACAGATAATTGCAAAATATAATTCAGCATTCCCAACGATACAGAACCATGGCGAATCATGATGAATTCACCAACACTTGTTGATGGTTCATCATAACGCATCATGATCGCCATTGGTTTGATGAGCTAACCATGACTTAAAAGTCATAAATCATTAGTGGTTATAATGATCACCATCATCAATGGTTAATGATTTTTCATGGCAATTTTTGGTTGGTAGATGCAAGTTATGAGCCCCCCAGTTGACGATGCAATCGTGGCGCAAGGAAACCGCAACCTGGGAAATCTCTTGGTTCACAAATCCAACCATTGGTGGCTAGTACCCCGGTAGGAATGCATACTTACAATGGCTATACACGCGGTCAGACCTCTGAAAGTGTTCCTCCCAATAGGCAGTATAGTGGGTCAACCATGTGTTTCCCAGTAGATGGTTACTGAACCCAAAATCACAGTTTTTGATTTGTTATTGTCCATGACGAAGCCATTTTTGTTACCGGTTGGAAATTGTGGTGCGTTTTGGTTTTGAACCCCGAACTAGCAACCTAAGAATGACATGGGTACCATCATTACCATTATAAACCAATGTGTTTGAAGGTGAGCTTTGCCAGAAAACCTGCTTAATTCCCCAGTCGTACTGACTAAAGGGGCTGCATCTTAGCGCACAGTTCAAGCGGGGATCCCTATCCGTGTCGCACGCGGCGCGGGGGTCAGGCGGCGGTGCGCGCCAAGCGCCATCTTTGGCCCAGACGCCGCGATCCTGAGGAGGCACCTGGAGTCGCTGGGTGATGTTCATGGGGACCAGCCGGTGGCAGAAATCGGTTGAATGACGGCATGGCTGTTGGTGATGAAGCAGGTGATAACAAGCTGTAACCATGATGATCACGAGGTGGGGTTTGTTTGTAAGTGGTGTACCCCATAAACTCCTGTTGTTGGTGGTTTTCCTGTTGCAAATGACTATTTTGGTGATTAGTTGCCACTATTTGTGAACAACCACAGGCGCCGTTTGACAAAGGTGGTCTTGCATGGTTGATGTGGTTTATGGTTGTTATGATCACAGTGGCTGATATTGCACGGGTATGGACTCGTGATGATCGTTCATGGTTATGAATGGTCATTGCCAAGGGTGGCAAGCGAATTGTTGATTGTGATGGTACTGATTTAGCTCATGGTGAATGATGGTAACCAAAGGATGTTGGCTAATTACATTTGATCAAACAGAATTACGGTGAAAAGACCAACCATGATCGTAAATGATAACAAAAACACACCAATGTCGATCTTGTTGCTGGTCAAACTGTTGTTTGCCCAATATTTGGGATATTTGGTACAAATTGGCAAATATTTTTGGGATGGGTCACAACCACTGCCCCGCTGATCATATTGGCTTGGCGCTCATTAGCCTGCCTGGCCTATCGCATGGTCACTTCGCAAGTGAGCGACGCTACCCGCCCTCCAAGCAATCAGCCAGGCCCTTCCAACTGCGAAAAGGTGCTCACCCAAGCACTATCAAGGTCTATGTTGGGGTGCATGGTGGTTAATGGTAGTGATCAGCAACAATTGTCAGCTTTGACCACTAGAATCATCAACAGCAGGTCTATGTTATTTGTCCAAGTTGGCTTTCCAGTGGTGAAGTCAGGATTTAACTCGTTTGGTGCGTCCAGGATTTCAAACAAAACTATCTTTCCAGCCTAGTTTGACACCGATGCCATCACCAGGAACCCATCTTCGGGGATAAGGATCAAGACATGGTGTCCTTCACTGAGAAGGACGTACTGAGGGAAGGTGTGAGCCTGTAAGTGCTGGGGATGAGGGGTGCCCTCCCGGTTTATGCATAATTGTTGTTTGGTAGTCCCCATGCTTCCAGTTACCACTATAGTAGGTAACCAGTTGGTAACCAGTTGGTAACCAGTGGGGTTATGCTTAGTAAGGGTGAATCACCATTATCAATCATTAATCACTATTGTCAGCCACCAATCAACCATCATTAACCACCATGAGCCGCCCTAGTTCCACCATGTATCCGCTACCTTGGTAGTGGTTAAGGGTGAATGACTGTGGGATGCTGGTTAATATGGGTGAATAAGATAGTTGAGAACCATAGATTGATAATTGCTAGTCATAATTATTCATTGATAGCCATTGGTAGCAGGGAATGAGATGGGATTTTTCAATTGCCAACAAACACCAGCAATGATAGGATGCTACGACCAAGCGATAATGAATGCATCACATTGCATACAGATTGGGTGCTATTCCCAAGCAAGATCCAACAAAGCTAGTTGGAGTTGGGGTGCGATAACCACAGAAGATCCTGCTGCTCACGTAGCTGTAAGAATGTTGCCCCATCAGCTATGATAGCTATGGTGTACGGAGCTTGCAGCTACATTTAGATAGTTTATGAAGCAGCTTGTTTACCCGACAGCTTCAAAATCTCCGAATGCAAAGTGTAACTTAGAAGGTATACACATATGTACATACAACATCATACAACCATTTACCTTCTCTCCCCGTACATGCCCTAACCCATTTCCAAGTTGACATTGTTCTTGTAGGCAGGCCAACCGTTCTCAGGGCACCACCATTTACACATATGCACCCCTGGAACTCAACTTCCCTGCAGTGAATCTCGATCAAACAGGTATCACAAGCATGATCACCAATTGAAGAGCCAGGTAGCTGAGTTGTGGTTGATCAGTTGTGATACCAAGATCGGTATCAAGTGATCCTACACTTGAGTGTTTTCGAATGTATGGTTGATCAAATGATTCACCACAACTAGTAGGTTCCATACTTGATCATTTTGGTGAGCAGTTGTTGATTTCAATGCTTGATATATATGTTTAATGTCCATTGATTGTAATTTTTGTTTCCAGCCACATGCTGGAGTTTTCAGCTTTGCACTTCGTGACTCGGGAGCGGTCCACATGCCAAAATTGCTAAAGTTCAAACAGTTTGCCAGGTACTTAAAAGGTACATCAAGCTACCAAGGTTGATTAGATGTAGAAACCATAGCTGCTGGTGTCCATGAGTTTCCACGCTGGTTGACTGACAGTGGTTGATCATACTGGGGTTGTGGTGGATGGCAGGAACCTCAAGCCATCAGAGAAGCAGAAGCTGATGATTTTCGGGCTACCCCGTTGTTACAAAACCCCTTTGTACCTTTCAAACTGTTTGATTGCTATCCTCAATTGGCCATTGTTAGCTTTGCCGGGATAAATCATGTTCAAATATCTTGTTTACAACAAGCGTTGTGAACGATGATTTGCAATGATCAGCCAAATCGGAATCATTCAATTCATCCGTCACTATCATCAATCGATTACCGGCCATCGTTCACAAATATTTGGCAAGCATGAAAATCCAAAATGTTTGACGACATCAAGGTATCAACCACATGGTCGGGTTAGTCATACCAACCCGTCATCAGCTATGTGAATCATAAGCAATTGTGTATAGCTATGACAGCTATGATAAAAGTTTGTTCAGCCCTTTTGCATCAGCTATGGTCATCCATTGTCCGCTATTTCCATTTCATGATGATCATGGCAATTCTCATCTAGGAAGAGGAAAAGTGGGGTTGTCCGTTCATGATATACCCCAATAGCCAATAGCTGATTGGTAATCCTATCAAGGACAATTTATCATTTCTGGATCACTAGGGGTACCACCATTTAGGGATTAGCCCAAGCTCCCAAACCGTTTAGATGTACCTTCCACATCCTGTCGCGTGCTCAGGAGATAAGAATCGGTTTCAAGAAGTTGGTGCACTATGCCGCTCCGCGTGGAATCAGGGATAGAAACAGTGGATAAACCGGTCAACAGTACTAATCATCATAGTGGCTAATAGTGACAAACCACTATCAGTATTCAGTATAGGCTGTTAACTAATCATGATGACTCACTATTAGTGCAAAATGCAGCTGCAAGTGGCTAGTCATAGCCGATACTCAGGCTGAGAACTGATAATTGCCTTGACAATGGCTGCTGGTGGCGAGTTTCTCGTGATTGTTGATGACCAGTGATGGTTTACCATGGTTGAATATGACAAATAGTAGGTTAAGATGGCTAATTTTATTAATTTTCAACTCCTGGTAGACCAATCTTAGGATGCCTTCTCCTGGTACTCTTTAAGTCTCTGGGTAATTTGTGTTTCCTTCTTACAAACAAAGCTGGTCAAATCCACCTTTGCAGAGACTCTATGAATAAGTGACGTATCTAGTCTTGTTGATCATGAAACAACATTATCAATCAGTTCGATGACGTGTTGGTGAACAATCATGAACCATAGAGCATAGACATTATCAATTGGCCGGGTACATTAATTTGCCAGCATTATCCATCGTTGCGTCACAGGTCAATATGATCCAATGCCAATTTTATGATCATTAGCAACCGGAGCCCGGGGAAGCTGAACTGAATCTTTGGAAAGGGGTGTATTCATCCGTCCATCGAATGAACTTCTGCTTCCAAATCACTCATTACTTCAGCCTTGTTCAACACATCAGGGAGTGGCCTGCTGCGGAAGACGTATACATCAATGTTGCCCAATTCGCTCCTGGAACTCCTGGCATCTTGAATCAATCATCTCGACGTTTTTTTGCGCTGATGCTGGCTAAGCCCGAAGGAGCTCTTCCACCAGCACTCAGGGAAAGGCTGATTTCTCACTGCGTCAATCCACGCGTTCCTTCCATGAAGGCGTTGTCAGCTCATGAGGACGTTTTTGCCGAGTTTGAAAAATATCATTTGATGGTGATTGGCACCGGCATGAGCACTGAGCCCGGAGCAAAGATTTTGACTTGGCATGAAGACTACAAGACGCGCAGCGACGAGTGGAAGCAAGTCATTCTTTCTGAACTAGGCGTTTGCTGTCGATGTGCATTTTCCTTTCTGCAGCCGCATGCCGCACATCCTGTGTTTTTGCATGTTTGGTTGCGAAAGCAACCTACGGTTGCTTCCATGTTCCATCTCTGCAATAACGTGTGTATTTTATTATTGCTGCCTTTTTGCACTGCAAAGCAGTCTTCGGCCACCATGTGTTATTCAGTTTGTATAGGCAACTTCATCATCTTAGCAACCATGATTAGCCATCTAGCCTATGATCATCGATGATGGACGAGTTTTGACCACATTGTCAATTTTCCTCAAAATAAGATCCACCGAACAACTGACCTATGATTGACCTATGGTCATTTTGCGGGAAAAAATAACAAAAACAAAACAATTGGGTAACCTGGCAAGAGCTGGAATAAACCTCTCGAAATTCGCTCGCAGTTCAGGCCAAGTTGATGAAGAGAAAGCAGATTCAGGACGAGTTCGGCCACAGCGGGAGATACAAAACCGACGAGTTGTTGGTTGATAATCTGGTTGGTGGTTTTTATCATTTTTTATTTTCCCTAGTATTTTTTCACAAATGGTTGGTTCACTAATATTTTTCATAGGGGTTCAAACCACCAACCAGTAATGGTTAATAGTGTAATGTTTGATCAGAGATGATGAAGCATAAATGATGGTCAATCATGGTTAGGAATGATTGGTAATGAATGCTGATAAATGGTTGGCTTTTTGATTGATATGTTTCAATGTTCCCCGAGATTTTTGGATGCTTGGTTGGTTAACTGATATTTTTCAGGGGGGTGAAACCAACAACCAGTTGATGATGATGATGATGATGATGATGATGATGATGATGATGATTGTATAGTAATGGTTGGTGATAAGGGTGCATGATAGACGATGATATTGATAGATGTCCATTGCCGATCATGGTCCATGATACTGCTTACTGGCGATGGCTAATGAGAATGGTTGACGGTAGTGGTAAATGAGAAAAAATATACTATATTAACATTACCATTTTTCCATTCCCATTTGGTTTAGAAATGGCAATGGCCAATAGAAATGGCGGATGTTATTGGTTTGCGCCATCAGCTTCGCAGAACGCTTTGCAGCTGTGAAGCAATAGATCCAGGGTTTGGTCCATGGTGATGTCGTTCTTGATGTTTTACCAGGGCTAGTGATGATGAACAATGGCACAGTGGTGCTCAGCACCCACACCCGCAAGGTTTTGTGAAGATTGTCTTGATCTTCAGAAAGTAATACTGATTGTAGAGATGTGTAGAGATGTGTAGAGATGTGGGTTCCAAAGGTTCAACGCCGCTGTTCTCAGGTGCCAAACTAAGTTTGCCTGTTGTGGGTTAGAATTCCCAGATACCAGCTTGTTAACCGGTATATAATAGTATGATTCAACCATCATTTAACATCATTCACCCATCATTCAGCCATGTTGGACTAACCAGGCACCGCATGAGGTTCACCATCCCATTGAGCGGTCGACCAAGCTTGGTCATCCGAACATCACTGCGCTAGGCATAGATGTGGATGGCAGGAGGATTGTGTACGACTTTCGATGCATTTGTACATATTTGTACGTAACAATAAGTATATTTTTCTCTCAGATCGAATATTTGGATATGACCGTGGCAAAACGGAATGTATTGCCTTTTTAAACCAAGTGATAACCATCATTAACCCGCTCCAAACCATCGTTTCACCATCACGAACTAGCCCAAACCATCATGTCACCAGCTAGTAAACGGCTGCAATCTATCACTTCACGAGCTATCAAGTCTACAGTCCCCTTAATTAACAATAATCAAAATATCTCCACGGATAGCTGAGCAGGACGCCTATGAGTGGGTGGATTCGTATCTCGGCGGCATTTTGGACCGTCTGCTTGTGTGTCCAGTTTGGCCCAAAGTTAGTAGTTGGTTTAGTAAGGGATTGTTTCTCAAACTAGGGGACCCCAAAAATGGATAAAAATGGACGGTTTTTTACGGCTATTGGATGCTTCCGGGGGTACACCATTTTTTAGAAATCACCATCTAACTCGAGTTTTATCTGCCAAGCAAAGCTGGTAGTTACATGTTTTTGAAGCCAAGTGTGAGAAGTGTTGTCATCCCAAGGCGAACAATATTTGTTAAGCATCATGAATCGGGAGCATTGTCAAGCATTATTAGGTGACTAGTGCTAACCATCTATTGAACACAGAGTTGCCCCTGCATTGCCAGCCTGGAAAGTGATTATGGCTAGTTGTTCCAGTTTGCTAAAGCCATGTGGATCAGCAACAATACTTTGGTATAATACTTGCGTGAAAAATGTGTGGTAGCGATCATTCAAGATGATGATGATGATGATGATGATGATGATGATGATGATGATGATGATGGTTGATGATGGTGATGGTGATGGTGATGGTGATGATGGTGGTTGATGATGCTGCTTCTGATGATGATGTTGATGATGATGGGTGATGATCGTTTTGCTTAGTGCAGGGTGGGATCGGTTCAGTTCGGTTCGGTTTAGGTTTCTAGGAACTGCATTGATCCGGTTTTGTCCGGGAAACGGTTCGGGCCTCAGGTGTTTACTATTAATAGCGGTTCGGTTCGGTTCGGTTCGGTTTGTTCCGCTATTAATTTCGGTTCGGTTCGGTTCGTCCTAGACGTGGGTACTGAGAGCGCAACCTCCACTGATGGAAAATCATAACTACTGCTGACTATGCTCACCGCGGGATCCCACCAACTGATTTTTCTAAGGTTGGCACGAATGAAGTCGGAACCCATCTTGAAGCTCTTGGAAAAGGCCATGCAAGCGGCGGGGCCAAGCTGCTTCAAAGCACCCGGTAGCCAAACTCTCAACAAATTTCCCCCAACTAAGATTTTATGTCTGGATACCTCAGAGGTAAGATTTGCACATGTTCGGATTTTCATTCAATGGTGTTTTTTTGAAACTGATCCACTGGATGTTTTTGCAATAATCTGAGGGGTGTTTTTTACAGACTCAGGAGTGGTTTTCCCCTTATGTCAGGGGTGTTTTTTCCCACAATACACAACATGTTTTTGGCTGTAAAGAGTTCCTGTTGGAGGAAGCCCTTTTTGGGTCCGACTATATGTGCGTGTGTATATATATAGATACATTTTTTTGAAATTTAAATATCTGTATCTATCAAGTTGCATAGATAGTCACATTCCTTCGGATTTTGTTTTTATATACACACTAAAAAAATCATCGTCAAGTCATTCCGTCTTAGCCATTTTCAACCATCTGTCAGCCCCGCATGGTCGTGCCGGCATGAGCGCCATCAGTCACGTGCGCCAGGCCATGGAAGAATGCAGAGACCGGCATGGGACTTGGTAGCTGCTGTCGTTGATCAAACTAGCACAGGGTTGGAATGGTTGGAATGCTTGGTGACGTAGCATGCTGAGATCTTGGGGTTTCAGTGGTGGAAATGGCTCGTGATCGGTTAGTGATTGGTGATTGATTGACTAATGATTGGCTACTGGTGGCTTGGTGATTGGCTCTTGATTGGCTAATGACCAGTTGGTAATAGTTAACTTGAAATGGAACCGTGGCCAGCAAGTAATTTTTATCAATTTTCAATATGGTTTCGAACTGTTGTTCGAGAAAATATTCCACCATTTCAATCATAACCAACAAGTTGATCGTAGTGAAATAGTGGTTTGAGAATGGTTGATAATCAGCTGGTATGGCATGGTTCAATCTGGGTCTGGAATGGTAATTCGAAAATTGTTTACTTGATTGTGGTTTACATGCATTTTCATTCAGTGAGTGGCGTGCAAAGATATGCGAGAATCGTGGTTCAACCAAAATAGTTGGTCAACAAGTCCAAATCACTTTGTCCACATGGGGTGCCCCCACCTTTCTGTCTACCTGAGCTTCTATTGTGCCAGGTTGCATTTTACTTGCATACCTTTTTTTTCATGCACACGTTTTTGTCACATATTATCTAGTTGCACAATCCGTTTCCATATCGTTTTTACCAAACTAGACTTTATATATTTTATTTATATGCGGTTTCAATTTTATATACTTATATATATATATATATTTATATATATATATTTTTATTTTTCTTTTTTTATACATTGATATTTTTTTGTTTTTATATTTATCTATTTCCAAAATTTAAATATATATTTTCATTTATCTATATATAGATTTTTGCTTTTTCATTTAACCCAAAAAATTATATAAATATATATATATGTATATATATTTATTTATTTATTTTTATTTTTCTTTTCTTTTAAATAAATATATATGCTACCCCCCCCCACCAATAACGGGAAAATGTGTTTGTTTCACCTCTTTTCCTCACAGCTGCGCATGTCTGACATGATTCAACATAGGGGATGTGATCCCTTGTTTGCTGGCTGACCGGAGATTCTACCTGACTCCATCAGGGACAAGATGAAACACCATTCATCGTTTGCTGGCACAATTTGTTCGTTCAACCAAGGATTTGGAGGGTGGGATCATGTAAAAAAAGGCTGACTGAAGATTCAACCTGATTCCACCAGGGACAAGATGGAATACTCGTCATTGTTTGCTGGCACACATTGGGCGTTCAACCAAGCATGTGGAGGGTGGGATCATGTAAAAAAAGGCTGTCTGAAGATTCAACCTGATTCCATCAGGGACAAGATGGAATACCGGTCATTTTTTGCG
>VSDK01025658.1:564859-583739 GCA_009767595.1 Symbiodinium kawagutii | reverse complement strand
TGTCCCTATGGGATAAAATCATTGATTTCCTTCTTCTCTATGAATCTCTCTCTCTGTCTCTATGGAATAAAAGATTCAATTCTCTTTTTTATATTCATTTCCTTTTTCTCTCCGATTCTCTCTCTGTCTAAGATAATCAATCTTCTAATGTATTTCTTCTTCTCTATGATTCTCTCTTTTTCTCTCAATGTAAAATAATTGAACAAAGTGTCTATTATAGATCTTCTCTTCTTCTCTATAGTTTTTTCTTTCTACATGTATTGTAGTTTGGCTAATTCTCTCTTATATCTATTCTCTCCTTCTCTATGATTCTCTCTCTCTATTTAGAACAACGAAGTGAATTTACATATATCTAGCCCCTCTCTCTAGACCAAAGTATTAAAATCTTATCTTCTTCTCTTTGGCTCTCAACATAAAATTCCATATCATATTGATGGTTTTCTTCTCTATGATTATCCCTCTCTCTACATACATAAGAAAATGAATTCTCCAAAGGTTTTCCCTCTAAATGTATATACGCGCATATATACTTATGACAAAGGTTTTGAAACTCTCTACTATATTTAGTTTTTTCTTCTCTATGATTCTCCCTCGCCTTTTGTGTATATAGTAAATTCAACTCCATTTTATTCATGATCTTCTTCTATTTGATTCTATATCCCTCTCCCTATTTTTAATACAATAAATTCTCTATTAAATAAAAATAGAATAAATTCTCTATTATATGATTATGTATTATCTTCTTTTCTCTGATCTTGCTGCTATCTGTGCATATAGCAGTTTAAGAGATTGTCAATATTCATTCTCTTCTTCTCTATGATCTTCATTCCCTCCATATTTAACAATTAAATAAATTCCCTATTATATCTATTCTCTCCTTCTCTATGATTATCTCTTTATCTAGTTTTATCAATAACCAAAACATCTATTATATGCAAAGTCTGCTTCTCTATGATTCTCTATCTTTGTACATATAGTAATTTGAGAAATTGCTTATTGGATTTACAGATGAGGGAGTGGGAGGTGGAGACATGAACAATGTAGAAACACAATATTTTTAGCATGCTTATGCATTTTTCAAATTTGGAATTTGTTAATCAACTGTAAGACTTGCCCATGAGCTGTGATCTTTGGTTGCTGAATTGTACCCAGGTTCTTGCTATTTCCAAAAGTGTAAGCAATTTCGAGAAAACCAAAGAACTAAAAACACCAATTTTCCAGAGGTCTTGAGAATGGGGGTTGAGCAAAAAATTCAAAAAACCTCGAGAAAACCAAAAAGATTAAAAAAACAATATTTTGAGACTCTTTAGTGAGAGGCCAGTCCAAGAAACCAAAAAAACCTCGAGAAAACCAAAAAAAACAAAAAAAACAATATTTTGAGACTCTTTGGTGAGAGGCCAGTCCAAGAAACCAAAAAAACTTCGAGGAAACCAAAAAAACAAAAAAAACAAAAAAAACAATATTTTGAAACTCGTTCGTGGGGGTCTGGATAAAAAACCAAAAAACCTCGAGAAAACCAAAAAAAACAAAAAACACAATATTGTTTTTTTTGTTTTTTTTGTTTTCTCGAGGTTTTTTTGGTTTTTCATCCAGACCCCCACCAAAGAGTCTCAAAATATTGTTTTTTTTTGTTCTTTTTTGGTTTTCTCGAGGTTTTTTTGGTTTTCTGGACTGGCCATTCAAGATGGCCATTCAAGATTTAAGATTCAAGGCCAGGCCTTGGATTCAAGAAGATTTTTTGTAATTTTGAATCTTGAATCCAGTGTCTTGATGTACTCATCAGGGAACAAGTGATCCTACCATAAGTTACCGTTATTGGGGGGGTACCATATATATATATGTTTATCTATCTATCTATCTACAAATTTATTTTCAGATATATGTTGATATATATATATATATACAAATATATTTATTTATATATATATATATATAAATATATTTATATTTAATAACGGTATATTTATACATAGGCCATGCCATATTTTCACATGAAAAATATCGTCACATTTCCTTCTCCATTTCCGTGGTGGCTCTCCCCGGGACGGAACCTCTGAGGCGTGGATGGGATTTGGCTCGGACCTACATCCACGATCCACAGCCTGGCTTCGGGTGTGGGCACCCAGGGGGCCGCCCATGCCCAGGGTGGTGGTTAATGATAACGATTAGAGATGGCTAGTGAATGGTTAATGATATAAATGATGATTGATCATGATGACCTGATATAGGGAATGCTTAGTGGATGGTGATGAGTTAGTGAATGGTGATGGGTGGTCAATGGTGATGACTTTGATCATGGCTGATCATGGTTAATTGTTATAGTGAATGATGATGAGTTTGCAATGATGTTGCACAATGATTGCTGATGATGATGGTATAAAAGGATGAGTGATTCGTAATGATGGATGATGCTGCTGATGATGGATTATAATGTTGGTTGAAAACGATGATTCGCAACAACGGTTAATGGATTATGATTCCAGTGGGTTGTGATTGTCATGGTTCATAAGACTCATGCGTTGATGAAAGGCCTAGGAATGGTTCAGTTGATGCTTGAGAATGGTTTCCATGAGGATCCAACAGAAGGCTCAGGTAGGCCCTGGGTAAACATTGCCAGGTGAGTGGTTTGTGACAGGTAATTCATTCGCTCAGCTGTGAACAACAGTAGTGGCTGTCAGGTCCTCACAGCCAGCTGATTCGTGAGATTGTACACCATCAGCCACACAGATTAAGCATTATCTTTTCGGTGACGGATGATGGTGATAATGATCATGATTCAGTGCACGAATGAAATGTGTTTATTGTACTTTTGGGTGGTCAAATAGTCTTTATGACTGGGCGTTAGATCCAGCCATAATGTCTTAGGTTTCTGCTGCGTTCTTGGGATTAGATGGGTGAACACCATATTACCGACAAAAGCTGAAAAAACATGATACGGGATCTATCCGCCACCAAGATGATCAAATGAGATTGCGAAATGTGATTCTTGGGAATGTTAAAAAATGTAAGCATGGGATCATTATTGTTATAGCAAGAATAGTAGTGTAGTTGCAACATGTTATTGTTAAATGTCATTGCGGTTCTCGTCCGTGATCCTATAGCGGTGCTAGCTAATCCGTCGGTGCACTGGTGCTGTGGCAACAACCCTGGTTCCCCCGCCAAAAAAAAGATCACGCAGCAACTGTTTGGTCAGGAACCACAAGCAACGTTCATAATTGCTGATCCACTACTATTGACCTTCCCTGGACACTTCTTCATTTGCCACCCTTTTGTTGCGCATTGCTGGCTTGGGAGCAGCCCCTTCTACCAAGGTTTTACGTCAAAAACTTGCGGAAGCATTCGCGCGGACACTACGGCATTATGAAAAGCCCCAGGCGCCGGCTTGATGCTTCGACAGGGGCAGTGAGTGACTGGATCCCAAGAAGAGCAAGGTTTGATGGTTTCTCAAGCTATAGGGGACCCAAAAAATGACTGATTTATTCTGCAAATGCTATATAGGGGATGATTTGGGGGCCCCTGTCTTGTGAAACACCCATTGCACAGGCAATCCTTGTCGATACCCTGAAATTTTGAACGTGCCATGCCGCTTCTTGAAGTTCCTTTTATTGCAATGTTCAATCGAAATGGTGTTTCTGAAGATAGGGGTGCCCCCCCAAATCACCCATTAGTAGTTATCTATAATAAACCAACAATTTTTGGGATACCTCTATTTCGAGAAACACTCATATAGGTTTGTTGGAAAGACAAACTTGACTATTCTTATCACAGAGTAGTAGCGCGTGTGCTCGTAGTCCCTTTTCTCAGGTAGTTGCTAAGCATATGTTTTTGTAAGGGGTTGGCATATGTTGATTCTCTAGATCATAAAATAGCAGCAAGGGTCCTGTGGGGTAGCAGGCGTGCTGCGGGTAACCTTCTGCGGGTAACCTTGATGTCTGGATATCTATTATTCCCTAGTATCAACGATGATCAATCCCGGTGATTGGTCCCTTATAAACTGCCGGTGCTTTGCGGGTACAAATGGCCTAATCCACGTCCAAGACCTACGCCCAAGAACCGGAGACCCGGAAATTGATTCTGGCAAGAGATGCATTCACCTGGATGGTAGCATTTTGTACGCTCAATGTTGGAGATGCATCTCGGGATTCTTTTGGATACTTGGAGATAACATTTTGTAGGAGGAAATAGGAGGAATTAGTTCATCATATCACCACTGTGAACCGCTTGTGTCGGAGGGAGAGGGGTGAGGGTGGAGGAATGATCCATCCAGGTCGACTTCAAATCAGGGAGATAGCGTAGACATGTATCAACCATACCCACGTTTTGTCCAGCATCATCATCATCATCATCATCATCATCATCATCATCATCATCATCATCATCATCATCATCATCATCATCATCATCATCATCATCATCATCATCATCATCATCCAGCAGATGCCCACAGCTTCCAAGCAACTGTTGAGAGTTGTGTGCATGTGAGGAGACAGATTCCATTTGCCAGGCATGTTAGCATGGCCCCTGCGAGAGATGACACGCACAGATCAGAGGCTTATCAGACTAGCATGGCCCCTGCAAGGGATGACACGATCAGAGAAGGATGAAGTCGCTCAAATCGAGAAGTGTACGAATTGCCTTTGGCTCAAGACGCGGAAAAAAGTGAGCGTTTGCATGTGCTGTGTTTTTGCTTCATGGATCAATAGCGCTATCAGTGACACTTAGCACTCTGGAGAGAGCAATAGCGCTATCAGTGACGCTTCAGTGATGCATGTTTGACTCTGACATGGCCAGTGAAGAAACAATAGGTTATGAGCCCAACGCTCTCACTTCAGTGACTGCGTTGGGAACAAGCACAAGCTCCGCAGAAGCAACACCAGTTAGAGCTCGGATGATGCAAGCTGTTGAGTTGTCAGTCCCAGCAGACATGTTGAGACAGCTGGAAATGTTCACCACTTTTGCCACCCAAGGGCAAGACATGATGGGACTTATCCAAGAGCTGTTTAGACGGACAGATGTCTTGGGACAAGCTGTGACCCGAATCCCTCTGGAGCTGAGCACACATGTGACAGAACAAACACGGCAGAGCATCGATTTGCAAATAGCAGGTTTGCAAGCAATGCATGATGGTATGGCAGCACGCGATGAAGACATCAAAGCAAGACTGAACCGTTTAGAAGCAGATGTGAACCAGTTGCGTTTTGACATGGTGGCATTTAAGCAGGTGTGTGTCCAAGTTGATAGGGTGGCTGCTGACGTCCAGGCAGCACGAGTGCAGCTAGATGGAACAATAGCCATGTACCATGCCTTGAAACAGCATGGAACAGCATTGGAACTCAGTAGTCGAACAGGCCAGGGCCACGTACACCCGCACTCAAAGCTTGAGTGTTGCGGATAGAGGTGGTAGGGGGGCAACAGGTAGGGATGGGTTAGGAGGTTCGTTTCTTCCTGGTTTTGAGCAGCACGAGAACAAGCTTTTGGTGACTCTCATGGCAGTACTTCCTTCAGAAGTCAAAAGGCCGTTGCTCGAAGCACATCCAAGCCATTCTCCGACCAGTGTGGAGTTGATTCACCAAGCCCTTGAGTGGTTTGGGCCCGGGGGCCGTGAAGATTGCAGATCTTTGCTGGAGTTTGTAAGAAAGCCTGGTGGAAATTTCTCTTCGGTTGCAGAGTGCCGAGCGCGTTTGCGTTTGTGGAGAACAGCTCGCAGTCGGCTGACAAAGTTGAACATGTCCCAGCCACCTCCAACCGAACTGCTCACAGCCGTGGATGACATATTACTTCCACTTGAAAGAAAGTTTGAGTCTCTGAGATTTGCCTTGCAAAGTGCACGCCTCTCGCCTGGAGTTCGGCAGCCGACCGAGCCAGGCGTTGCAGAATATGAGCGTGTTGCGGAACAGGAGTTGATGTTGCTAGACCAAGATGAGAGGGTCCGTTTGACTGGAACAGGTGAGGTGAGGGCATTGCAAACAGAGAGGCCTAAGAAGCCTTGCCATTTCTTCAATAGACCTGGAGGCTGCAACCGCAACCCTTGTCCATTTTCTCATGATTTGCCACCACGTCCTGACAGGCCAGCTGCTCCAAAGCCAAAAGCCAAGAATTCTGCGAAGGCTCTGCCAAAGCCAAAGCCCAAGGGCAAGGGCAAAGGCGCTCCTGACCCAAAAGCGCAGCCCAAGGCAAAGCCGAAAGCAGCAGCTGCGAAAGCCGCTGCAGAGCCAACAGTTGAAATTTTGGCCTCCATGGTTTTGGCTTCAGCTGAAGTTGAAACATTGTTGCAAGCATGTGTTTCCAACAGTGGTAGCAATGTGCTTCCGTGGGTTCTTGTGGACTCAGGTGCCAACCAGGTCCTCAGACCTTGGACCGAAGACGTGGACCAAAGCCTTGCCGGGGCTACGGCAATTTCAGTGACACTTGCAAGTGGAGAGCAGAGACAAGGTTGGAAAACTGCAGACGGTGAAGTTGTTTTGCCTCGCCAAATTTGTCCCAATCCCCACAACAAACCATGGATTCTCCCAGTCAGTCGTTTGGTGAACGAGTTGGGTTACCAGGTTTTGTGGAAGCCAGATGCGGTTGAGCTGATTTCTTCGTCAGGAAAAAGAATTTCTTGCGCAATGAAGCATGATTTGCCGTACATTAAGTGGAAAGATTTTCTCCCAATCCGCAAGCAGCTGGCCAGCAGCTTTCGAGCCAGAACTGCGCGCGTTTGTGCTGCAAGTGAAGTGCCTGAAGACGACCCGGAGCCTGTGCCAACTGAAGTTGATGACCTCGACGCAGAGAATGACCAGAACGTCTGGCTGAGCAGTCTCAGTCAGCCTGCAGGGCTGAAGACAGCCAGTGCAGCCAGTGTCAAAGACATCCAAGTACGAGCGGTAGAAGAAATCGCCAAAGCTTACTTAGCAGAGTGCAGTGAGTTGCCCCGAGATGCTTTGACTCCGTTCCTTGAATCACTTCTCTCACAGCTTCCGTTTGTCACTAGGTTTGCTCCACGAAAAGCAAATGAGTTGGAAGATGGCAAAACCACTAGCCTGCTTTTCGGACTGTACCAGCATGGAGGTTTTGTCGGTGTTTCAGCAGCTACCTCTCGTATGCCGTACACTGTGCAGTGCATCAACACATTGCTTCAACGCTTGCTGCCCTCCGATGCAACTTGGACTTCTGTTTTTGTGAGCAAGAACGCCCAGGTCAGCCCACACAGGGACAGCCGCAACACTGGTGTGTCCTACCTCAGAGCCTTTGGAGATTTTCAAGGAGGCCGGCTGTGGGTTGAAGACCTGCAAGGACAAGTTGTCGTTGAAGTTGGAGGTCAGAAGCGCGCTGGAAGTTTGTACCCAACCAAAGGACACTGGCTGAAGGTGAATGCTCGGTGCATGACACATGCTGTGGAAAAGTTTGTTGGCACAAGGTTGTCCATCAGTGTGTACACTGCTGGTTCTGGCCGTCAAGTGACAGCTGACATGGCCACCGCCCTGCAGAAGCATGGCTTTCTGGTGCCTTCATCACACAAAGGTGAAGGAGGTGTGGCAGAACGAGTGCCTCCCTTTGTCCCTTGTCCAGCGGTGTCGCAAGCATGTTCAGAGCTTGACATTGACAGGTCTGAGCGTGAATCAGTGGTGGCAATGGTGTTCAACAAGACTGAAGAAGAGATTGGCCCAGTTGCGTTTGAGGAGGAGCCAGCTGCTCGCATTTGCTTCGGTCCAATTCTTCCAGCCGAAAAGGACAAACACGCCAGTTGCGGGCACAACCCTGCCCAGCCAGATTGTGAAGCATGCCAGCGTGCCCTTGGTTTGCGAAGAATGCATCGGCGTGTTCAAGTGGATTCACGCACAACTGCTGTGCTTGGTTTAGACATCACCGGTCCTCACCCAAAAGCTTTGGAGACAGAAGCCACGTATGCCCTTGTAGCTGTTGCAGCACTTGAGGGAGGTCTCAACCTTGTGTATTGTGTTCCGGTAAAAGACAAAACCTCTGCCAGTGTTTTGACAGGAACCTTGCAAGTGTTGTCGATGCTTCGATCCTTGTTCGGAGGCCATTTGCCGATTGCGCAAGTGCATTCAGATTGTGGTGGTGAATTTCTGTCGCTGTCTTTCCGCAAAGCCATGCAAGAGTTTGGACTTCTGCAGACCACAACCCAGCCGGGTGACCCTGCGCAAAATGGCCGTACAGAAAGGTATGTCGGCCTCGTCAAGCAAAAGACCATTGCTTTGCTTCAAGAAGGCAGGCTGCCGCTTGCCATGTGGAGCCATGTTATGGTGCACGCGTGTTTTCTCCTTCGTCAAGCTGCGTTGAAGCGTGCAGTGCCAGAACGCTTCCCATGCCCTGGAGACTGTGTCCTCGTACCTGCCAGAGAAGAAGCAGTGCGTGAAGGTGGTGACTTCATGCCAAAAGTCAGGTACGGTGTCTATGTGGGTGTGGATGAGTCAATTCCTGAAGGAGGCATTGTGGCAGTGCGAGAAGGCCTTGTTACTAGTTTTGTGCATGTGTCAGGTCCAAAGAAGTGGAGTTCCTCGAGCCTCAAACGATGGCGTATGCATGTGCATTCAACAGACAAAGACAAAGTCGTCTGGGTGTCAAGCCAAGGCGATGTTGTGTGGGCCAGCCCGCATGTCAGCACCATTTTGTCTTTTGAAGAGCGAAGGCCAAGCAATGCTCCAGCTGACATGGCAGAGTATGTCAGGCGAGGCTTGCCAGGGTTCAGTGCTCAGGCGCAGTACAACTTGTACATGCATTCCTACGAAGTGTCTGAGTGCAGTCCAGCAGAAGCAGTACCTGGCAGTTTGGACTTCAATTGGCTCGAAGTTGCAGCCTTCCAAGCAAACCTTGTGCGAGAAGCTCGTGCAGCTCCGGATGCTTGGGTCCAAGTTGGAACCTTTTTGATTCGCCGACATTTCACGTCACGGACTGGAATGTTTGTCCCAGAAGAGGATGAAGTCTGCAAGTGCCCATCGCAAAACCTGGCGCCCGGTAGAATAACTGTGATGCTTGGAGATGATGGAAAAAGGCATGTGGTAGCAGACAATTGGACTGAAAAGGATCCGGCAAGGCTTTTGTTTCCGGATGGTAGGGCGTGGAGAGGCGTGACTGTTTTTGAGTCTGTAGCAGCGCCGCCTGGCAGTGAAGTTTCGCAGATAGTTTCCGCATGTGCTGCTGCCCCTGGTCCAGACAAGTACTGGCTTCCTTCTCCTGACCAAGAAAATGAGATGCACCGGATGGAGCAAGTTGCGGAGAACTTGGAAACAGATCCTCTGGTCAACATTTCGGTGGAACCAAAAGATGCTTTCAATGCCCCAGAAGCTGAGAGGGCTGAGTGGGAAGCTGGAGTGCGAGAAGAGCTTGGGAACCTTGACAGCATGAAAGTGATGACGCGTGTGTTTCCAACAGACCTTCAAGCCATGCGCCTAGCAGGACAGAAAGTGCCGCAGCCATTGCCAAGCAAGCTTGTCTTGGTAAAAAAGCCCAGGGCCGAGGGTCCGTCAGAAAGTGGCTCAGTGGCGTACAAGCACAAGGCTAGAATTTGTGTCTGTGGAAATTTCCAAAGTGAAGCCGAAAAGAGTTTGCAAAATCGCAGCGAAGTGCCAGACGCATTTTTCACTAGGTGCGTCCTGCTGCTGGCTGTGTTGAGGAAGTTCTCCCTCTCCATCCTGGATGTCAACGCAGCTTTCCTGTACGCGTTGCTTCCAGAAGGTGATCCTATGATTTTGGTGAGTCCTCCTCATTGGCTGAAGAAGCTTGGCCTAGCGCAGCAAGCCGAGCTGTGGTGGCTGAAACGTGCTCTCTACGGGCTGCGGGGCGCTTTGGTGAGTCCTCCTCATTGGCTGAAGAAGCTTGGCCTAGCGCAGCAAGCCGAGCTGTGGTGGCTGAAACGTGCTCTCTACGGGCTGCGTGCTGCTCCAAAGCATTGGTCCAGCACCCGGAATGACACGCTCAGAAACTTTGAGGTCGTGTTGCCCAGCCAAAGCAAAGCTGTCCTGAAGCCTGCAGATCCTCAGGAACATGTGTGGATCCTCGTTTGTCCAACAGAGGGCATTGTGGCCTATGCTTTGTTCTACGTTGATGACATTCTCCTTGCGGCAAAAGCAGATGTTTTGGTAGCATTGCGTGAAGCTGTGAAGTCGTGCTGGAAAGTCAAGGACCAAGGAGTTTTGAAAAACCCTCTTGACGAGACTTGGTGCGCAGAGATTGCTGCTGGTTTCGAAGAGAAACAAGAGCTTGGCTTTCTCGGAATGCGCTTGGCCTTCAGCTGCAGCGATGGAGCTTTGGAATGTCACCAAATTCCATACCTTCAGAACTGCTTGAAAGAGCGTGGTTTTGGCGAGATGTGCAGAGGCTCACAGTCATTGCCGACAGTTACAGAAGGTCGGAAGCCTGAGTTCGATGACCGTCAGTGTGACGAGTACAAGCAGCTCCTGCGAAGAGGTCAAAAGGAGGTTGGTGCATTGCTGTGGGCTTCGCAAAGAAGCCGGCCAGATGTGGCAGCAGTGGTAGGTGCCCTTGGAAGTTTGCTTGTCACACATCCACGTCAAGTGCTGGAGTGGTGCCACCAGGTTTGGAAGTACTTGGCTGGAACTATGGAGTGCAAACTTGCTTACACAGGAGGAGCTGCAGGTGTTGAGCGCTTAGAGGTGAGCGTCAGTGCCGATGCTTCTTTTGCGCCTGGTGGAAGCAAGAGCCGAAGCGGCGTTGTAGCCATGGTGAATGGACACTTAGTCCAGTGGAGCAGCGTGCGGCAGAGTTTGGCTGCTCAAAGTGCTGTGGAAGCTGAGATCCAGGCAGCAGGCCTCGGGTCTGTCACTAGCATTGCCCTCCTGAATTTGCTGCGAGTTTTGGTGGATGCAGGCACGGACTTTGAAGTGGAGCTTCTGTCTGACAACACCGGGTGCATTGCAAACATCATGCATAGTGTGACATCATGGCGAAACCGCCATTTTTGCGTCAGAGCGGCAGCCTTGCGTGACCAACTCAATGAACATTCGATTTCTTTGAAGTACAGATCTGGGAAATTGATTTTGGCAGATGCCTTGACGAAGGTGCTTGGAAGACAGGCGTTGTTGATCGCCCGCTCTGCTCTTGGCATTCGAGAAGCTTGACCTGCCGTAGGCACGAAGGCATCTTGAAACATGATGGGCAGATGGCATCTGAGGAGGAGTGTTGAGAGTTGTGTGCATGTGAGGAGACAGATTCCATTTGCCAGGCATGTTAGCATGGCCCCTGCGAGAGATGACACGCACAGATCAGAGGCTTATCAGACTAGCATGGCCCCTGCAAGGGATGACACGATCAGAGAAGGATGAAGTCGCTCAAATCGAGAAGTGTACGAATTGCCTTTGGCTCAAGACGCGGAAAAAAGTGAGCGTTTGCATGTGCTGTGTTTTTGCTTCATGGATCAATAGCGCTATCAGTGACACTTAGCACTTGGAGAGAGCAAGAGCGCTATCAGTGACACTTAGCACTCTGGAGAGAGCAATAGCGCTATCAGTGACGCTTCAGTGATGCATGTTTGACTCTGACATGGCCAGTGAAGAAACAATAGCAACCTTTGGCAACCTTTGGCATGATCCTTGTCAAATTTTGGCATGGACATAAGGCCAGCAAGACCTAGATGGATCATTTTTTAGGGCCTAGATGGTGTTTCAGCAGCAGCTGCTGCCAATGGTCACTAATGAATGTAAGCCCATGATGAACTGAAATTGTTCTCATCAACCACCATAAGCTATTGTTAATGAAACTCTGCTACGACGATGGGTTTGTCCATACATGGCCCCCAAAATAATTGCGGTTCCCAACGGTTGGTGATTGTAAACATGTTTTATTCTCACCAGTATTAACATGTTTTTGATTGATTGATTGATTGATATGTTTCACAGATGTTGGAACCACCAACCACTAAATGCTATGAACAGCTGGTTGGTAGGTGCCAACATGGCCATGGACTGGCCCCTCAGGGAAGGTTCATCAGCTGCGTGCGGCTGACCGCTTGCCCGCCAGGAATCGCTTCACCATTCGCGTGCGACAATACACTTTGGAGGTGCCATCCGGCTATAGCTATTTGGTGGTTTGTCAAGCCATAGGGGGCCCCGAAAAGGAATGACTATGAATGATTGATTATGACTTATTACTGTGAATGGTGAATAGTTATTGGATGATTTGGGGGTTCCCTCTATTGATGGCCATTTCATCAACCCTGTCTAATTCATAGTCATGAATATAGCCAGTAATTCACAGCAGCTGCTATATTTCAGAAACAATGGCCAGTAATTGATGTTTTTTGGTATCTAATGGCTATGTGATTTTACAAGAATGCTGCTGGTATTTCTAATAGCTACTGTATTTGATAACTTATGACAGCGGGGCTATTTTTCCAAAAGCAAGAGCTGGACTTTCAGCATCATTGATTTTTCAGTATCATGACCTGGAGTAAGACTAGGTTCTTTCGAGGTTAAAATGTTGATGATAGATTGGGTGCAAACCTTGATTGTGGAATGTGGAGACTTCGTTAGTGAACCATTCTTTAGTACTTCCGGGATTCTAGATAATCTCTGCTCCCTAATACTAAACCCCGCCTCCCCTCACCCCATCCGGGAAATCTCAAACACCCAGGGTAGTTTTTAGTATCAGGGAAGTTTTTGTATTAGGAGAGGTCACGGTCAACACAAGGAGAATCTGTGATTAAAGTAATGATAGACAATTTGGAAAAATGGCTCCGGCAAGCCAACCCCCAATAGTAAATTTAGAGAGCAGGACGCTGTGGTGGTGCACTTGTTTGTCTCTTTTTTGGTTCTGCATCTTGGCAAATAAGATTTCCAAATTAACAGGCATCACCTGAAACACAATTTATTGCCACTCACTTCTTCTTCATCACATTCTTCGCCACTTTCTTAATGATTTTACTTTTTATATTTGAGTACTACTGTGTTTACTGTGTACCATTTGTCATACTGAGCAACGCGCATTGTAAAGTAAATATAGCATGTGCTACAGACTGCATGGTATAGAGTATATTATTTGATAACATTACATCCCTGTGTTTTTAGGTATTTCGATGTTTTTTTACTAAAAAAACATATATGACCCTTATTGAATAACTATATTTATATTGTTGGTATTGCCGTACGTTCTTTGGCACATACTACGTGGTCACAAGCTGTTGCAGGACAGCTTGGCTGAAGTCAGACTACCCTTACTCAACAGGAAGCCTGTAACGTTTATGGCAATACTATATTACAATAGTATTTTAGATAAGTGAACATACTTGTCGAAGAAATATTACACTCCTCAAAAGCATATCTTGGTAGAGGCGTACTATTTTTTTTTGTGTGGATGCCTTGGGCCAAGGAAAAAAGGGGACTGGTATGGTATATTGAAAGTTTTTTCAATAATATGATTATAAACTGAGAATTCAGCTACCACACCTGTCAGCCGGTCACCCTGTTGACGCTCCAGGAGTGGTTCCATCGCATCTACATTTACAACAAGGTGGGCAGCCGTGGTGCACATGGGCACATGTTTCGCAAAGAGTGGTGGGCGCAGTCGTGTCATGTTCAAAGTATGGCGAGTTGGGTCAAGCACTTGACCAACCAATTTCATCGAATATTAAAACCAACAATTTCATACAGTAAGGAAAACAATTGTTGATGATAGGGGAATGCAGATGAATGCGGAAACAACTTTGATATTTTCGATGTGCAGTAATATTTTCCTTACTGTATGAAATTGTTGGTTTACGCAGCGATAATTTGGGGGGAATTTTATATCCATTTTTTTTGCACAGGTCCAGACCACTTCCCTGCGATGTGATCCATTTTCATCGCAGCTTATTATTGGCTTCCAAGCAATCGACCGTTGCAACTTTTGAGTGGTACGAATCACCATGGCCACTTGGGTTGTTGCTACCATTGCATCCATCTTCGTTGCAGCTGCGGCCGAGGATCCCAGTGAATGCCTAGCAGATGTTCAGATGTTGCAGCTGGATGCGAGTATTGACAAGCACGGCTCCAGGAGGTCTCTTAATCATGAGACTTTGGCAGGTCAGAAATCCCTGAAGAATTGCGGGCACATGATCGGAAATGTGTGTGATCCAAGTGCCAACAACATCTGTAGCAACAACTGCGCCATCCACACGCACGGGCACGATTGTTATCGGCCTGTGACCCAAGTCATGGCAGAACATCCAGGAGAAGATGGCTACTGTTGCTGGCTGCAGAGAGTGATGTTGTTGTTTTCCGTGGTCAATCTATTGTGGATGGTTGATCTATTTGGTGAATGCAGGGGTTGAGTTTTGCCAAGATGATATGTTGTTGCGGTGCCTAATGGTGCCTATTTTGTTGCCTGTGATATGTTGTGATCGCCCTTAGGTTATTTTAACTACACGGGCTTTTGGGTGACTCCGGTGGGCGACGACCCAGATTTTGAGCAGTATGCCATCAACGGCATCTTGGGACTCAGAGGCACTGGTTTCTACCAGGGCCTTCACACAGGACCTATGTTGGTGGTTTGATTGACAATTTTAAGCAGGTTAAACAAATGGTGGATTGACCGGTTTGATGTTTTTTTCATTGTTAGTATGTTTTTTGCTTATTTCCCCTGTTGATTATTAACACATGGTTGACAAGCATAATTTTTCACATCGGTGGTTCAACCACCAACCAGAGGACCTATGTGGACCTTCAAATTTGATGGGAAGGTCATTACTTCGCAGATCGACCTCAGCCACTATTCCTATGATGATTTGTACGGATATTCTTTGGGTTACTTGCAAGGGCAAGGCTTTGATGCCTCCATGGTGAAAAACAGCACGAATTGGATCTCCATGGTGGGAGAGAGATGTGAAGAGATTCAACGCACTTACAACTTCAAAGATGAAGAGCTGGTCTTGGCTGACTGGCTTGATGACAACATGGTGCTTTTGACGAAGGTCTTGTGCAGTGCCGGCATAGAACCCTATGCAATCATAGGACCAGCTGTCCGTGAAAAGGCCAAGTGGAAGAGTGTTGACGACTGCGAGGCCATAACCCCCCGAGACTTTGCCAAGCATCACTATGTGAAATGCGTCCTGGGCTATCCAAACGCGGCCTCTGATGCGGCTTACCTCAACCTTCGCGCCTGTCTCAACGGGAATCACATTGGTCATTTCACCGACTGCCCTTATTCACCCAACATCAGCTTTTGAGCTGCGGCTGTTCGCGTCGGTGATGGGGGAAGTGGACCCCAACCAAGCAAGCGACCAAGCAAGGGGGATACAAGATTTTACACCCAAGCCATGTTGGCACAAGGAAACTTCAGCAGCGAACTCTTCGGCAGTGCGCTGGTCGCAGCAGAAAAGTTGTGCTGATGCTGGATGGCAGGTGGGAGGCCTGTGTTTCGTCGGAGGTCTCTGCGATTTATCAATAGATATCATCATTTTGGTTGGGATCTGCCGATAAACACATGATTATGGCAATCACTTTTCGGGATTTATTGAGTGGATTTTGGTATATTTTGGTGATTGAACGGGGGTACCTATTGTTGATTTATGGTTTTTGAGTAAGTAATTATTGCTCATGATTCATGATAACGATAGTGGATGCCCAATGATTACTAAACCTTTCAGACTCTGTTTGTTGGGATTTGCTGTTGATAATTTATTCCCTTCCATCCCGAGATGTTCACAAACCACTTGTAGTCAAGACGCCGGCAAGTTGTAATAGAATTTGGTTTGGGCATCCGTGTGAATATATTGAAAAAACATTTATACATTCTATATGTATATCTAAATATAGATGTGACAAAGCTTTTTAGCTGGAACAAAACGAAAAGGAATCAACTATCCAGTGATTTCAAACTATAGCAGCCAGGTGTTGTGAGGGATTGACAAGGACTGACAGGGTCTGTTCCAAACTAAGTTTCGCAGAATCCTCTGGCGGTAGTCATCTTGGTCGGTCAATGAGTTGAAAATGGGGATGGTATTTTTATTTGATCAGATAATCCTGCAGCAAGGGTCGTATAACTACTGGTTTGTAGACTGTTGTAGCCTACTTGTAGTCATCTTGCGAGCAGTTAACTAGCCATATTCAACTATTTTCAGCCATTCTTAGCTAGCTGGATACTACTGCCCATGTTTGGTTCACAACTTGCGATGTAAAGGTAGATCAACCATCATTATCCAGAGTTGGCTACTGGTGAGAACCAACACCAACTCTTTTCAGAAACCAACTACTAGTGATCAAGATGTTCAAGCCGAGAGTAATTGTTAAGTATCATTATCAGCAATGTTGTTCTTAAGCATCATCAATTGTCAGCAATTGTTAAGCCTAATATTATTGAGTATTGACGCTTGTTTTCAAAACACCACCCACCAACTGTTAGTGAAAACCATGTTCAACCAAAATCACAAACTATATAAACATCATTAACTAGTTGTTTTCAACCATTGTCAACTACTAATATACTAACTAGTAGCAACAAAGGCTGTTGAACTAGTAGCAAGGAGAACTAACTCATTCAAGTTAATAAACAAGTTAGTAGATTAGTAGTCAAGCGCTAGTTACTAGTAGTTGGCCACCATGACTCACTAATAAACTATCAATTGTTAAGTACGAGTGATATCGAGTAATGGTTCTTATTGCTTGCCACTCTCAGCCAACTCCAACCCTCAGGTGCCACGGAGTCTGTCGGCGGACATGCGGTTGGCCTTGCAACAGAAACGGGTGCCGCCCGCAAGGGCGGCCGTGGTGGGAAGCGACCTACCCTGGATCAAAATGGCTTAGTGATGGCTAATGTCACGACAATGCTTCAGAATGGCTTAGTGATGCTTAGTGACATGATCATGTTTTTGTTGGACTATATTTTTTTTCAAAAACAGCAGTTGTTAGAATAGATAAGTCATTAATGGATGATGAACCAACTAGTGATCAACAATGTTTGGCTCATTGGATTTGGTTAACCAGTTCAACCATTGTTAGTAATGGGTTATTTGTTGTCACAATATCTATTGCAACAGGCTATCACTAGTTGGTAAATGACCCATTAAGATTGATCAGCCAATCATTCTTCACAATAAAGCTCTACGCGGAAAATGTCTAAACACATTATTGCCATTGCTATGGTAACTGATCATATACAATCGCGACATCCATTCGGGGAATCCAAACCTTGTTCTTGACGGGGCTTATCCGTGACCTGGGGCACAACTATTGACGAACCACCAATGAACTAAGGTGTCTCGGCGCATGCGTGCCAAACATAGGAACATGCGTGCCCGACACGCGTTTGGCACACAGGTACTAGATGCATTGTTCATGGTCATGATCCAATGAGCGCTTTGAAAGAGAACCAGATGCATTTTTCAAGAGAAACAAAAAGCATCAAGACATTTCAAGACAACAACATGCATTGTCGATGGGTATTGTCAAGTGAGCCTTTCATTGACGAGCAAATTTGCGCGATTTTGTCTATGGTTTTCGCTCTTTCCAATTTCTTGGCGGAAAAGCTCCGGATGCATTTTTCTGTTCGTCAAAAACGCATCCGGGCTGCCCTTTGCCTTTTGCTGACACGTCGACTGATCATGCCAAACTGGGAGCCGGGAATGTCGATACTTTTGTGTGCAAGTCAACTGACCAATTTTACATCAGTTTAAACGTTCCCAGGAGGCTTTCATCCCGCAAAACCCTTGTGCAAAAAAAATTGTCTATTGTTTTGGTTCTTTCCAATTTCTTGGCGGAAAAGCTCCGGATGCATTTTTCTGTTCGTCAAAAACGCATCCGGGCTGTCCTTTACCTTCTGCTGGGACCTAGACTGATCATGTCCAACTGGGAGCCAGGAATGTCGATACTTGTGTGTGCAAGTCAATTGACCAATTTTTCCTCAGTTTAAACGTTCTCAGGAGGCTTTCATCCCGCAAAATCCTTGTGCAAAAAAGTGTGTCTATTGTTTTAGCTCTTTCCAATATCTTGGCGGAAAAGTTCCGGATGCATTTCTCTGTTCGTCAAAAACGCATCCGGGCTGCCTTTGCCTTTTGCTGGCACGTCGACTGATCATGCCAAACTGGGAGCCGGGAATGTCGATACTTTTGTGTGCAAGTCAACTGACCAATTTTACATCAACCTAAACGTTCCCAGGAGGGTTTTCATCCCGCAGAATCCTTGTGCAACAAAATTTGTCTATTGTTTTGGTTCTTTCTCATTTCTTGGCGGAAAAGCTCCGGATGCATTTTTCTGGTCGTCAAAAACGCATCGGGGCTTTCAAGAAATGCATTTGAGTTTGTATGCGCACAAGCCCCTTCTACATTAGTGGAAAATACCCCAAATGCATTTCTCCGGACGTTGCTAATGCATGTAGGGCCCGAATGCTTTGATCGAGGCCCAATAAATGCATTGAGGTTTAAATGCATGCAAGTCCTTTCAACATGAAAAAAAAATACAGTACCCCGAGTGCATTTTTCCGGGCTGTGCCAATGCATCTAGGGCGCCCAGATAAACAAATGTAATTGAAAACGGAATGCAGGCCAAAGCTACGTGGAAAAGTTTCTTCCCGGATGCCTTTGTGTATGCCCAAAAAACGCATTGGAGTTTGTATGCGCGCCAGTTCCCCAAAAAGGAACGAAAGTACCCCAAATACATGTCCCTGGACGTTGCCAATACATATAGAGCATCCAGATAGATACATTCAACTGAAAACTGAACGCGTGCCAAAGCCACGTGGCAAATTTTTTTCCCGAATGCTTTTATCGAGGCCCAATAAACGCATCGAGGTTTAAATGCGTAAAGGTCCCTTAAACATGAATAGAAAATACCCCAAATGCATTTCCCCGCACCTTGCTAATGCATCTAGGGCGCCCAGATAAATAAATGTAGTTGAAAACGGAATGCGTGCCAAAGCTGCGTGCCGACATATGTCCCAGCGCGCTGCGTGC
>VSDK01025658.1:480740-555273 GCA_009767595.1 Symbiodinium kawagutii | reverse complement strand
CATGGTAGCCGCTGGTAGCCTGGAAGGCTGAACTGAGCCCGATTCAACTATGGCATCCCCTGGTTAGAGGCGCAGCTGCAACTGGAAAATCGAAATCACCCGATTTTTACCACCTGAAACCCTGTGAAACCCTGTGAAACTATCGAAATCATTGGCAGACCGCCAGCCTAAAAGGCCCACCACTGGAGACCAGTTTGTTTCGGCTGAGGCTCGACATTGCTCGAAACGTCCCGGTGGATCAACTGATTCGCGGCAAGTGCCCGGGGGGACCAAGGGAACTCGGGGAGCTTGGGGGAAGCCCAGTTGTGGAGCAAGGGTGGGGTCAATACCAAGATATACCAAGCATCCAAAAATGGGTGGGTGAACATGGTTATTTGGTTATCTTGGTATTATTTGGTTATACTTGGTTATTAAGGGATAATGGTAGATAGGTCATTTGGTTATCTCTGGTATTCACCACCCATCTACATGTTTTGGTGAGAATTTACATACCAAGCATCTAATAGCCCTATCGAAACTACTTTGGTTCCAATGGTGGTATTGACCGACGGCCATATCAATAAGAGGCTCCCAGTTTAATGAAAACGGTCGAACTTGGGTAGGTGATCATCACATGGTAGATGCTCATCGACAGCCATGATACGACAAAACAATTTGGAATGGCAGGTAGTTTGTGGCATCATCGTATGATAGCGACTGTGGTACTGGAACCAACTAAAGCCATAGTTGACCATCATCAACCATTTGCCATTGCTGGCCACCATCAACCATCAATCAAGCATGGTGAGTATAGCCATAATCTGATTAACTGGGCTAATATATTGAATATAGTTGTGGACTGGACAGGTTAAGCTATGGCTATAGAAGCATGATTAAACCTATAACCCTGATATAACCCTGGTCATCAGTTATAAGCTCTTACTACACTGATTATACAACCATCTACCATCAATAAACCATCATGTACCACCCTTAACCATCAATCGACCATCAACTAACTATCATTTAAACCTCATTTACTACCCTAAACCATCAATCATTTAATCATCACTAATCACCATGAACCACCATGAACCTGCATTTAACCCTCGTGAATCGCTGCGTCAACAGGCCCTGACACCACCGCAACGCCGCGTTCGAGGTACCAGGATAACCTGGAATTCTTGCAATGGCTCAAGAGCCCTGACGTGATTGAGCAGGGAGTTGCTGGTGTGTCATTAACTTTGATGCTTAAGGATTTAATCGTGCTTAAACAAATGGTAAATAATGGATAGCCATGGCTAACTATTGTTTATAATGCTGAATGGGAAAACTTCAACCTTAAGGGTGGTAAGGGGAGGGTAGCCGGTGATCCATTGAGAGTTGAGTGATGTTTTTTTGATATTAATTTGGTGTTTGATATATGGTTGATTATTAAGTTGATCAACCATCAACTAACCATCTTTGATAAAAATTCGGATCAAGGGGTGATTGGCTGATGGTTGATTGATGACTCAGGGTGGAAATGATGGTTATATAAAGGTAAGTTGACGGTTGATTGATGGTTTAGGGTGGCAAATGATGGTTAAGTGGTGGTCAGTCAATGGTTGATTATGGTTAAATGGTGATTCATTCGTGCTTAATTGGTTGTTGATGATGATTATGTAATTAGTTGATTCTTAGGTGGTAGTTGATGATGATTCTTTGGTGACTAATTGATAAATGATGACGCTTGATGATGGTTGATGATGGTTGATGATGGTTGATGATGCTTGGTGATGGTTGATGATGGTTGATCATGGTTGATGATGGTTGAATGGTTGATGTGTAAGTGATGGTTGTTTGATGTTTTTTGATAGTTTATGAGCTCATGATGATTAAATGTGTTTTGTTGATTGTTGCTGTTTTAGTCATGAAATGTTGCTTAGCCGATGCTTGATGATGGTTAGACGGTCACCAAGTTATGTTGAATGAATGGTTAACTGGTTGGCTGATGATTCGTTGATGATGGATGAACACAAGCATCCCAACCGGTGCACCCAGCAAGTGGACATTTGCGGAGTGTGAGTAGCCGTTCGGGGTACGTCCTTATTCCTGGTCTGCAACCATATGGTTGTTCGTATCATCTCCCGTACTCATCCATAATCCGCAAAATGGATAGATGAACATCCCAACAATTGGGTACAAGTGGACCGGTTTCCTCATTGACATTCATTCTCCACCCCGGTGCGACGCAAACCAGTGGGCTCATGGCAGCGTACAGCAAGGCAATGCGTCAGCTGGAAATTTGGCAAAACGACTTTCAGCTGAAAGCATTCAAGGACCAGCAAGAGGCAGCTCGACACCAGCATGCACAAAACCCGGATGAGCAAGACGCTCCTCCTGCATCAAAGAAAATTGACAAATCTTACCCGTCACCCTATTCATAGTTTCTACAAACTTCAAGGGAGTGAATCTGCTTTCACCTGGCAGATGGCGCGCCTCTTGCTGAAATTCATCGACGCAAACAGCCGGGACGACAACGACCAGACCCCCATATTTTTCGCAGCCAGAGATGGCAATGCACCTTTTGCCAGCCCCAATGCACATGGGCTTCACCTCCGGAAGCGTGGACGGGGTGGTGGCCAGGATGGCAGAGCCTCAAAACCTGAGCCGTGCTGCTGCCTTCTTGGCAGAGGGCCTGATCTTCCTGAGCTGGATCTCAGAACAGAGTGCCGGCTACAGAGGCTTCATTACCCAGCTCACTGACCGCCTCCTATGGGACAAAGTGACGGTCAAGGACATGTCGAGCTGCGATTCTTGCGAACATGATGCGTGTTTGGTTTAATGTTGTGTTGATCATATTTATCAACACAAACTGCTGACCAATCAGCAAATGGGTTTATCCAAAAATGATGTACTCCTATAGTTGGTTGGTTTCCCTTGTAGCAATGGTTACAAACAGCTGGATGGCTCGGTACCGCCATGGAGACAAGGACAAACCTATATATTTGTTTAACCATGAAGTGTTGTTTGTTAGCTCCTCTTACTAATCAGTACTAAATAACCAAGATGAATCAATATGGGGGGTTCTCAAAATAGGGGGACGTTCAAATCATCCTTCATTAAGCATTTTCTTTTGCACAAACCATTTTGGGGGCACCCCTATTCTGAGAAACCACCTTTTTTTTACCACTTTTGAGCATTATGAACCATTTAGGGGGAGTAAACCATTCAGGGGGGTACCCCTAAGAAACCACCAACATTAATTCATCTTCATTGGTGAAGATTGGTGATTTGTCATCACCAATTGGTAGTGGTATTTCATTGACCATAATACCTACTAGCCAACTACCAGTGGTTAGCTGCTTCATGGAGTAACCACTCTTAGCTATTATTAACCCCTGGTAGTTGGTTATTACCCACTGGTGAATACTGGTGAAGATGAATCAATTATTTACCACCGGTATTGGTTGAACATTAACCAACTATTAATCATATTGGTTCATAACTACCAGTATTAACCGCTGGTAGTTGGTTGATTGCCCAGCGATTTCGCAGCTGGGCTCCCAGGTGCTACTGGGAGAAGGAAGGCGGTGCAGGACATCGGCAATACGATGCGGTGCGCGACCCGTGGGTTCGACCCGTGGCGGGCGGGACGGGACTTGCAACGGGGGGTCAACCGGTGGTGGCTCTGGGTTGTCCCGCGTTGTGGTTGAATATGGCGAGCCGGGTCAAGCAGTTAACCAACCAACCAATGGCTAACAATAGCTGGTTAATGGTTAGTGATAGCGGATAACGATCAACAATTATAGGGAATATATACCAACTATATGGCTATGGGTCAAGCAGTTAACCAACAAGAATGGGGGATAATGACCAACAGTAATAAGGGAAACAATGGTTAATGATAGGGGAACCAGGGGGACTAAGGGTTTTGACCCACAGCCATATGTTGTGAAACTGTTGGAGTAATCAATGGGTTATATCCCACAGTTGTGAATGGGGTTTTAACACCCATCATGGTTATATCCCACAGGTGGCTATGGTTGTGGTTGAACTTGTTTGAGTGTGTGGGTGTTAGGTATATGATGAAACATATAGCTATGATTTAGCTATGGTTATTCTGGCATATTGTAAGATATTGTGAAGTTTGATAAGTTGATTACGTTATATGATGAATTACATGGTTCATGATACTACAGTTGGTAGTCATGGTGGTAGGTACGGTGTTTTTTTGGGGGCCTAGGGCCCAGTACCAGGCATGGGACCACCAGCCATAGGACCCGCTGATCCAAGTGAGAGTGGCTGAACATAGTGACACCGTTAAGGCCTGAAGTCATGGCTATGCCAAGTGCCACTCTCAGGTGGGAATGACCACCAGTAGGGTGTCCAACTAGTGGTTTATTTGGATAGCGCTGAGTGGCTCAACATAGCCAGAAGTGGTCTGATTGGTGGGAATGGTGAATTATTCCTAGTGACTCATGGCTATGTTTGTGAATGCCTAGCGGCTTTACTGGTGGAAGCTGCCTTGCAGTTAATAAGTAGCCAGCAGTCTGACCGAAAGAAATGTGCAGGATGATTGGAGAGAATATGAGTACAGTAAGTGTCCATGATTTTTGGCCATGATGTATGGTGTAGCAAAAAAACGAGCAGGGGTTGATCCCGATGAGATTAAGTTCATCCACTCTCCGCATGTGGGCCTATCCACAGAGGATGTAGGTTCTTCATGACTTCAACTGACCACAACTGTGTGGTTCGAGGTGGGAGCTATGGTCACTTCCACGAGTTGGTTGATGAAGCATTGAACTGTATCTAATTAATTGTAATGATTAGGCAGGGTCCAAAGATTGTCAGTGATGGTGAATAGTGGTTTATTATCCAGAATATTGAAAGACATCTATTAGTTAACAACTTGTTTGACCTGTGAGCTTTGCAACTGATGTTTGATAATTACCCCTCCAGAGACAGCCTGCTATCCCAGTTCCATGTTGCATCCCTGTAATCACGTTGCAGGTGAATGTGCGAGCAGATAAGACGCTGCCTCCGTGGGTGCTCTGGCTACGGAGACGTTATGGGCTGATTCTGATGGTCATACAGGGGGTTCTCAAAAATTGACCCCCCAAAGTTATGGTTGGTTTTTTACTATAGATGATTGATATTGGATGATTTGGGGGGCACCCCAATGGAGAAGTTTTGAATAATCACCCATATTGACGATTCATAGTTGATGGCAGTTGATGGGTTCATGATGGCTGTCGATGGTTATTCTTTGACGAGGATACCGTCCTTGGCTGATTGAAAGTGGTAATTGATGATCGTTGATGTTAATTAATACCACCTGGTAGTAGAAATCAAACTCTTAGTCCTCGATATTTTCGGTCCTTGATGCTGCATGATTGTCTTGGAACTGTTTATTGACCATTTGCCGAGGAGGATACCAAAGGGGTGGTGGTTAATCAGTTCACCCTGTTAGTGTATAATTTGGCATAGTCCTTTGCAATGATCATTGATTCTGCTTGGTTACTCATTTGTATTGATATTGACTTTGAGCACTGATTACTCTTAATAACGCAAGCATAGGTAATGACCCCTATTTATGACCAAACTCATTATTGGTGGTAGTGACTCCTATTTCGTATTCCACGGTCGAAAACCACCATGAAGCATCAACTAATGAACGTGCCTATCGACATTTGTTTCTTCAGAAGCACCTTTCAAGATGTAACTGGAATGGCCATAAGATTGCTCATCGTTCTTAGCCATGATTTATGATGATCAACCTTGCTGAATCAATGATAAAAATCATCAGCAACGGCTTGGAATGATGATCAACACTTATTTTCATGGTCATGAAACATGATTTGGAATGGTGAGCCTTGGTGGTTTTGTGATTGTAAACTATTGTGGCTGATGATAGATAATTCATTATCACAGTGAAATCCACCTGGTATTGTGGAAGTTCGACCCAGAACTGACTAAGCAGATCATTGTCGCTTGTTGCTTACATTTTGATAGCCGATGGCAATTGTTGTGCAATTTGAACCATTAAAATCTTAGATATGTATTCAACAACCATTGATAGACTGTAGTTGTATTAGACCTGAAAATTGAAACACGTCGTTCTGATTGGTCCATTGATAGTTTTTAACCAAACATAGAATCCATCTAGCATTGATAGTCCATTCAACGACCAATGTTCCGATAAAAAGCGGAGTCATCACCAACTAGCCGATATCATTAAGCCAGAATAGCTATAATCGTTGACCAGCCATGACAGTCATTCAATGCCCATTGCATCACCGCCATTGATAAGTATCCAAAAGCCATTGAATTGTGATCTAGTCACCCAAGAAGATCTTTTGATGAAACGTTGATGCCAAGGGACATCAATCTCATAACCACACAAAACAATTATCAACCGATTCCAACGAAAACTACAGCCCCCAATACTTCATTAATCATTATTCACATCACTCTCACTCATCAGTTCAGCATCAGTTTACTACCATTGCAGCAGCCATCATCATTTGGCCAGTTACAACATGACCAAATGACCACCATGATCAAATGATCACCATGATCAGATGATCACTATGATCAAATGACCACCATGATCAAACAACCATGACAAAACCATAGTTACTGTAATTGTCTTACTAACAGCTGATTTGCTTATGGATCACTTAACCATCAGTCGATCATCAGTTTTCACCGCAGTTCACCATTAGTTAAGACACCATCAACCATTATTGACCACAATTGAAGTGTAATTACCAACTTAGCTTCATGGGTTCACATTTGTTGCACGCTTATCCAAAACATCAAGTCACCATGATTACAACCCAAAACACCATCAAATCACCATCAAATCACCATCAAATCACCATCAAATCCCCATCAAAGCACCGTCAAATCCCCACTAATATCACCATCAAATCCCCATCAAAGCACCGTCAAATCCCCACTAATATCACCATCAAATCCCCATCAAAGCACCGTCAAATCCCCACTAATATCACCATCAAATCCCCATCAAAGCACCGTCAAATCCCCACTAATATCACCATCAAATCCCCATCAAAGCACCGTCAAATCCCCACTAATATCACCATCAAATCCCCATCAAAGCACCGTCAAATCCCCACTAATATCACCATCAAATCCCCATCAAAGCACCGTCAAATCCCCACTAATATCACCATCAAATCCCCATCAAAGCACCGTCAAATCCCCACTAATATCACCATCAAATCCCCATCAAAGCACCGTCAAATCCCCACTAATATCACCATCAAATCCCCATCAAAGCACCGTCAAATCCCCACTAATATCACCATCAAATCCCCATCAAAGCACCGTCAAATCCCCACTAATATCACCATCAAATCCCCATCAAAGCACCGTCAAATCCCCACTAATATCACCATCAAATCCCCATCAAAGCACCGTCAAATCCCCACTAATATCACCATCAAATCCCCATCAAAGCACCGTCAAATCCCCACTAATATCACCATCAAATCCCCATCAAAGCACCGTCAAATCCCCACTAATATCACCATCAAATCCCCATCAAAGCACCGTCAAATCCCCACTAATATCACCATCAAATCCCCATCAAAGCACCGTCAAATCCCCACTAATATCACCATCAAATCCCCATCAAAGCACCGTCAAATCCCCACTAATATCACCATCAAATCCCCATCAAAGCACCGTCAAATCCCCACTAATATCACCATCAAATCCCCATCAAAGCACCGTCAAATCCCCACTAATATCACCATCAAATCCCCATCAAAGCACCGTCAAATCCCCACTAATATCACCATCAAATCCCCATCAAAGCACCGTCAAATCCCCACTAATATCACCATCAAATCCCCATCAAAGCACCGTCAAATCCCCACTAATATCACCATCAAATCCCCATCAAAGCACCGTCAAATCCCCACTAATATCACCATCAAATCCCCATCAAAGCACCGTCAAATCCCCACTAATATCACCATCAAATCCCCATCAAAGCACCGTCAAATCCCCACTAATATCACCATCAAATCCCCATCAAAGCACCGTCAAATCCCCACTAATATCACCATCAAATCCCCATCAAAGCACCGTCAAATCCCCACTAATATCACCATCAAATCCCCATCAAAGCACCGTCAAATCCCCACTAATATCACCATCAAATCCCCATCAAAGCACCGTCAAATCCCCACTAATATCACCATCAAATCCCCATCAAAGCACCGTCAAATCCCCACTAATATCACCATCAAATCCCCATCAAAGCACCGTCAAATCCCCACTAATATCACCATCAAATCCCCATCAAAGCACCGTCAAATCCCCACTAATATCACCATCAAATCCCCATCAAAGCACCGTCAAATCCCCACTAATATCACCATCAAATCCCCATCAAAGCACCGTCAAATCCCCACTAATATCACCATCAAATCCCCATCAAAGCACCGTCAAATCCCCACTAATATCACCATCAAATCCCCATCAAAGCACCGTCAAATCCCCACTAATATCACCATCAAATCCCCATCAAAGCACCGTCAAATCCCCACTAATATCACCATCAAATCCCCATCAAAGCACCGTCAAATCCCCACTAATATCACCATCAAATCCCCATCAAAGCACCGTCAAATCCCCACTAATATCACCATCAAATCCCCATCAAAGCACCGTCAAATCCCCACTAATATCACCATCAAATCCCCATCAAAGCACCGTCAAATCCCCACTAATATCACCATCAAATCCCCATCAAAGCACCGTCAAATCCCCACTAATATCACCATCAAATCCCCATCAAAGCACCGTCAAATCCCCACTAATATCACCATCAAATCCCCATCAAAGCACCGTCAAATCCCCACTAATATCACCATCAAATCCCCATCAAAGCACCGTCAAATCCCCACTAATATCACCATCAAATCCCCATCAAAGCACCGTCAAATCCCCACTAATATCACCATCAAATCCCCATCAAAGCACCGTCAAATCCCCACTAATATCACCATCAAATCCCCATCAAAGCACCGTCAAATCCCCACTAATATCACCATCAAATCCCCATCAAAGCACCGTCAAATCCCCACTAATATCACCATCAAATCCCCATCAAAGCACCGTCAAATCCCCACTAATATCACCATCAAATCCCCATCAAAGCACCGTCAAATCCCCACTAATATCACCATCAAATCCCCATCAAAGCACCGTCAAATCCCCACTAATATCACCATCAAATCCCCATCAAAGCACCGTCAAATCCCCACTAATATCACCATCAAATCCCCATCAAAGCACCGTCAAATCCCCACTAATATCACCATCAAATCCCCATCAAAGCACCGTCAAATCCCCACTAATATCACCATCAAATCCCCATCAAAGCACCGTCAAATCCCCACTAATATCACCATCAAATCCCCATCAAAGCACCGTCAAATCCCCACTAATATCACCATCAAATCCCCATCAAAGCACCGTCAAATCCCCACTAATATCACCATCAAATCCCCATCAAAGCACCGTCAAATCCCCACTAATATCACCATCAAATCCCCATCAAAGCACCGTCAAATCCCCACTAATATCACCATCAAATCCCCATCAAAGCACCGTCAAATCCCCACTAATATCACCATCAAATCCCCATCAAAGCACCGTCAAATCCCCACTAATATCACCATCAAATCCCCATCAAAGCACCGTCAAATCCCCACTAATATCACCATCAAATCACCATCAAAGCACCATCAAAGCACCACTATATCTATCACCATCATTCAAACCCATCAAATCACCATCAAATCACCATTATATCATCATTATATCATCATTATTATATCACCATTAAATCCCATGATACCACCCTGATGCCCCATCCACTCACGTGCTGCGTCTCCCACGGCACCGGTCTCACCTCAGCTGTGAGGCCAAGCCCCTGAACATCTTCGCCGCTTCGCGAGGTGAACGCGCCGTGACTGAACGGTGATGCCGTGGTTGACCATGGTAACCCTGGTCTAAGGGACATAGCTGGCTATTTGATGGTTGATTAATGGTTGAGTAATGGTTGATTACTGATGATTCATGATTCATGATGATTAATGGTGATTGATAATGGTTCTATTTATTTTACAGAGATTACCGATTACAGTGGTTGTTTAAAGGGATAATAGCCAACAATAAGACCTATATGGTGGCTTCTCAAAGAGTAGAGGACCGCGAATGAACATGATTTAAGAAAGAAATGATTTGAGGGGTCCCCCTATTTTGAGAAACACCCATATGGGTATATGCCAAAGTAGAGGTACCCCGAAAAGCAATCGTTTACTGTTGAAAATAACATTTTTATGTGGGTTATTGGTTGCCCAATCTTGGCACATGCCCATATATTGCCCACAATACTTGTTACTATTAAACCACGGTTGACATTCAATTATTGTAGTATATAACCATGAAAGAATCAGCGTAGAAACAATGTGGATAGTGGTTGATATCAAAGTTAATGAGCATGGTCATAAATCAACATGCTAACAATAATGTTAGCCGCACAAGGACACTGACGTATCCGGGAGCTGAATGATTCACTGGGGCGAGGGGTAGTCATCAATAGATGATCGAGTTTAAATCAATGGAATCCATCACAACCTATGGAATCTATGGTACTGATGGCATTCTATAAGCAAATGTGGGGAGGTTATGCATTTGGATCATTCTGGATCTCCAGTTGACCATCAGTATATGAGAATCAGCTGTTGTTAGAATCGATGAACGAAAGTCCATCAATTTGCTGCCCCTGGTGATCAACATTGATCATCCACCATTTGCAATTGAGCTACGTTTTTTTTCAAAGTCAATTTGCTATACAAGAGGAGGGAACTGCAGTTTGCTTCGCGAAAGCATTTTCTTGACTTTTCACCATATGCGAAGGCCCGCGAAGGCATTTCGCGTAGGACCTGTATTTTGTTTTCTCGCGAAGGCATTTTGCGAAGGCATAGGCTAAATGATGACACTATATATATATATATATGATATATCTAATGCAATTTTAGTTGCAGAAGGTCCAGTTGACACGTTTCTTCTGCTGAAGTGATTTCGTAAAGGAAATCAAACTGTGCATGCGCAGAAAATACAATCATGTCAGAACTGGCCGAAGAAGGTGAGCAAGTTTATTGTTAACCAGGAGGGTTTTCGCGAAGGCTCTGCGAAGGCTCCGCGAAAGCACCATGGTCTATTTAGGGACCCTTGTCCCATGAGTAGGCCAGAATGTATCTCCGCGAAGGCTTCGCGAAGGCAACCTTTGGGCCCTCTAAAACAAGAACCCTCGCGAAGGCGATTTCCTTTGGGGAGAACCATTCGCGAAGGCTTCGCGGAGATATTGCTATCCAGTGGCTGGTTTTGTTCAACGTAAAAAAACACAACTCAATTCGATTAGGGAAGCATGCGGAACCATAAAATTTCACCAGATTTATAAGGTCATAGGATTTCGGTGCCGGAAACCAAGATCATAGGTGTGTTAACAGTATTTTCATTACTACTTCCTGTTAGCCATTAACCATGATCAACCACTATATATATCTCTCTCATTATTAATCCACAATTTTCCTACCATAGAATGTTACCACGAATTGACCAACCATGAGCCATTGACCTTTGAACGTTATCAGCCATTGATCTCCAGCGTGCCGGTGTCCATGTCACGTTTCAGGCTTCGAGAAGGAGAATCAGAAACCGCAAGGCGCCGTGAAGGCGAGCGATGAGGCGGGTCGCAACGTCTCGTTGGATCGGCACAGGTGCCGCTGACGATCCAAATCAACGATTCATACATGGCTGTTTGTCAAGCCTAGGGGACCTCGAAAAATTTATTGTTTATTGCTTTAAGTGGTTGATATTGGATGATTTGGGCACACCTCTTTTGAGAAACCAGCATGTTGCTCACTTTGGCATGAACCTGGTGTTAGAGTATGGAGAAAGAATTGCATGATCTGTCATGTTCGCACATGTTTGTGCTCGCTTTTGTTGCCACAGCAACGGAGAACTCAAATTACTCGTGAGGAAATGTTGGCCAGTAGAATGCTTGATAATGATTGATGCTGGTTGATAAGAACGGACATTCATGAGTAGCAACGGGGGGATACCACTCCCTGGGATACAGGATATGATATCCTGCCATTGTCAGAAATCCTGTCATGCTCACTAGGTTGGCGGGTGAATTTTCGTCAACGGTGGATACAAGCCTTCCAGCTCATGTCTACCTAGATTGGCGGCGATCATTGCTGTTCATCCAAGAAGATGAAGGTACGAAGCGCAAGCTCCAACAGCTGGAAAGGACAGTCGAACAGCTGGCAGAGCTCCAGCAGAGAGTCGAAAATCTGGAAGTTGGAGAAGAGGAGAGATCAGTGCTGGCCAGCGCGCTGCCAGATCTCAGAAGCGAGTCCGATTCGCATCGCCTGCTGAGTGTTCATTGTCCGTTGGTGCAGACCCCACGGTCCACGGGATCACGGGGAAGCTTGGTACTGCCGCAGCGGTGACTGGATCTTCGAGCCAAACTGGATCTACGTACACTATTTTCATCGAAGAAGATTTAAACAGATTTTACATCGTTTCCGAATGATCACTACTGTATGTTTTTTATTGGCGATATTGATTTTGATTTATATATATATATATTTATATATACACATGTGTACATACATATATGTGTACATATCTTTATATATACATACATACATGCGACTTAGCATTTTTCAAAACCAACCGCTCAGTTTTTGCTAGACGCACATGGGCTCCGAAACATTGAGATGGATTTACTGACTATTGAGCAGTCACCATGCTCTGTGACCTAATAGTTGTTCACACTTCAGAACTTAGCCATACTCACTGATCCGTTGGTTCCAATACAAGCAGTGCTACAATAGCAATCTCATTGACCTTGACTAACCTGGGGCCTTCATCAACCATCATGAACTTTGATTAGCTAACCATAGCTAACCATACCTAATCGTAGTTAAGCATAGCTGAGTTTTAAACCATATTCATGAACCATCATTAAACAATCATAGCTTCATAAACCACAATTAACCGTCGTCGTCATTAACCATTCATCAGCCATCATCATGCGCTGGCCGCCCTTCGCCAGCTCACCCGCCAGGTTCGACAGCCTCGCCGTCATGCGCCCGTGATTCCCTCCTCGCGGTCGGAAAGGACGGGGGGATTCCGGTTCCGGTCTCCCTTGGCTTGGCCTGTGGAGAAGCGATGGCTTTTCACTGCGATGAAGCGGAGAGAATCGTTTCAAAGTAGAGACCATTATACATATACAGTGCCTAAAAACATTCAGAAATTATGATAGTGGGTTTTAGAACTGTATATGTATGATGATTTGATATATTTTTTAAAAACGTGTAGTTGGAGAGTGTGTTTTTGTGTTTGAATGTAGTGAGTTTCTAATGATACTAATGAATAGTGAGTAATCACCAGTAGTGACGCCAGTTCGCTATGTTTATTCTAGCTGATTATCTCTGATCGTTTTCAATCACTACTTTGCTGATGATATAGTTGCTCAATATGCGTCTATGTTCATGTAGTAACCTTCATTCACTCTTTTAAAATATACGGACGTGTTCACTCTGGGTTACTGCAAATTAATTGTTTTATGGGGAGTTGATTCTCAAGAAGTTAGTAGTTGACGGTAGTAATACTAAGCATCGAATCAATATTTGTTGAGGCTACCGTTACTATTGACCCCGCTTGTTCTTGACAATACTTAATAGCTATAGAATACTGGTTGGCAATGAACTGATGTATCATTAGCCAGCAATCATGTATCATTGAGATTTTGACCGCTGGTATGCCCAGCAGGACCACCCAAGTCGAGATGATCCAGAGTGCCAAGAATGCAACACATTCTTCACAGGTTTGTCGTTGCTTGATCATATGATATGATATGACAGAATTTGATCCCATTGCTATTCAGCATTGCAGGGATTAGTAGGGAAGTTTAGATCGACTGCTTTGGTGGCATTTTCAAACACAACATTTCACATCATCTCACATCCCTCTCTCTCTCTATTTATATATATATATATTACCATGCATATTTTTTGTTTGATAGCGAATGCACACAGTTCCCAACATGTGCTAGTTTTGGTTCCATGATTCACTGTAAGTGCCAGAATCGGTAGAAGCAGTGGTTTTCATTTCCATCAAAAATCAGCATGAGGCTTCCTGTAAGCGTCCCTATCAGGTTCTTCCAAATCTGTGTGAATAAATTTGAGCAAATATGAGTAGAACCATTTCTTTTGGCATGTTTACACGTATGAATAGGCATGTACAAGCAAATCTATATATATATATATGTATTTTTATATACATATTGATTTCTGCATTTTGACTTGTACCCACACACTATATGTGCTGCCATAAAAGACATCTGAGCAACGATTTCACAGTTGATCTCCCCACACCTAGCTGGTTGAGCCTCCAGGAATCCGCCTGTTCCTCGACAGCATGCGCCTGTGCTTAACAAGACGGCACAAGGCCCAAGCAGGCGTGGTCGAAACTCGCACCCATTTGGTGTGTGTGTGTGTCGGTCATGGAAGATTCAATGGAAGATACTAGAATGCGATAGGTGATGATTTTTTGGAACATAGATTTTTGCTGGTACGTTGGTTTAGGACCAGGGTAACTACGTCTTAAATGGTTTATAGATATAGCCTACCTAAAACTGCGGGAAAATAACATTTGATGGTGATTGTACAATTAGCCATGGTCAATGCTGGTTTCTGGTTTACTTTGGCCTGCCCGCATCCCCAAAAACGGTTGGATTATTACTACAAATGGTTTAGAAAGGATGATTTGGGGGTCCCGTATTTTGAAACACACACGTGCGCTATGTATAAGGAGACTGGATGCACAATCATCTACAACATGACACGCTTATTACATTGGGTTTTTGTTGTTGTTTAGCAACTGTAACCAAAGCATTTTTTCTCGCGTGCTGGAATTGGTTGGTACTATTGGTTGATTCCTGGTGCAATTAATACCATAACCACTTGCATAGTGCTATTTGTCTTTTCAGCAGCAATACGAGTAACATTGTCGATATTTACCATTATGAACCATATTAATTAGCCACAAATTAGTTAACCATGGGTGGTTCAACCACCAAGCATGGCAGTTATTGCTTGGTCTTGGTGGCTGGTGGACCATCATCCTGCAGCATCCTGAAACTAACCACCACGGTCGCTGGGCAGGTCGGTGAACAGCTCCCTGAACTCGTCGTTGAATACCAGCGCGAACGCGGAGAATGAGGACCGCGGAACGGGAAGGGACGACAGGACAGGTCACAGGTGGACGACCAGGAGGGGTAGATGGATGCGGATGGTGAATTCATGGCGGACTGGGTGGCGCAACCAGGCACGAACTTAGGGTCTTAGTAGTTTTGGGACTAGAGAGATTTGCCACATAGAAAAAGGATACATAATATATATACATATATATATTTATTTATTTATTTGTGTATGCAGTAAAGTGATCTGAAGTTTAGATTCTGAATGTTGGTGATTATCTGTGGGTCATTAATAACCATCAACAACTGTTGATCATGATGAATCACCATGAACCAATATGTACAATTAACCATTATTGATTGTCATTCTGAACCATCAACAAGGCAGCAATCTTAACCATCAATATCAACCATCAATATTAATTAACCATTGTTTGTCATTATTTACCAAATTAGTACCATTTACCACCAATGTTAACCATCAGCAACCAATGTAAGCAACACCGTCTTGCCGGTTGCTTCTGCTGGTTGGTTGGAAGTGCAGAGTCAACTGTCCCCCTCTCCCCGCGGCGTTGTGGCGTCCGTGCACCGGCCGAGACGTTGAAAACCAAGTTGCAAGACCAGAAGGAGGTGCCATCCCACCATCGCCGATCCGTTGAAAGTGATGGCTTTCCATTGATCGATATTGATCGTGGTTGATTGATCATTGTAGTTGATACTGATTGTATGCATGATTGATATTGATTTTAGTCTTCAAAGGTGATTGATATTGACTGAAGTTATCACTGATATTGCTTTCCATTGATGGATTGTGGAAGTAGATTGTAGATTAATGTATAAATGATCAATGAAGGTGATTACCACGGTAGGGTACCATTACCATTGATGATCAATTCTCGATGACTATCACGTATCAATTGTTGTGATTCATTTATGGAAATGATCAATTAATCAATGGAAATGATCAATCAATCAATCAATCAATAAGTAATGGACTCAAGCTGGTGAAATTCAATTGCCATGGTAGATTACCACTTCAGGCACCCCGATCTTCATCCTCATTCCACTGTGATCAGCATTCCTCCTAGAAGTTAACAGCAGGACCCTGCCAAAGGCTATCCCAGTGCGAAAATGATTTTCGAACCTCTATTTGGGAGGGTCAAGTTGCTAGTTTGTATAACTTTGGATTTGTGTGACTTGGCTGAATCCAACAGATTCTGCCCTTTGATTTGTGCAGGTTCAGAGTTGATGCCCTTTGTTGTGTTGATCTGTTGATATGGCTGTGAGTCAAAACCCTGTACCCCTGGTTCCCCATCATTAGCCATTATTTTGCCTATTATTGTTGGTGGTTAACCCCCATTATTGGTTGGTTAACTGCTTGACCCATAGCCATATTCCCACCACTGGGCTTGATACCATTACTACCTGGCATTGACTGAGCCTCGTGGATCTATTCCGATGAAGGTTCCCCCACGGCCTGATGGACCGATGGCAGAATCACTCGTTGGATGCCCCGTGGTGACTGAACATCAGCGACCTTCACCATCCACTTCTGACCGTCACAATGTTTGAATCATCGAACAATGTTCAACCATGATTCTGCATCATTGACGGGCATTTAGGCGCTATTGATTCTATTGATCCTTGATCAATTCATACGGCTATTGAAGTTGTGAGCTCGATGAGTATGGCTTTGTCCATCAATGATCTACCCCCCGATATGGGTGGTTGGTTACCTCATTACGATCACCTGAAGGGATGCTTGGAGGGGTACGACCATGGAACCATGTGTGACCCATATGACGGGATTTCTAAGGGCTCGACTGGATGGCTCCCAGCAGTTGGCATGGGAATGAATGGGTGGTTAATGGTTGATCAATGGTTGGTTGATCGTTAATAAACCGGGTTGGTCAATGTTGGTTGATGGTTGGTTAGTTGGTGGTTGATGGTTAGAGAGAATAAATGATGGAACCTGAAATTGAAGTCGATGGATGCGCTAGGTGAGGGAGGGATATCCATGGTTAGCAGTTTGGAGCTGCAGGGGCTTGTGACTCGAATGGCAGTATCATCAAAGAAACTAAGGATCGGATAGATGTGCATCATTGCACACAAGTAGGTTATGTGTACATTTTACATTGGATGATTGTGACAGAAGCACAATAAATGTGCCATTGTTGATTGTATTGTCCCCATCCTTCTCTATATGCAACGTGTTTAATTACGTATATTGCATATCCATATACCTTTATATTTATATATATATATGTTTATTTATTTATTTATTTATTTATTTATTCATTTATTTATTTATCTATCTATATATAACCCTTTACGGCCATCAAACCTGGAGAGTTCTTGACACGATCATTTGGCTTCGAGAAAACTACGCGTTTAGCCACACGTAAACTGTCGGCCTCTGAATCGCCAATTGCCTTGATACCACTGCAATCATGATCCTGTTCGCCATCTCACATTCACCGTCATGCTTTCTCCAACACCGTCGCAAACTGCTTCAGTCGCAACGGGTTGAGATTCAGCTGCGACACGTAGGCTGCCATGTGAGGCTAACTGCACTTAGAGGGGATGGTTAGTCTACCTTTTCGGATGTGAACAGCAAGTGGTATGGGGGCTGACCCCAACTGATCCGCCACCATAAAGGCTGACCAACAGATGAACACTAGCAGTGACCATATCAGCCATGATTCTTCATGATATGAAAGGCATGGTGAACCATTCATGAATCCATTCTGTTACCACTGTTATCAACCAGGTTCGGCAATAGTTCATGGACGTCCAACAATTATTTTCCACCATTACCCAATCACGCTCGACAATCAACAAATCATGAACCTACCCAATGAAATGAACCAATCATTCACCAATCATCATGAACTGCATGAACCATCACCAGTCATCAACCCATCATAAACCACTCATCAACCTATCATGCTCCATGACCAGCCACCAGCCACTGCGATCCGCGAACCACGGAACGCCATGGTTTCGGTGATTGGCAGCTCCTCGTCCAGGCACGGAGTGATTTCTTTGTTGCAGCTTTAGCGGTTGAGTTGTGGCTGATGGATGGCTATGGGTCAATATTCACCATCAATAATGGCTTATATTGACCAACCAATGATAAGGAAAACAATGGTTAGTAGTAGGGGAACCAGGGGTACGGGGTTTTGACCCACTGCCAGATGGTTTTGTTGGTTAATGTTAGTAATAGTATAATGATCTAGTTAGTATCAGGATGATGGTTTTGTGGCATAGGGGTTGAAACCACCCACCAGTTTTGTTGGTTAGTAATCAGATGGTCTAGTGATGGTACTTGCATACATGGATGGTAATGATACATGTTACATGATGATAAACGAATTATAATGGTACATGACAATGAATAATGGATGATAATGATGGTTTGGTGATTACCATGCTTAGTATTCAGATGGTAAGATTGATGGTACATGCTTTGTAATTCGCTGGGTGTTGATGGTGACTGATGAGTATTGCTCAGTATTGATGTTGATTGGTTAGCTGGCATCAAGGTTGTTTGACCAAATTCTGGTTGGTTGTTTAGTGGAACTTCTTCATGCAGCATTTTGTGGTGGTTGAGTACTTGTAGCTGATCATGGTTAACCATGAGTACGTGTGGCTTCTGGATCTTCACAAATCATTGTCATGCTGGCCAGGATGTCACTAACATTCTCTACCAATCCAGTTGGTAGAAGCAACTACTCGAAATCATGCCAAGCACATCATCGTGGTTTCAAACTGCATTTTTGCTCGTGAGCTCACCATTGGTATTGACCCAATCAAGATTGTTTGCTGTTTCATGACCACTGTTGCTGGTGAAGAGACCTTTCAACCAGTGTGTTCGGTTGATCCAGACCCCTTTCTTTGGCAAGCGAAATGCCCATGGTTTCCTTGGTGAAGTCCCACGCACCGGCCGTGAGGCGTCGTGTCGCCAATGATGGCATCGAAGGCAAGGCCGCCGATCATTGTGGATCAGCAAGGTGCTGAAGTTGTTCTTGGATTAAGGCCATAATGGTTACAAGCAATAAATAATAAGCCAGCCATTATTTATAGAGCAATTATTTATGGAGCCATTAGTTATGAAGCATGATCGTACTCAAGTTGTCTGATTAAGGCCATGATGGTGTTTCTCAAAATAGGGGACCCCCAAGAATGGATGATTCAGGCAGGATGACGGCCATCATTGTAGGTATACGGCATTATTTGTGAACCATTCTCAGCCATTATTTTATAAATTCTAGATAGTCGATTGAAATCAATGGATTATGTCATATAGACGATGGGCAATATGTTTACAATAGTCCCACCTTTATTTGGAATCCCAGCTCCAAATGCTTAAAGAGGCCAGCCCAGTTGACAAATAATATCTGTTGAAGATTAGCTCAACAGCCAAAAATGGTCTAAAGCTGTGCAGCATGGTATTGGTCCATTGGGTTGATGAAGTTTAACAATGACTGGTAATTTGGTTACAGCTCAGAGCTGTCAAGGTCACTCTCATGATGATGATGATGATGATGGTGATAGATGATTTCATGGCTAATAATGTAGCATAGCTGTCATCCCAGATTTGATGGATGGCTCAAGGTTGTTATGCCGCAACTGCATTCAATAATGAGTGATTGCTAACAATTGCCACAAGGGGTGACTGTAATCTGAGCGAAGTGGAACGCCGTTGCCAAGAAGTCTTGTACGTACTTATATACGACGCCATGACAGACACATTCAGGGACTTTTGTCTCGTAACGCATGTGCTGCTTGGATACAATCAGCAAAGACGCCTCACAAGCTGGTGGTCAAATGCAAGTTATTGGCAATTGGGGTAAACGCTGGGTTGTGAGGGGCGGGTTTGGGGATTTCAAATGATTTCAATAAATTGAATCAAACCCTATCAATAAATGAATCAATAGATTTAATCAATATGATGTTTTTCTCTGTCATTTGGTGGTTACACGTGGCCGATTCTCCAGTGAAATCTGGAGACGCCCGCGGCGGCGGCACCAATGAGGTGAGCTTGATGGAGTACCGATACGGGGCAAGGCTGGGTTTGCCACTTCGACGCCACACAACTCGGTGATGACCTTGCAGGAGGTGGTGTCGAGTAGCCCATTGCCGGTGGCTCCGATCACTACCAAGGGCCGGATCGTCTACGTGTTCGGGCAGCAGTCCAAATACCCGGAGCAGAAAGTGGTTCTGGGATCGAAAGCTGTGAGGAATGCTCAAGGGGAGTCTTCATTCAACTCTGAAACTTCTCTGCAAGTTCAACACGGCTTCTCCGGTTGAGCTCTCCGTTGACCAGGTGATAGAGCTTCGCACCTACGAATTACCTTCCCAGGGGGCCACGTGCCTTTTCTTTGAACTCCGCTTTGGAGCTGGGTGCTGGGACTACAAACGGTGCCGAAGCGGCAGCTGAGCTGCATTGCAGTTCCCTGTGTTGCAGCTTTCACTTGATCGCAATCAGTTGGGTTCGTTTGTGGAGAGGCTTCCATTTCAAACGGTTGGCACGCACCTTTTTTGTGGCACAGATGGCTCTGGCTGGTGGCTCACCTTATCATTTGCCATGTAGATTGTTAGCCAAGCGCATTATCAACCCGTGTTATTACAGATTTGTCATCATGATTTTTTACCGTTCTCAACCATCATTGTCAAAATTAACTGTCAATCACCATCACCTTCAGTAACCATTATCCATGAAGCATAAACACAGACTAATCATTATCCAATCCTGTCCAGCAAAATGCCTCATGAGGGACCACCATTTTCTTGGTGTTGTTGCTTGACTGATGAAACAACCACAAGTGTGTGAGTCCGCCAGTGCGAGGCAGTGGTTGCAACATGTGGCATCATGTGGATTCATGTGTCAAGCTTACCATATTGTATCAGAGGATTATACTAAATATTTTTGAATATGCATCAATAATCAAAAGCTGGTAAGATACCATATTGTATTAATATGAAATGCCCGGAAAATGACTATCTTATGATTCTGATGGCGCTTCTCACCATGGACCAAAAGCGCCGCTCATTCAGCTGAAGCGTCTCTCGCACAGGGACCGTGGTTGGACCGCCATGCCATCTTCCCAGGGGCAGGCAGCTGGCACCAGTGTCGAGTGAAATTTTGATGGTGGACTGCAGATCTCCAGCAGTTTTTTGGTTGAAAATGATAGCTACACAGTGGTTCTTTAAAAGATTTGATAGTAGTTTTCGACTTGTGGTTAAATGATTATGTACAATTTTCCCATTGGTGGTTCTTATTTTCAATATATTTTTTATTGGGCACTATTTTGCAGAAAAGTAACAACCACTAATTACTAGCTTTTGGTTTATCAATGTTTATGACCCATAGTGATTTTTGTTTTTCTCACCGCTACATGCAATCCGAAAGAAAACGATGAACAGTGTGATTTCTGAAATTAATGGTTTGTGATCATTGGTGATAGACAATGCCATGTTGTCATATGGTAATCAAAATGATCAATGAATTTTAGTTGGATATATGATACATGTGTAGTCAATCATCTTTATCCGTCCTGCATCGTTGTAATACCAAGGAGGATAGATCATTGCAGCCATGGGTATGAACCATAGCCGCTTGTTCTCAGGATGATTCATGAACTTCAGTTCAGATTCCTCACGTTTGCTCTCCGCCTTTCGATTGCTTGAGCATTTTGGATAACTGCGATATCTCTATTACCGCAAATACACAGACTGGTTAGTAGGGGAATTCAAGCCTTTGTAAAACTAAGATGCCCGTTTACGGGCAAAGCCTGTTACCAGGATGCATGAGCTGCCTCATGACGCCACTCAAGTGACTCTGCAATGGATTTTGATCAGAATGTTTGTCAGGAATAACTTTTTTGTATATTTTAACTGATGATCAGGTTATATAAAGGATTCTTGTTCATATTTCAATCATGGTGCATGTTTCCCTGAATCTTTGATCAGAATTCTCTGGATAAACATCGGATAAACCAGAGGAATTCAATTTGCCATCATGGTGATTTAGCCAAGACTGGGCTGGGTAACTAAACCCAAATCGAACATTGTTTTTGTTGCATTTGCGCTGAAGACATAATATTTTTTTAAGTAATTAATGATTAAGAGTGGTGAACTGGCCGATACCGCCAACACCATTGTTTGTAAATATCACCGGATGGTGAACATTAGCCAATATATCGCCAATATACAGCATTGAGAAACGATCAGGTGGAGTGGTTCCCAAGCAAGGGGCACCACAACGGGAACGTCTGGGGAGTCGCATCAGGAGAAGGATCGCAGCCTGGTTGCCATGTGCTGCAGTGGGGTCGGGTGGCTCAGCTTGGCGAAAGGAGGTTGGTATCCGTCGTAGGTGGGTGGATGGATTGGTTGATGTTAGCGCACAGGCGGTTGGTTGAAAGTTTGGTAGTTTGGATGGTTGATACTTAATGATGACAGAGAACATTTAGAACCGAACGTGTTGATTGATGATGGTTAATGATGGCGCAAAATTTGATAATGATTGACGCCAGTTATCTAGCCATGGATGTTTTTGGTTACTGGCGATCAGTTGGTAGTTTGAACGGTAGGCAAAATCAACTGGAGTAACTACAAGCAACGGTAGATAGAACTGATGGAACTAGGTTTTCGCTGGTAAATCATGAGCCAACAATTTTCTACCCGGAGGCACCTAGGACTTTGGGGTTGGTTGGATGGTTGGTTGATGATGGTCCGTAGCCATGAACATACGAATAGCATTCTAGGAAAGTATAGTATATATCACCCACAACCATGTGGACACAATTGGTAGGTTGGTAGGTTGGTAGGTTGGTTGGCTGGTTGGCCATCAACATCAGACGGAGCGTCACGAGCCAAGCTGGCATATCAATCATTATCATTTTTAAATGGTTATTACCCAACAATCACTTATGATCATTTTGACTTGTTCTTTCCTAACCCTATGGTGGATTCTCAAACTAGGGAACACCCAAAAATCCGTCATTTTTCTCAAGAATGACTAATAAAGGATGATTTAGGGGTACCCCAATTTTGAGAAAACACCATATCGAACCACTGTTGTCATACCTTATGACTACCCAACATCAAAGGTTCCTTGGGCACCGAAGCTGTGAACCTGGTGCAAGGTTGCTGCTGTTCTCGGGCAGCGTAACCTCGATGCCAACTGCCTATTCTAGGTGCGTGGGACTGGTGGCCTTGCTGGTGGTGACTGATGGTGACTGATGGTGACTGGGACCTGGGTTTGTCCATAAATGGTCACTATTACCAGGGGGGTTGTAGTGGTTGATAATAGTGGTTATAATGGTTAATCAAAGTGGCTATAATGGTTGGGAAATGTAGGAACCATCTAGTGGCTAATAATCGTGAATGATAATGGTGAATAGCAGCGGATAGTACCTGACAGGAATGGGTAAACAACTACTAGTCACGGGGTGTGTCCATGGTGGTATGGTACTAACCATCTAACGGTTCATAGCCATCATTAATTAACAACCACCAGTTTTGAGACAATTTTTGGACCCAGCTGTTCTGTTGATGGTTACATGGTTGATGAATGTTCAAATGCTAGTTGATAAACTATTGATGTGTAATGGATAGTGACGATTCATGCTCAATGATGTTTGCTAAATGGTTAGTGGGCAGGTAAACAGATGGCAGTGAAAAGGCAAATCCAGCCACATCAATTTTCGGATTGTAGTGCGAATGAGCAAACAGCCGTGGTCCTCAGGGAATGTTTTCATTTTGTATATGTTTTGCTTAAAAGTCAGTAGCTGCACTGTAAGTGCTACGGACGCCAACATTTGATTAACTGATAGCGACCTTAACTGCTATGATGCCTAGCAAGGCGAGGCACAAACCAAACTGGTTGGGTGTCCTTGGCCGACCAGAGCCTTCTAATGGACGACATGATGCTTGACATGCCCAAGCGGTGTGAACAGGTTTCGCACGTATAGCGCTGGAAAGTACAAAGTAGCGGAGCAAAAATAAGAAACGACATTGCAATGGTAGTACCTTTTGGTATAAACGAAAAATCATGCAAGATTCTTTTGATTCATGTTTACTGCTACGGTGATGATTGTTCACTGCTACGGTTTTATTGCGCAAATCCGTTGCAACTATGCGTTTTGTTCATAATGATGGTGGCATGGTAGCAGTCATCAAACATGTAGGATTTTAATCCTGCTGAATCAGGCATTTTGACCATCGTTGGCCATCATCACCTGCCATGGTTAACCATCATGTTTCATCGTCAACCATCATGCACGAGCCATTATCAACCATTATGATTAGCCATCAATAGCCATCATCGGCTCTTATGATTAGCTGTCATCATGTTTCATCGTCAACCACTACGATTAGCTGTCATCATTGGCCATCATCTACCATCATCGACCATTATCTAACCACCATCTACCATCATCGACCATTCTTTAACCATCATCTACCATCATTAATCTGGTTGGTGGTTTCAAACATATTGTGTTTGCCCCGCCAATCATCAACAAATGGTTGGTTGATAAGCATATTTTTCATAGGGGTTGAAACCACCAACTAGAAAAGATCAATCATCATGAATCATCATCATTAGCCATCATTAGCCATCATCGTTAATTAGCCATCATCATTAGTCATCATTGACCATAGTTTAAGCATCATCTTCCATCATGAATCATCATCCACTTTTAACGAGAAATCTAAGTAACGAGTCCGCTCCATTGCAGCTGCCAGCTGCAGGTATCCCACCTACTATGGCTATGAGGACAGCGGTGGCAGTGGCGTGCTTTTGCCACCAGTGGTTTGGGTCACTGGGCGCGAAAAGCCCCGGGGTTGACAAGGGAGGCGGTGAATGACGCTGAGTGGTGGTTGATAATGATAATCATTAGAAGTTGACGGTGATACTGGTTAATGATGATGCTTTATTACAACAGGATACAACCGGTTCATATTGATTTAATTAGGAGGAGAACTCGCAAAAAGGCCAAAGCGGCGATACTGCTGCAGAGTCACCACCCCTGGTCCTTCCGCAACTTCCTTTTGTCGCTGCAGCACAGGGTAGCAATGGGGTGGCAAGGCGCAACATGTCATGTGGGCAACCAACACGATGCAGATTGCCAGTGTCGTGCAAGGGCCACTGGTCCCAGGTTTGGAGCAGAGGCAAAAGGCGCCAGAACAGCCAGACCGCCGAGCCACGGCGAAGAAAGCCCAAACACATAGGTACCCCATATAGGTACCATAGGTACCCCATATAGGTACCCAAGCCATGGGGGAAAAGGAGGAGAACCCCACACAGGTAGCAACAACGCCCCAAAGTCGCTTCCGCCAGAGAGTTGGACAACGTGCAGGACAACAAGCTCCCACTGCCCCCGCAACCGCCCTCGCCTCCGCAACAGCCAGCAGTTCAACCCCTCACCGACGACGAGACCAAGTTCATCGCGCACCTCCGTGGCTTAAAACAGCTGGGTCCCAGAATCCATGTTGCAGCTCCAAGCACTGGAAGGAAGCGGAGCCCCGGCAAAGGCCTTGTCGCACGGTCACTTGAACAGGCTGCACAAGGCAAAAAATCAGAGCCAGGAGACAAAGCGTCCTTGGCCCACAAGTGGGCCCTGGGTTGCCTGCGGGAGCGAAGCGCTGCAGGCTCCGAGTGTTGCCGAGAAGAAACTACGATAATTTGGAGCCACAGATTTGTTCTTGTCCAGCGGATTCAATCCCTGGATGGGGAGTGGCACAAATTCGTCAAGGACGTGGTGGAGAAGGTCCACTGGCACGCTACCATATACCATCAACACCGCGCAGAACTACCAGAAGGACTTCAGCACTTCATTTGGAGAGGACCCTGACTGTGAGGGCAAGGATTGCACAAGATGAAGGCATCATGAAGGCATCGTTAAGGTACATGAATTAGCAACTATCATCACCTCACCCTACAAGCCAATATGAAGCACCTGGACCTGGTGAAACAGGAGCACAGTCGCTGATCGAAGGGCTTCCGGTCGTGGAACCGAAACTGGAGGAGGCGGACACCACTTAAGACATCGCTCGTCTTGCACAATTGGCAGAAGAAGCGGCCAAAGTGTAGTTTGCGGAAGTATGACTCTTTTGGAAGCATTTGTTTGACAACTTGCATTAATTACATTTGTTATGTGCAGTTATTATTCAGCAAATGGTTGCCTAAACGTTGACAAAAGGCACTAATTAATATCATTTTTGTGAAGCCATCCCAGCAATGTGTACCATCATTGCTCAATCTGCAGCAAGGTCAAACAACAACATGATTAATGATGCTGATTCACAAATGGTTAATGATGACAATTTTAGATATGATTGTCGGTGATCGTTGATGACTATCAACACTTGTCAAAAGCACTGGTCAATGATGGTGAATGATGTTTATGATTGAGTTAACCATCTCTTTGATATGAATCAAGATGATACAAGATGATGATACAATAGACAATTTTGATGGTTTGGTTGCTAGATCCATATTAATCAACCCCCCCATATTTGACGGCAAATCACCAGTTATTTACCATCTGACGGTCCGCAACCTGGTTGGGCTAAAAATCACCAGTCATTTATGGGTAAACCAGCTATTTCTACGGTAGATTTTCCGCGCAACTAGTTTGATCAGATCTGCCATTGAATGGTTGACGTGCCAATCCTTTTTGGATGTGCAGCGACCAGGGTTAGTCCACCGCGCTTAGTTGAACCCTATAAGGTAGCTGAACTAACCCCGAACTAACCACGGTGAATGTTCCCAGTTACGATTCTTGGGGATGCGCATCCAAGAAGTTGACAATAAGCAATGACAACTACAGTAATTCATGATTAACAAGGGTGGTTCACACAACCAGCAATAGGGGTAGTAATCATTGTATGTAGTAATATTTGATTAGTAATCTCTACTAATGGTAGCAATCATTGTTCCTGTAAATCAACGACCATCGAAGTAGAGACCAACAAGAGTGCAAAATTTGCGTATATTTCACCCCTTTCTTGTTTGTTTTTACCATCAAAAACCGTTGTGATTGACCATTGTGACCTACCAAGAGTGGCCATGTTTTCCCAATCTTAGACCCGAATTTATAACGCTCATATTTGATAGTACATCACCTATATTGAACTGGTAAACTGGGTGTGTTTTATCAATACGGGTCTACCATTAGTTTCCATGAGTCAGATTTTTCACCTTTGTTCTACCATTAGTAAGATTCTTCACCTTTGTTACAAATTGTTACCTTTGCACGGTGCAACTTTTCACGGCACAACGACTTTTTTCGACCATTTTCCCTGCATTTCCTCGATGTGCCAAGGTTTTTCAGGACCAAGCGGGGGTTGCTGGGAAGCTGCGCGATGGGTGGATGATGGCATCGGGTGATGTCGACTCTGGTTACGAATCGTTGGTGATGGTAAGCCTGGCAATATTAGTTGGTAATCTCAATAGTTTACTAGTGGCGAGGGTCGAGAGAGAGAACACTGTCTTGGTATGTACTTAATATGTAATCATGATGTTTTTTGTGATTGCAAAATTGTTGGTGGTGATAAATAACGGTCAACGATGATAGGGAAGGATTGTTGACAATAGTTACTTAATTGATGGTTGATAATGAACAGTCATCATACTCCATGACAACACTGGATAGTGACTATTCATATGCTGCTTAATACCAGCTTATGATCGAGCTTAAGACCAGTTTATGATCAAGAGCCAATACCGGCGAATAATGAATGAGACAGGTGATAGGCAGAGTTTTGATTCACGGTCAGTTGTCAGTGTTTGAGGACGCGAATGCTACCAGTGACTCTAGTGATGTTTAACCAAGCCCGGCGGTGATCAAGCAACATGTGTTTAAAAAACAAGCCAAGCCACCTGAGTACACTATGGTGATTACCGATAGCAACCAAGCAGTATTACTGGTACAAGTACTTGTGATTGTCAAGAGGTGCTAATGGCGAACCACTACTCCTTTTTCGGTCAATCTTGCTAATAATTGCTACAACAAGTAGTTGATGGCCTGTAAAAGTTGATGTGCTTATTCGTCATTACAGAGGCCTTTTCTGGTGAAGTTGTGGCCCGTAGGGGCCTGAGTGGCCATGGAATTGCGCCAGAGAATTTAGATGTTTTGCGGGGCGTTCCTGCTGGGAGATCCAGCTATTTTGCACTATGTTCGATGGTAAATCAGCGGCTATTGAGCTGGTAGCACTGGTGAAACATCAATCAATCTTCATTTAGCCATCATTGTTGGTCATTCACCCAGATGATTCACCATTGAAGCGTGTGACCTCGACTATTTTGCGCATTGTGGACCACTATGAATCCCCATGCTTGGTTCTTACAATTGCTTATTGATCCGTTCTGGTGCTAGCAAATCTGGTTTAACTTACTGTATCCGTGCTAGGGCTCAGTTAGTTGTCCATCAACACCACAGTTTAACAGGTTTAGCACCCTCAGGTGTACTGAGTGGAAGAGGGCACAGGGGCAAGGGAGTATCATCATGAATCATGTGCAAATGGATAGAATTGTTTATTGGCACTTTTGAATATATAATGGTTGATGATTAAGGGAAATGCCCGGATTGATCCATTGTCCATCTGGTTGGATCTCTGTTGCTCCAACCAATTGTTTTTGGTTAAGTCCTTATTCCATAGACCATTTTGTTCCTTTGTTATTTCACTTGAGGTATTTGGTAACGTTTTCATCTTGGCCTCATCCAAAAGAACAGCATCGGCAACGCAGCAGCGCAGGATTGGGAGCTTGTGAGCATAGCTTGTCCAAGCCTTTTGGGCTTCTGTGGTTTGGCGAAGCGCGAGAGCAGCGGATTGATTTCTGGGGGCTGCAGCAAGTGCGCTTGTTAGGAGGTGGGCCTCCAAACCCTTAGAGCTGTTGGTTATTGTTGGTCTATTCAGCATGAACTACCAGCTATAGGGATGGAAGTAAGCCAACCTATAACTGTTTGGGGCCCACCTTGCAATGATTTTATCAACGGCAATGGTGATCAACACTACTGTAGCCACTAGCCCTGAAAACCATGATAGTATCTTACTACAATGCTTACCATATTCAAAACTGATGTTTTATCATTTGGTTTGAGAACATGCAAATAGAACAGCATTTGCATACATCCCTTCATGATGATGATACTTGCCGTTCTTCACCAATGATGTTTGTTGCTTCAGTTTCAGAACGTGCATCTAACATCATGTGCAGATATCCATAGCGGCGGTGACACGGTACAGTTGTACATGGACGCGTTTTCAGTCACTTATGGTTGAAGGGTGTCGTGAATTGCAGAGACCTTTGGAGAAACAGAATGATCAGGCGGCCGAAAAAGTGGGCAATGATAATTTCATGGTTGTAATCCACCCATGTTTGTCGTGAGTACCCGAACTTGTGGTAGAATTGGGTAAGGTTTTATTGCTATGGATCTCCCTTTGATCTTCATACCCACACATACAGAAGACATGTCTATTGCAAATGTCCGAAAGGATATGGCATGGTTTTCCTCATTTGACGCTGTTTTTTGTTTTATTTTCACGTCACGAGGTATACCTTACGAACATGACAAGGAAACAGAACAAAAGCCCTTGTTGCAACCGAAATCGGATGGAAACTGCCTCAACGGAACGAAATACAAGGCTTGTCGCTGCTATACTAGGTGCATCCGCATGCCATCCAGAATTTCTACATCAATCAATCTCGAAGAATCAGATGCGACGGCATTTCCTCCTGATCAAGTGGTTTGTTCGATGGCGACGTTGGATTGGTTGGTTTCGCTCGATGGCTGAGGCTTTGCTGCAGTTCTGGGTTTCATTCTGCAACATTGCTTTCAAAGGCTTGACGAAGCGGTCGATTGATTGGGCGCTCCTTTGGTTGGTTGGTTGGTTGGTCGGTTGGGTGGATGCTTGATTATCTTGATTGGTTAGATATTGCTCGATGATGGGCAAACATCTATGATAAACAGTATCATCAATAGATATGGAATAATTGGAGATACTGGTTGCACGTTGGCATTTTATGATTGATTGCACATGTTTCTAAGGAATGTTGAGCTCCATACAATTGCTTCATCATTCAGCAGGTGGTTTTGCAGGGAAGACTTGCAAACAGCCTCAGCCATTTGTTACACAGAAGGATTTTCTTGGAACTGGGTATGCACCTATCAACAAAGCATTCCATTGTTGGTATATTTCCCAATTGTTGACTATCATTGTGTATTGAACATAATTGTGAGATAGTATAGCCGCATAGCCACACCAGCTTCACTGGGAACTACATCAACTACACAATTATTCAATCAGAGGAAAAACATACCAGAATGATCCAGAATGTTTGCATATCTTCCTTGTACAATATCTTCCCTGAAAACACATAGACGTAGATTAGACTTACATGAAGAGCTACATCGTAGTAAATTGTTCTTCGCCATATGCCGCTCGTGGTCGTACTGATTGCCCAGCATATAACACCACGTTTCCTCAAAATCGGCTTGGAATCCCATTATTGAATCAACGTTTTGGCAATCGAGTTGGGCGACCACCCAGCCAGAACCTGATTTAAGGGGTACAGTCGTCAGGAAGTTAGCAAATGCCTCCACATGCTAGCCCTTTGGGCAGGTGATCCCTGGGAAAGCTCACCATTTTCAATGCGTGAACCATCTGCACTTGGTGGATTTTCAACTGCAATTGGTTCCTTTACAGCAAGGGTAGCAGTAAGAAATTACAGTCCTTAACCACACATCACTAGCCGAAAGCACAATTGATTCGTTGCCACCGTTAACCAAGTTGGGTTCCTGATGAGTAACAATGCTCTGGACACCAGCAAATGATTCAGGGTAACACTCGTGCCTTTTTTACTTCAGGTCCTCAATCATCAAAAGATATCTGTAATTACAATTTCACAGTTGAGCCACCAAGCTCGCCAAGAGATCTAGGGAACCTCTCAGCCATATGTTGTTGACAATTATCTCCTGCTATTAGCTAGTCTCAGTCAGAATCAATCACTACTACCATCGCATGCCATGGTTTACCTGCGTTGTTTGGTAGCCCTTGTGCTGTGTTTTGGGCAGCTAGATGGGAATGGTTGCTGTGGAGTATCAAGTTGGGAACACCAAGATATTCCAATCCCCCGAAAAAATGTTGGCTACTAAGGGTCAGTGCAATGGTTGATGTTTCACATTGTCTATTCAGGACCAGATCAGTAATCATTGATAATACTGGTTAAGGTTGATTTGGTTTATCGTTGGTTCATGACGGTCAGTCATGTGTAATCATGACTGAGTTGTGGTTAATGTATATAAGTAGACTCGTCATGTGTTGGTTCTGGCAGCCGCGGGTACCAGTCAACTGGGACATCCCTTTCGGATTGCTGGCCTCTTGGTGAATGGCCGACCATTGGGTGGGTTGAGGTTTAGTGGTCATAGTGACATCACGACAAAGAAGCTCGAATGATGATAGTAATTTATTGGTGAATGGTGGTAGACAAACTGAATAATTCACTGTGGTTGATACTCTCAATTAGTTTCATTTACACAATCCGATCCAAGATGATATGCTGCTTTGCTTCGCTACTCAAACAATATGATTCTTCATTGCATTATCGCAAGCAGTGGGAGTGGATGGGACTTTACTGCTGCTTCCAGATACTGGCACTAAAACAACCAGCAACTGGTTTGCATACCGTGCCAGGCGACAAATGATTGCCATGTTTGCATTGTTGTTGGCCTTCCGCACTGCAATCATCATAAACTTGTCACATACCGCTTTCCAGAATCCCGGACCGGCCTTGGAAAATCGCTGCTGCTCAAGCTGCTGCAAAGACAGAGCAGCTGCCGACAACTCGGCCGTTTGCCGACTGTAACTGGTGTGGTTCAAGTCCGAGCGTTCAACAGGTCCAGCGCTGTTTCAGGACCAACCACAACTTGGAAGCAGTTTTACGGTGGTGACACCACTGAACCACGTTCTCACGTGTGGGTGAACTAAACATCCAGTGTTTCTACTATTAAGTCATTGATCAAAAACAACCACTATCAACTATCGTTCAACGACAGATGATCATTTTTGGATTCGTGCGCACTTTCTATGGACCATCATAACAACCATCCACATCAACCATCCACATCAACCATGTGATGCGAAGCACTGCCATCATCGCATCCCTACCATCTCCTGAACGGCCCTCCCGCGGGCCGTGGAACTCACCGCCGTCACCATGGGGATGACCACCGAAGAAGTGGTGCGCCGCGCCTTCCTCAACGCCGACGTGGACCAGTCGGGAACGCTGGTGCCTTGATGGCAAGGGTGGCGAGGGCACGTGACCAGCCAAGGGGGTGAATATCCAGGTGATTTGCATATGTTTCGTTAATAGCCATTGTTAATATCCAGGCGATGGGTTAATAATCATAAATGGCCCATGGCCCATCATGTTCATTGATTTCCATTTATTTCCTGCAATCAGCTGGAGAAGAGTTCCAAGCAGACACGAAGCCAGAGAATGTTCATTCAGGGCCTAGGAGGTTGGATCAACCTGATGATGCTGGAAGGCAAGATGTCCCAGCGAGTGATCAGTTTGGAGGTCGAAGCTTTGACGTTGGGGTTCAAGGCGGAAGTACGCCAGGCCAAGGCCAAGATAAGGCCGATACGGCCGTCCAAACAGACCTGTATATCCAGGTCCTCCTTGGATTGCGGAGAGAAATGACGTGGACACAGCACGAATTGCAAGACTTGGCCCAGGATTTTGAGGAAGAAGAGCTGCTTAAACCATTATGTTCAATGATTTTGTTGAAGAGTCTGTCGGTCATGTAGCCATAAGAGGCGCTGGTTGATGATGGTGATGAATGATAGTATATAGAGGTGATGGTAGTCCTCAATGATGGTAACTCCTGATGAGTTCATAGTCAAATGATTCATATATGATGGTTAGTTGCTGGTTGATAATGGTGAGTCAGTTGTCAAACGATGGTTCAGTCATGATTGAGAGTGATTCACAGGATGGTTCATTGTGGTTGGCAATGGTCAATATGCTGATTGTCAGTAGCTGATACTGATACTGGAACTGACAATTGTTTACAAACAATTTGGTTGATTCGATGGTGAAACCAGTGAAGCAATGGTCAATACTCGATGATGGTCTGTATGGCTTGATTTTGATAGTGGTCATGGATGATTGTGGTCTATTTTCTCAATCAACAGTGACGGTGAATATTGGCTCAAGATCGTTAATGTTGTGGCTTGTTTGATGGTTTATGGTGGCTAATGCCATGGTCTATGTCTATGTGATGCTTGATGTTATGATTTATATTTGGCGGTCAATGATGATTACAAATGGAAAATAATGCTGATCATGAGGTAATATTGGTTGGCAGTCGTGGTTGAATACCACGAAGACCTAATAGCCATCAATGCTGTTTGGTGGTCATGAATGATTTTGAGAATCCACTGTTGATGATGACATGGATGAACATACACTGACTATGAATGGCTAAGAGACAACGATAGTACACTTAGAAAAAATAGTTGCCAGAGTTAACTCTATGTTTTATGATATGGTTGATGCTTCAGTGTTGATGGGTAGACGAGTTGATAGTGAATCATAGGGTGCTCAATAGTGGATAGCCGAAGCAACTGTTGAGTCATTCTCAATGAATAGCTCAGCTACAAGTATGATATAATTGATAAGTAGAGTATTAGCATTGTTCGTGTACAATCATATATTTGTACTGAGAATAGCTATTCTGATGGCTGGCTTCAAGGAAGGGGTTGTTTGTTGATTTTTACTCAAGAATAGTCAACAATCGTAGTTGGGCAGAACCTTGCGAGTAATCGTTGTTGGTGGTTGCTATGCTACCAGATGAGAACAGCTGTCCTTTTGAAGAGGAATCGGAAAGCAACTCACTGTCGCTTGTTGTAGTTATTGTTGGATTCAAGATGACTTAAGGTTCCTAAGAACAGTCAGGTACGTTTGGATGACTCATCTACCACTAGTGATGGTTGTTGGATGCAACATTTTTTCCTTGATTTGGGAGGATTGGCCACCGTTGCAATAGGTTCAAGCTACACGTCCATGCTTTAACCAACATCAACCATAGACTTAATTGTCATGAATGAATTAATTTAAACATTAAGATCATGATTTTAAGTCCATACCATCCAAACGCGAAGTTTACCATTTAATTAACCATCATTAGCCACAATTACACATCATTATGCGGCTGAGTCCAGCATGGAACGCGGGTGACTTTCCCACCCATCCCTGGTCCCTTCCCAGGGGACCCGGCTGCCGCCTCGCGCCTCTTTGTGCCACCAAGGACATCCAAGAGTTCGGACGGCTCCTGCAGTTGTTGAACCCCAGTCGCTGGGCGGTGCGCCGTCATTGTCAATGAATGATGCTTTGATGGACGGTTCTTGGATGGTTGATGATATGGTTCATGGATGTCAACGGATGGTCAGTAGTGGTTGCTAATGGTTATTGATAATGATGGTTAATGATGTATGGTTCATGATGGTTGATGATGATTGATTTATGGGTAAAATGATGCTAGATGATGATTAATGACGTGGTCAATATTGGTTGATCATGGTTTATAATGATGGTTGGATGGTTTGACGGATGGTTTAGGATGGCTGATGACATGGTTGAGGATGGTTAATGACATGGTCAATGGATGGCAATGGATGGTTTCGTAATGATGAATAATGGTTTATAATTTATATATGATTAATTATAAATCATGGTTGATACTGGTTGATACTGTTGACAATGGTTGATAATGGTTGATAAGGGTCAATGGATAGGTTGTTGACATGTTTCATGATGATTGTTGGCATGGTTGATGGTTGGTAAATGGATGAATGGATGTTTATTGACATGATGGTCATTGGTTTTAAGTATGGTTCTTGACATAGTTAATGGATGGTAGATGCTGAATGCCTAATGATGGTTGATGAATAGTTGCTGCCCGATTGACCTTGGTGCTACACGGGGCTACAAATGATGCTTAAGGATGATTGTTGTCAGCGGTGAATTCGTCAACTAATTGATTAACTCGTTTATCAACTACTGTAGTGACACTTGTTGAATGGCTGATTGAATGGAACAACTAACTGCCATTGTGTTAATCAACTGAATGAAAAACTGAGTGAAATCACTAACCATCCATCATTCCCTATTTATTTTCATTACATCTAGTGATGGTTCCATCATCAATTCAATGATTACATCATTATATAATCATTCGGAATGCTTATAATTGATGATTACAGTGGCCAAAAAAATACATCATAAGAAATGTTTAGAACAATGATTCCATCCATCATCACTATAATCATTTCTAATCATTCATTGATTCATCATCACTATAATCATCATAGATGTTTAAGTGCTTAATCATTCATTGACCCACCTGGATGACATAATGATTCATCAATTGATGATTAATCAATTAATTAATTCATTGACCCTAATCATTCATTGATTCATCAGTCGTTGATTAATCATCCATTTTAATCATCATTATAATCACTTTAATAATTCCCAATTATCAACTAAACATCCATTGTATGGATTTATCAATTAATCATGACTACCTATACTCATTCATCACTATTACTATTAATTGATTAATCACTATAATCATCATGGATGTTGAATCATAAATAATCATTAATCATTCATCGATTAATCATCACTATAATAATCACTACAATCATTGATTCATCCATACAATGATTGTAGTCCAGTGAGATTAATCAATGAATTAATCAATCAATGATGAATCAATGATTGTATGGATTAATATTACTATCAATCAATAGATAATTGAATGAACAATCATTGTAGTCACTACAATCATAGATTAATCAATGATTAATATTACTATCCATCAATTAATCCACCTGACACAGCTCTGGTGTCTCCAGGCACCTGGAGCCCCGAACGCTTGCAGCTCTTCTTCTTGCGCGCGGATAAGGCCGTCACCGCCACGGCGAATCGTCGCTGGTGTTGGTCGGTGGTGATGTTGCGGCCGGTGCGAAACGCATACGCGGCACGGCCGCTTGGGGACATCATTGACCAGTGAATCGATGATGAATAAGCATGGTTCGTAACGAATGATGGTTATTTGTTGGTAAGTAATCATGGATCGACAATTATAGCTTTACAAGAAAGCTTATGAACCATTTGATTATGATGGTTATATCATAACTGATGATCGAAATATTTGTCCGTATCGGGGGGCGAAACTGTTATAGTAACATATTTGTAGTATGGCCGAGTTCTATCCCTACCTGCTTTGTCATCAATGATGAGCCAAGTGTATCAATCATCCGTATCAGCCAGTTTACTTGTAACATTAAAGTGCTTCCTATACTTCTGTGATAGTGTTTAAAATCATCATTATTCACCACTAACCATTGACAACCATCATCAAGCATCATTAAGCCATCAAAATCCACAACTCCTCGCGATCAAACGCCGCTCACGCCGCTCCGGTGTTTGACGTGATGACGTGACAAGCTTCGCTGTCGCAGGATGGCTCCGGGCGTGTGGACCTTCAAGAAACCTTGGATTGGCTCTTGTATGCACCTTGGCTAAACATGGCGGTTTCTCAAGCCAGTTTGGGGAGCTAGGGTTGGTTTATTGCCATAAATGGTTTGCAAAGGATGTTAAGTAACTAGGGGTACCCCTAGGACTTGAGAAACCACCACATAGCTGGGCAGGCATCAGTTGCTCGATGGTACTGATTCACCTGAATGGTTGATACCGATGGGTTCAGAATCACGTATTCTGGTACTTGATTAACCATTGATAGATCATGACCTTGATATTGATTAATGAACAAGCCATTCTAATAATGGGTAATCATCGTAATCATCATGAAGACTGGCTTGAATTGTTTTTGATTGATGGTCATTATTGAGACTGGTTCTTATTGGTTCACAGTGGATATCCACTGCTTCATGTCATACCCTTGAGGAGGTTCAGCAATGCCCGGCGCCCGTCGGCACCTCCTTGGGAGAAGCTGCCCAGCCTCGGTGGTGACGTTGACACAGACATGAATTGTTTGATGCTTTGAAGATCTTTGAAGATCCGACTGGGTCCAACTGGTTGGTATTTTTTTTGGATGGTAAAGAATGTGTATTAATGGTAAATTCTGTTTTTTTTTGGTTGGGATCAATGATTTGTTGGTTTCAATCAATCGGGTATTGATGATTTGTTGGTTCGAACTGTTAATAACCCGAGCTGTTGATTTCAATTCTGATGTTTGGGGGATTGGTGCTTGAATGGGCTAAACATGTTCATTAAGGGATATTCTTATTTTGTTTGTCAAATATGATGTTGAAAATAGATCAACCGTGAGCCATTTAATCATCAACCACATGCACAATCAGCACGGCCTGTTGTTAATGTGCACTGAATCAACGAAGGACACGGGTATCGCCTGGAACTGAGGCGTTGATAACGCTTGGTAATGTTTGATGATGTTTGATGCATAAACTTTAGAAATGATTGAATTGATTGGCTTCAGAAACTTGATAATGAGCTATGATCAGATTGATAAACTCATGATTAGTTTGTGATCAATCGATAAACCATTTTTTTTTAAATAGCTTGATAATGAGTGATGATCAGATTGACAAACCAGTTACTAGTTTATGATAGGCCAGATTGACAAACTCACCATTTCATAAGCCAAGTTGCTATGCAAACATTGAAATAATGAGATTGAAATCAGAAAGCCAGTGGAACGCGAACCAAGATTGAGGCTTCAACTCCTACAGTTTTGCACATGGGAAGTGCCCATGGAGTTCATTGTGTTACTCTCTGGTGAACTAACCTTGAAGAATCTGGAAGCTAAAAATCACCATCTTGGGGCGAAAGTGGTGTGGCATTTTCCATCATAAAACTAGCCTGGAAACTAGAATCTGTTTTTTTGGTAAATAGTTTGGCAAGTTCTGCCATCAATTCTAACCCTGAGAAACATTCTACCTCCATCTCAGCAGTTCCCTTCTACCTCAGAGATCCTGAGAATTCCACCCCAATTGCTGCAATTCTATGATTGCAAGACAAAATTGATTGTAAATTATTGTGGGAAAGTATGCGTAAGATTGGATGGGACGTATTGTACTGATTTCCATCTACAAGGGAAAACTGTCAACATCAAATCCTGATAAGCATAGGCACTTTTTCTTCTCGTAACGTGTCTCTTCAACATGTTTGGTGTCTCTTCAGTCTGTTTTCAGCCTGCTCTATTTGTCAAAAATACAACGATCGATCATAGTCATACCTGTTTAATTCATAATAGAGACTACCCGAATCCAACTGAAAATTCAGATCAATTAGAGTTCATGAAGCCGTGGTTTGGGCATCCTTCTGGCGGCAAACACTGCAATTCTGAGCCCCACCATGCTGCCTCAGCTCTCCCATCTCTCTCCGCTGACGTTACGCGCTCGATTGTTTTTAAAAAAAACGGAAAAAAGAAAATAAAAAACTGGTAAGCCGGCACGATAGGCCTGGGATAGCACGGTGTGCATTTTTGTGTGTGTGACCAATTTTAAAGTAATCTTCGTCAAAATTACGAAATGGTACGTAGCTACCTTAATCCGACGTTACCAGCTCGTGATTTTCGAAAAAAAAAAAAACAAAATATTTTTCAAAAAATATTTTCTCAAAAAAAAATAAGCTGACACGATGATGTTGAGATAGCACGGTGCTTGAGCTGGCACGAATCCACTTGAGCTGGCACGATGTTCTGAGCGAGCACGCTCCGACACGATCAATGAGAGTAAAACATCAAAGTCGGTTGTTTGTAATGGTTTTAAATTGCGGGTGCTTATGCTGCATCCCCCAGGCTGAATGAGGAAATGAATTCCTGCTCATTCCAATTCCTTCAGCAGCTCCAGGGCGTTTGCTCGCAACTTACTATAGCTATTGGGATTAATAGCTAAACCAGTAGTCCTGGGCCAAAATTCTAGTTCAGTACATCACCACACGCTCAACTTCTTCAGCATACCGGAGGGATTCTTGAAAAGATGTAAAACTCTTGGAAGAGCTGAGCTAGTAAGAAGAGTCTTTACAAATCTCGAGCTAGCACGCAAAACTAAGATAGAACGAAAAACTGAAAGAATGTGGTTTGCAGGATTCAATCAATGGTGGATTTTCCATGCAACGAGGTTGGTTTACCAGAAGGTAGGTATTACGACGGTTTGAATTCTCAAGCCGATCATTAGCCGTGATGATCTGAGGGCGCATCCCGCCGTGCAAAGCAGGAGGACGGATGAAGGGGGTTGGAAACTGCACCGCCATCCCCACAATGTCAGGCACTCCACAAGCTACAAGTTGGTTGATAAGCCATTTAAAGATAGTTGATAGTGTCAGGCACTCCACAAGCTACAAGTTGGTTGATAAGCCACCTTGCATGTGTGGCCTTTCAGCTATGCAATTGTCCATATCACCCTGGGTGATGGTAGTTTGCACGATGACAGAGTTGGATTATCGGCAAGTTGAAGTCGTTCCAACTCAATGCATTCGTTCTTCAAAATCCAGAAATCCAGCAGAAATCAATTCTGAGTTGGCCAGCCACTAAAGTGTACTTCTATTTGCCATACTTGGTAGACCAATTCAGCTCAGCATCCCGACATAACTATTAATAAACCCTCTTAACCACAACTATAGCATCAATCAATCATTGTCATTTACCATCAACCAAATGATCAACCATTGCTAAACCGCTTCGGGAGTTTCGTCTTTGCCTCAAGTTGTGTTGCCGTCAATGATGCCCTGGCCGTGCTTTTTCCCTCCTGATGCTGCTCCAACTTCAGCGCGATGTCCGCAATTTCTCGTGCGACGCTGCAGCTATCGCTTGGCTTCAAAGACACATCATCCGCAGTATGCCGATGTTACGCTATGGACGACGCAGCCCTTGCTGCCTTACCGGTTCCTGTCGCCGGGCTATGGAAGTGCCTGGAGGGATGCGGGGGTGCCTCCAACTCACGATGGTGGTTGCCACCACAGCCTGGCGATGATGGTGACGAGTACAGCTACCTGCTGGGTGATTAGCCGGAGAGTTGGAAAAGCTATGATGATAATGGTTGATTTCATGAACATTATCATGCTTGATTAATATGGTTATACAAATTATGAATGATAATGGTTGATTATAGTTAGGGATAGTTGATTGATTATAGTGAGTGGTTGATAGAAATGGTTGGTTAGTTGATTATAGTTTAGCAATGGTAAATTGATGATTTGATGGTAATTTACATAGCTGTGATACCATTTCTACTATTAATACCTAGTTGGTGGTTTTAATCACTCTTTTATTTTCCCCAGTAATTTTGAACAAGTGGTTGGTTGACTGATATTTTTCATGGGGGTTGAAACCACCAACCAATGTTCTAAATGGCTATTTTGTAGGAATTTGTTCATTCTATAATGTTGTTACTTTTTTTTACCAGTAAGAGTAATACTAATAATGAAATAACTCAATGGCTATCATTATTAACCATTGCTAAACTATAATCATCTAACCAACCATTACTATCAACCACTCACTATAATCAATCAACTATCCCAAACTATAATCAACCATTATCATTCATAATTTGTACAACCATATTAATCAAGCATGATAATGTTCATTAGATCAATCATTATCATCAGAACTGTAATCAATCAGCCATCAATGACCCCTATCAACTATCATTTATCAATCAACATTATCACCTATAACTATATTCAACTATCATAATTCATTAACAACAATTAATCACTAATTGATATTCAACTATCATTAATCACTAACCATTACGATCACATATTAGTCACCGATCCTTTACCAACCTTTCATCACTATAATAACCACCTCAATCAACCGTTCATCAACCACTATAAATCAATCATTGATCAATCACTATAATCAACCATCAATCAATCACTATAATCACCCATGAATCAGGCAATCCCTATAGTAGCCATATCTAGTCAATCAATTCCTACCAACCATTCATATAATAACCATATTAAACACTAGAATCATTTTAATCAGCCATGAATCAATCAATCAATTACTATCATCAAACATGAATCAGCCAATCCCTATATTTACCATATTAATCATCCACTATCTTACAGTATCATCAAACATGAATCAGCCAATCCCTATATTTACCATATTAATCATCCACTATCTTACAGTATGTTACAATCACTATAATATCCACATTAACCACATTAATCAATCACTATAATCATTATAATCAGCTATTGATCAATCAATTCCTACCAACCATTCATCATCCAACCATTGTAAATCACTATAACCACCATAATCAACCATCAATCAACCATTAATCAATCACTACAATCACTATAATCAACCATTAATCCTACCAATTCCTACCAACTATCCTTCCATTCCTCCAGCGTTCATGGTTATTACTATAACATGTTATAATATAATGGTTTAAACATTTAAACCATTTGGTTACCATTTTTCGTTCAAACTAAACCTCCTCCTCCATAGCTCTTCTCCAGGAGGAGCGCGTGGCCGCGGAGGCCGCGGAGCGCGCCGAAGCCGTGGAGCTGGAGCTGGCGGAGCGCCGGCGCCGCAGCAGCGAGGTGTCGCGCATCATGCGCCTCGGTGGTGCCACGGGTGGCGGTGCCGGGTGGGACCTGGTGGGGCCCAGGGCCCAGGGTGGTTACTATGGGGTAAGGGTGATGGATGGTGATGGATGGTGGTGGTGGATGGTGGTGGGGTGATGATCTTATGAGTGTTGATTGATGGATGGTGGCTGATGACGGTGGTTTATGGTGGTGAATTTTGCTGATGAATGGGAGTTGATGATGGTTATTATGATGCTGGTGAATAGTGGTGAATGGTATGGGAAGTCAACACGATGTGACTGTGAGTCGCTGTACTAATTGGGTTAGAGCTGCGCAGCTCTTTGCAAGACCTATCCAAACGTTCAAAGCAGTGATAGCAGTTTTTCCTAATGGCATAGAACTTGTTTTCTTTCACCCAGTTTCATCAATGAAACTATTAACGAGGTTTCATTCAAAAAGCAAGATGCCAAAAATAATACGATTTTTATGTGCCATGATGTTTTTCCTCTTCATTCTCCAGAATCTACCGTACTTGGAAGTTTTGCAACGTTATCACCAATACATGCCAATGTTTGTTGAACGAAAACTGGCCAACATGCATCAGCATGCCAACATGCATCAGCATGCCAATTTGGATGTCATACTTCGTAACGAGGGTTTTGTACATCAGAATCATCCCAGCATGTTTTGACAGAGACACAAGCCCAGTGGTGTTGACCTTTTTACGCGAAGCCTTCAGCCTTTCCGCCGCCACGTTGGTCTCCCAGGAAAGCCTTTGACGATGCAGACATGAACAAAGATGGCTACTTAGACAAGGAGGACGGACGACAGAAACTCCGCAGCTCCACCAGTGGCGATGAATCACCTGTCGGCCAATAGTTGTGGTGCAGCAGGGGTTTTCTCAGGGACGGAATAAGACGGAATCATTTTATGGAATCATATGGAATCATCTCAAGTTGCCACATATGTTTTTATATAATTTATTCATTTATTTATCTATTTATCTATTCATTTATTTATTTATGTATGTGTTTATTTATTTATTTATTTATTTGTTTATTTATTTATTCTTTCATTAATTTATGTGTTTATTTATTTATTTATTTATTTATTCATTTATGTATATTCTATAACCCACACCAACTTGACAATGTGGTGCTACACTCAACCCAGTATGATCACTAATAGCCAGTTGGAAAACCGCTGTATTGTTTTGGCTGTAAGTGAGATATTATGTCGAACAGTGTGCCAGATAAAGTGTTTGCTATGCTGTTTGCAGACATGGCAGAAAATGGCAGAAAGCATTTGTTAGAGCATATGTTGGAATGCATGTCGCGGTGGGGACTACACGAGGCAACTGTATTTTTACCAACAAATAGCTATAAGATGACGTTGATGATTTATTCATCACAAGCACCCCGAAGAGTCATGTGATTGAAATATTCTTCTATGTGCTCGGACATTGTCACTTTTTCCGCCCATCATAGGCAAGAAAGGCAAGGAGCTGATCGTACCATCACCCATCCTCAGCAAGTTTTTTTTCATCATCCCCATTCACCGACCATAATTCACCATTTGATTGACCATCGCCTACCACCATTGAACGATGAAGTACTTTTGTCATGAATCACACGTTCGAAGCGTCCTTGACCATGATCAACCATCATCAACCATCATTAACTATCATCATTTATCATCTATCATTTATATACGTTCATTTCAGCACATACCATCAACCGCCCTTATCATTAACCATCCTCAAGCCATCCTCAACCATCCTCAAGCCATCATTGACCTTAACCATCCTCAACCAAATCAACCATTCTTCACCAACTGACCCTGCCTGGTGGGCCCATGCTTTCCGCAGGAATTCGCGCGGCTGCTGATGCACTTGGACCCCAAGCGCTTCAGTGATCCCAAGAAGCTGCGCCTCGGTGTGAAGGATGAGAAGCTGACGGTTACTGTAGTGGTTAGTAGTGGTGGTTGCCTAAGGTTGATTGGTGGTTAGTAGTGGTTAGTAGTTCTAGTTCCTGTAGTGGTTAATAGTGGTTTCTGTTGACTGATGGGTAGTAGTGATGGTTGTTGTAGTGGTTGCTGTAGTGGTTTCTGTCGATTGATGGTCAGTTGCGACTGGTCTCTCAACCAGGCCCAGGCATTCTATTTTGACAAGGTTCAACTTGGTTTGTTGATGGTTAATGGTGGGCCTTTCAGGGATGCCCTCCGTCAAAAATTTGGAGAACTGGGCAAGTCCAAGGAAGCACGAGCTTGGGCCTTGTGGAACCAGTTGTGGCGGGCGGTGGTGAGATTTTATGTGGACCAGGTTGATTTCCACCATTGGGCCTCCGATTGAGGCCAAAACCTACCATTTCATTCTGCCTTCGTGCCAATGCCGATACGTTTAGGCTTGAATCACCTCGTTTAGGCTTGCATGGAGGCAGCCGGTGTCTGGTACTGCAGAGGCGACTGGCTTAATGGTGGGCCTTTCAGGGATGCCCTCCGTCAAAAATTTGGAGAACTGGGCAAGTCCAAGGAAGCACGAGCTTGGGCCTTGTGGAACCAGTTGTGGCGGGCGGTGGTGAGATTTTATGTGGACCAGGTTGATTTCCACCATTGGGCCTCCGATTGAGGCCAAAACCTACCATTTCATTCTGCCTTCGTGCCAATGCCGATACGTTTAGGCTTGAATCACCTCGTTTAGGCTTGCATGGAGGCAGCCGGTGTCTGGTACTGCAGAGGCGACTGGCTGGGCGGGGTGGTTTGCGGCACGGAGAATTCAAACGAGCATGACCACTGCCAGAGATGCGGCAACCACAATTCGGAATTCAACTACCAGGTGCAAGAATTTGATGAAGATCTGCAGTGTCGCCCTGTCATCACCTCGCAAAACCTGGATGCAACAAGCGCTTTGGTTGAGCAGCGGAACCAATATGACGTGTGCACGGAGAAGACCAAAAAAGATCGGCCGCTACAGATGTGTAAAGAACAAGGGCATGCCCTCGCGGGTAAGGAGGTCCTGATGATCCTGATGAGCACGGAAAATGGAAGAACTTCCTGCAGAATCCATCAGTTTTCCATCAGCGGACCATTTTTCCACCATCAACCCAGATAAATGCCAGCTCACCCTCACCTAACCATGGGCCAACCATCAGTTATATCAGCGTCAAATAATCACAAACTAGACCATCAATCAACCCTCAGGCAGCCACTAAAAATATCCGATGATGTAACAACCCATTGGCCATGAATGAACCATCAACCAACCATGGTGTACTCATCGATTAACCATGACTTGACCACCAGTTATCCGCCAGCTAGCTGTTACTTGACCAGCGATTGACCAGCAATCAAGAATCAAGTAACCAACAATGAGCCATCAATGAATGGTTATTATTGATGGAGGATTAGTTGATCATGAAGAGTGGTTCGGTACCTGCAAGGCATACCACGTTGTGAGTTGATGCTGACTTCATGGCGGGTTGTTGCTCATCATGGCTTCTGAATGGTTTGCAGTGGTTTGTTCAACTACCAGATGGCTAACGCTTGAGATTCCATGGAACCAGGGGGTAAGAGGGAAGATGAGCCGACACTGTTGAATATGGGCGAACTGTTTAAAGATGGTTGGCCGTTGCATAATCATGGGTGAAACCTGATGAATACATGATCACTGAGAAGGCAAATAAGCCAGCTGTTGAACATGATGGCCAACAATGTCCAGTTCATGGTTGTTGGGTAATTGTTCGTACAGGTGATCTCAACGATGAATAGCTGTGTTTGTCATAGCATTGAAATATTTTGGAATTAGCAATGCAAACAAACACCAATCGTGTTCGATCTTGGTGATTATTTCTTCACAAGTGTTCATGAAGGAGCGGTTTGTTTGACCATCAACAACCAGTGGTTATTAAACAATTTTGGGAAGGACCATCCCAAACCCTGCAAGACTAGAAGTTGAAATTTTGCAGGATTGCAGTGATAGGGTTTAACTCCTTTGTGTGCAACATGCGGTGAATTGTGGCACTGCGGTGCTCATTTCTACCTTTTTGTAGCATTTCTTTGATTATAGAATATTCGGTTATCCATGTTTTTGTTAGCATCACATAGTCTTACAGTTGTTGTTAAACGATCATGTTACGTATGGCGTTCTTTGTCATTGGCCAGTATCCAACAACTATCAACCATCCCACCAACCATCCCACCAACAAGGATCAGGTAATCAGATCTCGACAAATCATGGATCATGGTTGTTTCAAGCAAGGTCCAGCACGGATTTTAGCAGATGGTCATTGTATAAGTACTAAAGTTAGGGTTCTGCCAAGGTTTCTGTGAAGAAACAATGATGCATTATTGGTTCATGGTTGCTGGTTCATGGTAAATCACCATCACCAATCACAGTGAAACATCAGTAGGAATGAAGCCAATAACGACCACCAATGACACTGATGACCATGCACAACCAGTATTTATGGATTACTCGTGACTCGTTACTGGTAATCTATCGACCGTTCAGAGTTGACTACTGATTATCGGTTATTGTTGTTATGTCCTTGTCAATGATTATTTTTTTTAATTCATAGTTAAGTTGGTCATCGCTCAGTTATTACCAATACAATTAGCCTAAATTCGATAATCACCCTTGCTTAACAAAGGTCAGTCCTTGTCATTGCACGCAACTGCTATAAACGAAAAACCAGTGATTACCAGTAGTTAATGAACCCATAAGTTAAGCTATCGACTGCCAACCAGCAATATCCATTTGTTTTCAATTGTAGCTGAACCATAGCCATAGCTTAAAACGGTTTATAGCCAGAAAACTAGTAGTAATGACTTCGTTGTACTTTAATTAGCATGCTGTTGCAATAAAACAATAGCTATTGACTGATGGCTATCAACCAACAATGTATTCATGTGCGTTAAAATTGTAACCGTCAACTTATATGGTAATGCTGTTAAGAAGCATCAATTGTAGCGATAATCACCATTGATTCTCCACATTCTTACTCAATGACCATTAAACATACTTATCAAACCATGGTTGAAAATATCGTTGTCAGAAACCGTTGAGTATGACAACCATTTGCAAACAATACCCTGAATATAGCCATATTGCCATCAGTTATAACAATGCTTTTGATACATCATTGTTAAAACCGTATTGCTGATAGTACTGAATAACTACAACCATGTGGTGGTTTCTCAAAATTTGGGACCCCCCAAAATGGTTGGCTAGTTCTTCGATGATTAAAGATGGATTGTATGGGGCCGGTAGCCCCGCATAATTTTGAGAAACCACCATATTGTCAATGACCACCTTGCTAATTTACTGCTATGAGTTTTAGCTATTGTCATTAACAAGTTATTCATGAATTACCTCATATTACTCGAATGTGACAAAAAAATCACTGCATCAATTCATAGCAGTAAGTTATTTATGTCATAACCTCATTGCACTGCATCCCTGGCGTGCCAGTTCGCAAGGACCTCGGCGTTTTTGAAAGCCGACAACGATCGCAGCGGGATGCTGGAGACGGGCGAGGTGGGGAGAAGTGGCTGTGGCGACCAAGGGGCGTTGGGCTAGTTGCTGAGGATGGCTAAGGATGATTGAATGTTGGTCATTTCATGGCAAAGGATGATTGAATGTTGGATACTTGATGGTTGATGATGGTTGATGGTGATGATTCACTGACAATTCATGATGGCTGAATGGTGGTTGACTGATGAGGTGATGGTTGAGTGATGATTAGTTGACGATGAAGGGTGGTTAATTAATGTTGATCAACTGATGTTTATTTGATGCTTGGTGCTGTTTATGTTTGAATTTCCCAATGATTAGCAATCGTGGATACCATTGGTGGTTGATGGTTGATGATGTTTCAGAAGTGTTACTTCAAACTGGTAAATTATGATTGATGGAAATTATTTGAGTGTTTGCCTGCATTTGAGTGACTTTTTTTGTAAACGGTAAGCGCGTGGCACCGTAGACAAATTACGCATTTTCAGTAATCATCAATGATGAGATGGTAGAAGATGAACAAGGACGTGATATCCCGCTTGCAGTTGCGGACAAGCCCAGTTCCAGTTGCGAGGGTCAGAGCCTCCACCTGTTTTGTTTGTCGTGTACCTATTTTTTTTGTAGTCAACGGACCAGCCATTCATGTTTGTTTTTCAGTGATCGACAAGCAAACGACGGCATCACCAACAGCATCAACTCACCATCATCAACTAGCCATCACTCAATCATCACCAGTCAACCACCATTTGGCCACTATTCATTGTCAATGAATCATCACCATCAATCATCGTCAACCATCAAATTTCCAACATTCAATCATCCTTAGCCATTAAATAACCAACATTCAATCATCCTTAGCCATGCAATGACCAACATTCAACCATCCTCAGCCATCCCTAAGCATCCTTAGCCATCATTACCTGTCAATCCTGCGACCACCGCAGCTGTGCCAGGTTGAGGCTTGGTTGCGCGAATACCTGGCGAAGGCCGGGATCAGCGAAGAAGAGGACCCCCACGGTGGGAGGCAGTTGCCGATGCTGAAAAATCTACGATGGAAAAGCCGGTTATCTATACATCCCTTGGAATATCTTGGAATATAATCTGGTTATTTTAGAATCTTGGAATGTCATTTGGTGATCTTGGCCTCTTGGAAGATCATTTGGTTATCTGGACATCTGATTTCTATTGATTTATTTGCTTATGAGCATCCCTTGGGATAGAACCACGGCTTCCTATACATCATCCACCCCAGGGCCGCCTGTGGGTTCTGATCTAAGCCAGCGTTTGGAAGAGCTAGAAGTTGATTCACCAACAGCTCCACCAGGGTGCCCGTCTTTAAGTGCCAACATTGGATGACTGGTATTAACTGGTTGGTGGCTTTAGGCATTTTTAATTGTCCCTAGTAATTAGTGACAAATGGTTGGTTGACTGATATGTTACAAAGGGGTTGAAACCGCCAATCACTTAAGTTAAGGGGTTGTCTATAAATAGTGGAACCCCCCCGGGTCCATCCCCAAATGATCGTTATTTGTGTGGAAACCAACCAACTACGCAATCACATCATTTATGGACAAGACCATATTTTGAATGTTCAATATAATACTATGATTTACGTTATTTACCCTCTTTTCGTTACCATCATTCTTACCGTAAGTATTACATATTACCACTGGTTTACATTATCATTATCACAGTACATGTCAAATCATTCACGTAGACCAACGAGAATGTTTGCGACATATGCTTTGCCAGTACTAAGTAGTTGCATAGTCATATTTTTGTTGATTGATCTTAAGTATGGTTTTATCTTCCACCTTAGTCTATATTGCCAATATTGAATTTTAGATCAAGTACAATAATCAGTATTGGCAATGGCTATTATTACAATGGAAGCATTCCACCATTAAAGCATTGTTAGTCCTTCTGTTTGTACAAGATGCACCTAACATTTCACTCAGTTTTCGTAGATAAAGGTTCTAGATATCAACCACATTTTTGCTCAACTATTGCCAACATCAGTTTGAAATATCAATATTGGTCATGATCATAACGTATTTCTGTCATCATCGGTATAATTGATAGTGGTTTTACCATTAATTGCAGCGGTTTCTGAACATGATTCAGTTTCAGTTCAATGATTCACCGTTGGTCTAACACTGGATTGATAAACTTCTGGTTGATTGATAGGGGGTATCCTCCAAAAGCCTTGGTTTCTTTCCAGATTGATGCCCCCTTAATTAATAAGCCTATGGTGTACTAATCCAGGCTTGGCATCATATTGGTTGCTCTACCATTCCAACGATTACCATTTCATGATTGGTCAACGGCTGATTCATCTCAAGGTGGGCTCCCAAGCGCTACAAGGTGGTCAATAAACTATTCAGCTGTAGTTGTATCTACCATGGCTCATGACTGGTAGTGACTTTAAGTCATAAACCAACTCAGCTAGTGTTTGGGAGATAGATAAATTGGTAGTACCTTAGTTCTACTTCCTGGCCGTTATCAATCATTATAGATTATCTGTTAGTTGCCCCTTCACCATCAATCAACCAGTTGCTATTACCCTTCCCGGTAATTAATAAAGAGCCATTAATACACCATTGACTAAGCATTATTATTAATAAAACATTAAGCATTAGTTGGTAGTGGCCCCTCCTTTTAAGACACCATTCATCATTAAGCATTAATCATTCATACACCATTACTTAACCAACTACCATTAGTTACCTTAGTTCTACCTTCTGGCCATTATCAAGCATTATGAATGAACCATTAGTTGCCCATTGACCATAAACATTAGTTAGAACGTTTAACCCTCAATTAATCATTAATTGACCAATTCATCAACCAGTTTTAGCATTCACTACCCATTAGTCAACCAGTGCTTCACCATTAATCAACTGGGTGTTTCTCAAAATAGGGGTACCCCCCAATCATCCATTATTAACCATTTATAGTGATAAACCAGCCATTTTGGGGGTCCCCCATTTTGAGAGACCCCCAACTGCTTAATCAACCAGTTAGTCAACCACTTATAGCGTTTGACCCCCCCCTTGCGGTGGTTTTGGTTCCGCAGGAACTCTACATGTTGCTCACCTGGCGTGACAATCGTAATGCCGGGCCCTTGCGTTTGGACGCCGGGGGCACCCAGGAACCAGCACCCGCCGTGGGAAGGGATGCCCTGGGCGAACGGCGGTTGCGGGAAAGAATGGTTGGTTGACAAGTATTTTCCCTAGTAATCATAACAAATGGTTGGTTGACTATGTTTTTTTAAATGGGTTGAAACCACAACACTGATTATTGGTAATTAATGGTGAATATCGGTAATGTTTGCCTGTAAATAACAACCCCCCTTTTTTGCTTTCCCTACAAATAACTTTCTAAAAAAATAGGGGGATCCGATTGTTTTGCAATTGGCGAATGGCAGGAAATCCAATTGTTAATCAAACATAATTAAAACCAGAAATTATCCAACATTTGGATTATGAGTTTAGTAAAGATAATTTCAAAGAAAACAGAAACCATCAGATGAAGATACTTTATTTAGGGGGGTTAAAACAAACATTCTATTTAGAGGGTCTCAGGCTTCCAGGCTACCCCCTTTGTGAGATTGATTTTTAAATTTACGGATAGGGTTTTAAATTAGGAATTGATTAATTGAGGGGTGAGAACTTTTTCAGACATCCAACATTTGGATCTTGAGTTTAGTATTGCTAAATGAATTGCCTAATTGTTAAAGACAATTTCAAACAATTAGGACAGGGTTCAGGGTTTTTGTTTCACCAAATTTGGTTGCCCCAAATTTTTGGGCGTACTTTATGTAGGGGGGTTTGTTATTGCAAACTGGCCAGTGGGCGTGCTTTATTTAAGGGGGGATTATTGTAGCTAGGTTGACATTAATTAATGTGAATCATGGTGATTCATTTGCTGATGGCGATTAGCAGCAGTAATCAATGGTGAATGACGGTGATTGATTAAAAGTGATCAATAGTGAATAATTGCCGGTAATGGTGATCAAGAATCATTGATGGTCCATAATGAGGACCATGAACTGCTACATCGCAAGGGAGTTAGTTGATCAATGATGAACAATGGTTGAAGAACGGTTGATCGAAGGGGATACTGACTGAAGATGCTTTGTGATGGTTGATTTTGAGCGATTGTTAATTACTGTTGATGTTTTGAACAATGATAGGGATTCAGACCCGGAAAGCATCGCAGTGGTCCGTGGTCCCCTGTTCTTTATAGCGGCTCAAGTAACCAACTTCAAATCAAGTTTCAGAAAGACACCAGTCTATGGTCGTGTTCAGTTCATGGTCGAACTATATGAAAGCCATGGGAAAACTGGGTTCGAACGATGCGAAAACTTGGTCACCAGACTGGTGTTCATGGTTGAACCATAGGAAAACTGGGTTAGAAAGTGTGAAGCATCCTGAGCGATGATGAACTCCCATGGCTGTTGATGGTGGCCAGCCGCATGGCCTAGTGTGATGATGAATGGTCATTGGCAGTAGGCCATGGTTGAGGACGACTAGGGAGATGAAGGATGACTGTCGCCTGTCGCTCCTGATGTTTGATCATCCTGATACTATAACCATCCTTGATAGTCATCCAAGTAGACATCAAGACGGATTGATGATTAGTAGTGGCTTTTTTTGATGGCAGATCATAGCAAAGTCCAACGAATCAATTGGCCATGGTAGGTGTGCCAGGGGCCCTTGACCACCAAGGATTTGCTGGGCGCATTTCAGTCCTGCACTGCAGCAGGCACCAAACTCCCAGCAGCAATGCTGTGGCTGCTGCTGCTGCTGCTACTGCTGTTGTGGTTGGTTCCCATTTTTTTTCTCGTTCAAGCGGCGAATAGGAAGCACAATAATCACCAAATAAGATTTCTGAGGACAAGGTACGCAACCAGATCTTCAAGATGACTGAGAATTTGGCTCTTGTCGATGGGTGACCGGCAGCCAAGTGGCACCATCCAGTTGGAGAACTTCTGGAAACATGGAAGGCCCGGCGGAAACAATCAAAAGCCGCGTCTCTTCGTCTCCTGCCATGAAATCGATCCTTTTCCAAGCAGATCCAAAGCTGATCAAGGCTTGGATGGAACCATGAACATGTCTCTGAATTGTGATTGTTTGTGCTTGCATGTCCAGCGCATGCTCCCCTGCCAACAATGCACGGAATCTTTCCTTTTTCCCTTTCTTCTTTCCAGCGTTTCCTTTCTCCTTTCTTGCTCTCACACTCCTTGGTCTGAAAGTAAGAAATCTCAACTCGGGGCCAGTTTTTCAACCAAGCCCCGTGTAGCTCCATGCACTGTGCCAAACTGCCGCGGACACAGAGACGGAAGCTACCGTTTTTGACTAGCCATTCAACAGCAACCACGTGTGCCACCCTGTATGGCATAGAAAATGCTTTCGTTTGCTGCAGGAGAGGATCTCTGTTGTTTGCGAGAGTTTTGCAAACTAACAATTCCCGCACGTTTCACGACAGAAAACTTGGAACCTTAAGATTTCTTGCAGGATTGCTCCCTTCTCAAGAATCTGCTCGTTTTCCGAGCTAAAACGAAACCAGGCAACCAGTCTCTTGGGAAGTTGTTGCGAACAAAACTGCATCTCGATGCAACATCTAGAACATTTTATTGAATTTGTAAAAACACATGTCCTTAGTTTCAGCATACAATATTCGTTTCATATTTACATAGACACATATGAAATTCAGGACATTTGCAGTTATGACATGCATGTATCATCAAGTTTAGCTGTTCTAGTCTTATAGTGTTCTACCTAGCCATTCACATCTATTAATCATGACTATGATAGAGTTATCAGGTTAGTACTTTTTGTCGTACAGATACTGAAAATGTGAACCATGTTGTGAATCAGCAATAAATTTGATCAGTAGTAAGAACTATCGCTGGCAAACAATCTGATTGTATAGTATAGTTGCTGTTAATATGGTACTGTAGGTGTCACTGATCTCAAAATAGTTGTTCATCAGTAACGATTGTCAATAGATCAGAATTGCTACATCTTATCACCAGTAAGTAATGTGCTGATCGTTGTGGATTTGATCGTGATTACATAATGCCTAGATACCCAGTTGATACCCATGATGAGTTTCCCTCAGCAACTGGTAGTGGTGACTTGTAGTTGTCAGCCATAGCGCGTTGCTACCATCCATAATTCCGATTGATGCCGATGTTTGGTTAACGTTGTCTATGGTCACTCACAATCACTTGCTGCTCTTGTTTCCTTGTAGTTTACAACGGTTAACCATTAGCCATTAGATCATCAACAAGTTCTGTAAGTCTCATTATAGTTTTGGTATGGGAATCAGTTGTTGTTAACCATCACTGGTGTTGTTGATGATTTTGAATTTGATGCTTCACCATGCACAATAATCAGCTATCAACATTGACTTGTTCATTATGAAACAACCATCAGTGGTTTTGTGAACCATCATGATCAATGTGTCCATTCATGATCAAACAACCATCATGATCATTACCATGGTTCACAATCAAGTGGTAATAATCATTACCATTCATGAACAACCATCATTCGTGATCAAACGATCAATGGTCTTGGATTCGATCATGACCATCACTGCTGTTCACCCCCCACCCCCAGTCCCTGGAATCCTGTTCCCGGGGTAGATGCGTGCCAGGTATGAACGCGCGGTTCCGAGGTCATATCCCTCAAGCCGTTCCAGGTGATACCGGGGCGGTGTGAAATGCCATGGGTTAAGCATCACTAAGCATCACCAAGCCGCGCTGAATGGGGGTCAAGGATAAGTTGATGCTTCGGAATGGATTGGGGATCGTGAATGATGGTGGATGCTGACTGATCAGGTCAAGAATGGTTTCAGAAGCTTGGTGAGAGGGGATATCCCAAGCAGCCACACAGCATGTACAGGTGCTAATCATACCCCACAAGAACCAACAATTACACCGATTGAGCGTAGTACTCAAACGGAAGATTGAAAAACATGTTTCGACCTGCTAATCAATCATGAGCAACCAGAAGCCTGTGCCTTTTTGTTTTGTATAAAGTGAAAGTCCAAACGTGCAGAACCAGTTGGGAACATTCCACCTTTACTCAGAGCATGTTCATGTAGAAGGATTTTAGCATTGACTCATATAAGTATCATGAATATGCCCTCAGAAACAGTTTCATAAAGTATTTTACTCTTTGCCTGATATTTCACACTGTGTATTGTTTACTGTTATCAATCAGATCAATCACCACGCAGTCTCATGAGAACTTAGGACGGTGAATGCTGCTGGTATTTGATGGTGATTGTTCATCATTTGTTTGAACTGTTTTTCATGGCTGGGCTCCTTGTGAGCCGCCGAACCAATCAAGGTCAGGTGTGTTAACAGTCAATGAGCTACTATTTAATCGTGGTTGAAAATACCTGAGTGATTATGAATGATTGATGGTGAAAACATTTCATCAATTAAAATGGAATGTTGATTACTGTGAGCCTTTCTTTTTGGCCAAGAACAAGCAGATATCAACAATGCTTTTGAATACTTTTCAATGTCGACCATTGTTGTTACATATTTCTGTCCATTACTAGTGCATTAGACCAATACTACCAGTTTCATGATCGTTGGCTATTGCCACTATCATACCGGTATTCTTACTCAATATTTCCGTACCAAGAGAATTGTCACTATGTTCATGCTCGTTCTTAGTACTACTATTGCTACGTTTCAGCGGCAACTATTCTTACCAACATTCGCGATAATCCGATAGTCATTGTCAGATAGTAACCAGTATCGCCATTGATGGTACCAGTATCTGTTTTGAGTGGATGATTCATGGTGACCATAATCATTTCGACCATTTATGATCAATCCTACCATTAGTATCCATTAGTGACAATTAGTGAAAAAAGATGCGATTAAAATCAGTGCCAACATAAATCACAAGAATTTTCGATAGTAGGTAGCATTACCATTCGTATTGAGTATTGTTTTACTACCAAATTGAATGTACCCATCATTATCCCAGTAGTACCATCAAGGTGATCATCATTTTACTAACAAAAAGGGAACTGTCCTCTCATTACAAGTGTGTAATGTGAGGTCATGATTAGTAGGTGTTATTATCATTTCGTGGTTTCTCAAAATAGGGGTATCCCCCAAATCATCCAAGACTGGCCATTTATGGTACTAAACCAACCATTTTTGGGGTTCCCTATTTTGAGACACCACCATTTATTAATCATCACCTCTCATTAATAGGTGTTGCTACCATGTTATGCAACCCATTGTTACTTCGTTAATCAAAATTGTACCACGGGTAATAGTATAGTACCACTGGGTAAGAATCACATTGTTCCTTCGTTAATCCCATCCGGCGCAAGCCTCCCGGCTGCAGGGTTTTTCGAGCCCCACGACGTGCCTGGGCTCTTTTTTTCCCAGAAGGAACGGTTTGCACAAATTGGTTGTTTAGTTGTATTGTTCAACCATGTGAATGGAAATGGTTATGCTTAGGATACTTGAGAATATGTATGTATTTATGATAGTTGATGATTTGGTTCGTAAGAGGGGATAATAGCTAGTGATATGATCAAAGAACTACTAGTTGGTGGAAATGATTGGTGATTCCCCTTTGCCAAACTAACCTGGCAATGGAGAATCATCATACTTTATACAGAAACCATGGGAAATCAGCTAAAAATGTTGGATTTTCCATTGCCAGCTTAGTTTACCAGAGGGTAGGAATGATGCTCAAATCAATGATGAATTTGCCTATAGCCTATAGTGGTTCAGACTCCAGATTGTACTGAATGGTCAATGATTGTTGAGTGAGTAGGTGGACACCTGATTGGTATCCCAACAGGAAACAGTGGATATCATACGCATTTGGTCGGTGGTTTCAAGTGGATTGTTTATTTTCCATCATACCTGGGTACGATGGCTTACAAAAATTACGACTGAGCATATTGAACTTAGACGGGGCAACTCAATATGGTGGTTTCTCAAAACAGGGGTACCCCGAAAATTGGTAGTTGATTACTGTAAATGATTGATAAACTGAAGGATTTGGGGATGGCCTTATTTTGAGAAACCATCATTGTGTATGAGAAACAGTGAATATCTGGTAAGTCGGACAGCTCGAGAAAGTAAGAGGTATTGTAGATATCTAACCAGCTGAAGGTTCCTCTTGGGATGCCATTGTTGCCCTATTGACGGTTCCAGTTTGGTTATTGTCCACCGTCACTAGGAGATGTCATGGTTCGAAAATGTTTCATAGGTAGTCATGGGATATAATATATATATATATACAATATGTGTGTGTGACGATGTTTTGGTAACGATCATGGTAAAATGATGAACAGTACTGGCTAACAACATAAAATATTTGCCCGCCACGATGGGCACTTGAGGGGGGTCTTTGGATATGACATGCCCGACTTCCAACTCCCAAAGCCTTGAGGATGAAACAAGAATAGTAACATGGGTATGGGTCAATATTAGCCATTAATTTTAAGCAACAATCATAGGGAAAGCAATGGTTAATGATGGGAACCAGGGGTACAGGGTTTTGACCCACAGCCACATAATGGAAACAGATCATAGCTGGACCAGGACTTGACATCACTTGGCTGGTAGCCCTCTAAAGCTTCGCGCTGGGCAGCTCTCAGGGCCCGCAACAGGGCTCTCAACTTCTTTGCCCATGATCCTCTTGTGGCATTCGGGGGCGCTTGTCAGACGTCAAAAACCTTGTGTTAAAGTGCGACCTGCGCAAGGTATGTGGACTCACCCGATGGGTACATCCAGATGAGTTTAAGAGGTACCGAGCCCAGAGGTTGCCGCAGAAGGCCAGGCCTCGCTCAGCTGCGCCAGTTCCACATTTGACCAACACCTTGGCAGAGACGGTATTTCTACTGACGAGGCAGATGCCGGAGAGGCGCCGGAGAGGCCATTGTGCCTTTCTTTACCTTGTGTGTTGGAGATTCGGCTCGTGTGGCGGCATGCTGCCGCAAGGAGCGCACCTCTGCCTGGTTTCGCCTGTTTTCTGGGCGCTTGGAAAAGGGGCAACGGCGAAGCCGCCGACAACTCTGCTGAGGAAGCAGCCTGATAAGCATGGGATATACCTGTATCGATACACCAACTTGGTGGTTTCTTAAGCCATAGGGGACTTACAAAAATGGCGGGTTTATTAATTACTAGACTAAACATGATCAAAAAAGGATGACTTGGGGTCCCCTATTTTGAGAAACACCCATTTGGTTGTTGTTTCTGGTTTTTGAACCATTGTCATTGACTATAATCAGTGATCATCAGCTGTCACTAACCATCGTTTGTCGTTGTTCACCATGACTCACCGTCACGAACCATCGCTGACTATCATCAACCAGCTCAGAGATTTACCATCATTCACAAGCATCAAGCATCATCTATCACCAACCATCCCTCGCGATCCATCAGTCACGGGCCTTCCCCATCATGGTGGTTTCTCAAAATAGGGGTACCTCAAAATAATGAAATGTTAATCATTTCAAACAATAAACCAACCATGTTTTGGATTCCCTATTTTGAGAACCCCCTCAGCGACCATCATGAACATTTTTCGAACCGCACAACTAAGAGTCCTTAGCCACCATCCTCGTTATCATCATCAATAATCCATCATCGATCCCCATCAAACATCATTCACCCTGATTCACCATCAACGCGTTTTTAGTTATTTACGATTGTTCACAATTGTCAAGCATCGTTGGGCCGTGATGAACCAAGAAATGTTTCAGCACTATTGGCCTTTTACGTCATTGAACTATCAGTTTCGAGAATGGTTGGTTGCCTTTTGCCTTTGTCATCCCAGGTGTCACCCATGGAATTTGTTATGCTCTTTGAGCACTTGCGCGAGCATCGCGATGCGACAGAAGCTCAGCTGCAGTAAGTTGGTTTTATTTCCACATGGTTCTTTCTTAGCATACTGTGGCACTGTTTCTTAGTATGAACCAAATCGGTTTCTTCATGCAACACCTTTTGTCTTAAGTTGGTTCCACCACAGAATTTTCAACTTGTATAATTCCATATTTTGATATTTATTGGATTGCTAGTATGATCCTCAGTCATATCCATCTATTGATTAGATGTTGCGATGGAGTATGAACCATCTAAGTTGCTTACAGTTGATTTGATATGTCTTACTGTAAATTTACCTCGTGTGAACCAATACCGAGCATTACTATCCATAGTTGTTCGGTGGGTGGATTTCCCAGCTTAACCGGTGGGCACCAGTTCCATGTAGCGGCATTCAGGTCTTCGCACATGCCCATGACACGGTGATACCTTTTCCTTCAGCACATGAGCTGAGAAGGCATGACCACTGCGAAACCCATTCCTCCGACTTCGTGTGATGGCCATGTTCATGCACGTGAGCTGTTGCAGCTCTGTTGGATGCACCTCATCTTGAAACTTGTCGCGGGGCAAGGGCCAATTCCACCCAGACTTTTGCGTAGTTTCTGAATGTTTCTGAGCAGCAATCACTATCCACCTAAAATCGTTGTTGACCATTCCAACCAGTGGCCACTCTGACTCACTCATAGAAGCCATCAGCCACCAGGATCAGTTGTTGAGTGGCTCCTTAACAGCCGCGGTTGTTTGTTCCCAGGTTTGATACGTACTGCTGACCCAACCAGCCTACCACTTCTGCTTGTTGGGAGCCAGTTGGGAAGCCGTGGCTGCAGCGCGCTCCGAGGATAAAGACATTCGGAGCCTTGGCAATGCGACATTCAGAGACGTCGCAGTGGGTTGAATTCGTTTGTTGGTGACTCTTAGAGGGGTAAATGAAGGGTAATTCCTAATGGTCAATTCATGATGCAATATGATGAATGGTTGAATCGTGCCCAATGGCTAATTATTTGTTGTCCATCAATTATCTTGAAACATGATTGATAATCACATGCTGATCAGTAGTTGACGCTTAAGCACTGGTCGACAAGGGCAAATACTGAGTTAGTGTGGTTGACAATGATTTATAAATTGCTTGGTGGAAATGATCAAACACATGCAAACAACGGTACACGATTGATCAGATCGGACTTGATTTGTTGCATCATGAGGAGTGGGACCAACTGACAGCAGCACTGTAAGCAGTACGGAATCTGGAAATAACCGGGTGCAGAACGCTCTGATACAATCTGATACATAGTTTTTTTAATGCAACTGCTGGTTGGTTGAAGTAGTTTCAACCCCTTTGGCCATCATGCCAAACTTAACTTACCAAGTGCCTGGTTGATGGCACCACACCTTTCCCAAGTGATAATCGCCAATCCAAACTCTGACATATTTGGTACTGATCTAAGCCCATACCCAGGTATATATATATATATATGGTGATAATATTGTGGTTTCGATCCAGTTTCAACCATTTTTTGAAAGCCAGCTGACTATATTTGTCAATGATATTAAATGGTGCACAACAGTAGTTGTTACTTACGAGTCGTATTAGCCGGCAGTCAGAAGGTTGTTGACCTTTGTTGACCATTCATAACCTACGACCATCGAAGCCACCATCTGTTGCGCCATGCTGCGTTGCGTTGCCTTCCCAGGGAGCAATTGAGCTCTTACTCCTGGAGGCGAAAGAACAAACAGGAGAGAGCGGGTTGCGAGTCATTGGGTATATGGCTATGGGTCAATATTAGCTAACCAACTACTGGTGGATAATAAGCAGCAAACTTTAGGGAAAACAATAGTAAATGATGGGGAAGCAGTTGTGTATATAGTTGATTGTCAGGTGAGTGGTTTGATTGACATTTTTTATTTCTACTAATGATCATTAACAAATGGTTGGTGATTTTTTTTTCATAGGGGTTGAAACCGCCAACTAGTTATGATTCATGAGAGTTAGTGATGGCAATAGCTAGTTTCGTGATTTGTAAGGATGGTGAATAGTGGTTGAGGATCACTGTAATTGCTTAGTCAGTGACGGTGAATCAACCAACGTTGGTAAATAGTGATTAGTAATGATGAGATGAGATCCAAAGGGGGCTAACGCAAGCAACCCATGCAATATTGTGAAAATATGATAGAACATGTAAGCATCCCAGAAAACAATGAATGGGTGGTCCCAGTGCCATCTACATGTCCAGAAATGCATATGAAATGTAAATGGCACAGGAATTGATGAACAAATGAATGAACAAACAAACAAATGAATGCATAAATGCAAGAATGAAAGAAAGAATGAATGAATGAATGCAAGAATGAATGCAAGAATGAATGAATGAATGAATGAATGAATGAATGAATGAATGAATGAATGAATGAATGCATGCAAGAATGAATGAATGAATGAATGAATGAATGAATGAATGAATGAATGAATGAGTTGAATTGATTAATGAACGTGCTGATGAAAATGCTTTTTGAAAAACACAGTGACTGGTGATTTTGTGCCATGAAGCGAAGCTGTTAGGAGATGAAGCGAAGCTTCTCAGGGAACCTGACCAGCTTGCTCAACAGCCTAGGCCGCAGCTCTGGTTTCCGGACCCACATGAGCCGTGGTTACCAGCAACAACCAGCAATAATGGTTAATGGTTGAAACAATAATGGTTAATGGTTGGTTAATGGTTGAAACAATACTTACCAGCAATAACCAGCAAAGATGGTTAATGGTTGGTTGCAGCAATCATGGTCTACCAGCAATTTATGGTGTTTAATGGTGGTGATCAACGGTTGGTGAATGATAGGATTGATATGGATAACAACATGATTGACGATGTGGTTCAGCCTCAATGGTTTAGCAACAATTGAGCATCAACAATCAGGGCAACTACCCGCACTAGCCAATGACCAGCATTTTTTTGCAATTTGGCGAATACTTGTTACAATCAATGGCTACTGTGCCCTGGTAGAAGTTTTTCAAGATCAATTGGACTATGTATAGACATGAGAGAGCTACAGGTAGTGATTCACTGGTCAATGCTGATATTTTTCCAACATGGGGTCAAAATCACCGCTGATCATTTGGTATATGTGAATCTCTCTGAGTGTATGGAAATATCTACAAGAAATCACTCTGAGACCATCAGTTGTATGACGTGCCTGTATTTTTCTCCATCAGCCCTTTCTGAGATGTTGTTCTTTGATTTCAGTGTTGTTGCTGCAGGGGTGGTCGTCATCAAACAACAAAAATCTCTTCAACGACCCTCAATCAATGATAGATGCGGACTTCGGTCTACGAACCAAATGCTGGGTTGACGCTCTGTATGCTTTGATGTTACAACCACTACTCATCATATTGTGTTTGCCTGGAAGAGTGTTTGGGATGCGTTTCAACTTTTGTGCAGCCCAAGAAATGCTTTGTTGGTGGCAAGTGGTGGAGGAGTTGGTCTCCGGCTGTAGCTGTGCCCGCTTCAAATGTTGGACTAGCAGATGCAGCGCACAAAACATTTGAAGAAACGATTGTCAAAGCTCACAGGAAGGCTGCGACACTGCTGTACCTTTGGCTGAGAGTCAAGTGCCAGTGTTGGCTAATGAGAAGAAGAAAGATGGGCCAAAGATTGTTGCGCCAGATGTGACCCTCTTCAGTCCTGTGCTTCCTGTGCGGCGTATGCCTTCGCAGGAGATTCTTGTTGACACCTTCCCCGGCTGCTGCTGCAACTCCAGGCGTGTGCTTGTTAGCAATCAAGGTATGCGGCAGCGGTTCGGACCTTGGCATCGATCCGAAATACGCGGGCCAGAACCTTGTTCTCATTTGTCGCGGCAGGCTTGCGCAACAAAACTTTCCCGTGAGGAAGAGAAAGATGGGATTAGAGGCAAGTCCACGAGGAGCACTGGTGCAGAAGCTGGCAAAGAAAGGATGTTGCGATCAGCTGAAGAAAAGCACTTGTGAAGAGACCACATGGTTCTTGCAATTCTTGCAAAAACTTTGTTCTAGGCAAGCATCATAAAATTCCATTCTTAGTGAGCAGAGTATTGCTGATTGCAATCATCCATTGATAAAGAATCAAAATAATATCTCGTTGGTAAACAGATTAATCAATGGTTGCTGGGGTTGACAAACTACTGTATCAGTGGTTGATTATTTGTGAACACAAATTGGTTCGCAAATCGTTGCGGCAATGGATGGTATCAACCAGCATTTGCTACGGTCAACCGTCCAGTGATCAATGATTGAATATCTACTAGTCAACCATCAACCATGAGTCATTCGAAAATTGACAAAGGTCTAATCATCAACAAGCATGATATAGCATGATCATCTAGCAGATTGCTGTCCACCAGCTGATGCCTACCTGCCTTTTGCTACAACGGGTAACTGCTACAACGGGCAACCGCCCACCTTGGCCGCTATTGGCATCTCGCCGCAGGTCACAATCCCAATACACCCGTGGGCCTGGGTCTTTTCAAACAAATTTTAGCGGTCCTCATAGCGCCTTGGCTGCAGAGTCAGGATTTCTATGGATCGAACAGGGTGATTGTTCAGCATCATTGCGGGGATAATACATGGCTGGCTCGTTGAGATAGTTTCCTTATGTTTCCTTTTCCAACCTATCAATTTTGGAATATGGCCCATGTTTGCCTGCAAAGGGTCACCATGTATTTTTCCGTGATCCTGTCTCGTTTTCATCGATTTTGTTTGGACATGTAATTATTGGGTGTTTGTTTATTGTTCACATGTTGATTTTGTTGGCATGCAATATGATACGAGGTGACAAGTGACATGATTTGATCCGTAATGTTTTTGTTGTTTCATGTGACATGATTTCGTACGGTTCATCCAATGTGCGGGTGCACGTAAAGCCATAATGATAATATATTTGCATCTTTCATTTAGACTTCTTTAGATGCACATATGTACCTAGCCACATGCATGCAAGCTCTTTTTAAGACGTGCACATGTATACGCATTCCATTAGCATTAAGTTTGATTAGATTAATTAACCCCAACGCATACATGTTCATATGCAAGCATACATTAAAATGCTGCAATAAACCTGGTGTGACTGCGATATCCCACAGGCACACCACCACGGTCACCCAAACCCAAATTTGTAAAGGGCAAAAATCCCGCATATTGGGCGTTTCAAATATACAAGTTGACAGTTTTGGCTGATCAAGTAACAGTTGTTTACGTGGGGGATGCAAGAATCATATGGGAATTGAATTACGGCGATGCAGAAATTCACCTACACCTGCATAGGGGAGCTCCCATAGTTGCACGAAGGTTGTGTGATAAGCAGCCACTTTCTTTTAAAACTGAACGGGTCCGAACTAGTAGCCTCGCATGGCAGTTAAACAAAATATGTATGGGACAAGTGGGCACGTTTTTTTCCAGCAACCATGGGGCATGTTGGAGCGGTTCCTTGTGAAGTACAAAGAATTGCCCTCAGGTTTGTTTTGTTGCGGCTGGGGTATCGAGCAGTTATGGCAGATGGAGCTATAATGACATGGGTTATTGACCAACTTACAACTAGGCTGCATCACATTGTATGGCCTGCATATGTCACCCCTCCCTGCAACACACTCCGCGCGTAAACGTGGAGCGCACGGGCGGCTTCCTTTGCAATGTTGGGTAAGCACATTCACAAGTTGGCTTCAACGAAGGAAGGGAAAATAGTGATTGATCATCATCTAGAATGGTTGGTGATAAAGGATCATACTCAGCAACACCCGAGCAAAATGATTTCTTCGTGTCAACAACATGATCATTAGTTAACATTGCACTGGCTACCATTGATGAATAGACATGAGGAATAGCGGTTAGCAATGGGCAATAGCCTCCGTTTTGGCAGTGACTAGTGATTATTGGTGAATGATGTTGCATGGTGGACGGTGATTGTTCACTGAGGCGATAAATCCACAAGGGCGTTTCACAAAAAAATTGGGTGATGTTGGCTTATGGTTTAAAAAGAATGGCACCGAAATGGTTTCCACTCGCCCAGTTGTAGCTTGAAGGGGTACATCAAAGATTTTAGATTGCCGGCATGCACCCCTTGAGATCCCAAATGCCAGCCTGCGTCAATAGTCAACAACATGCAGTGATCAAGTGGCGATGATCACCTACTATCATCATTGGCCAGCATGTTTCATGATCATTGAACGTGGTCAATTATCAGACCTCATTTTTTTGTGTTGATGAAACACCTGTTTGTGTCCACCTTGGTGGCCCACCAACCATAGGGTCAACCATGATTTTCTCTGGCAAAGCACCGTTTTTTTTTGACAAGCGCGGTCAATGACCAAGATTGTTTGTTAACTTGTCCATGAGGATCATCTATCTGTATATGGTACATTACACGATTGTTTTACTCCCACTATGATAGGCATCATGAGTGTGAGCATATGTGGTTGTTATATACCAACAGTTTGTGACAACCAACGAGTATATCGTTTGGTTAATGTTGAACAATAGTTGATGATTATTAAACAGTTAGACACATAAATATCATCAAGAACCCACCAGTAAGTCTATTGATACCGGTTGGGTTAATTAATGCCATAGCAATTGATAGTCATCAATCAACAACAGTGTTGCCATGACCCAAAAATTGGTATCATAAATGAGTGAATTTGACTGATGTGCCTTATTAAGGATCACCTCTACTTTTGAATTGGAATTATTTCCAAGCAGTTGTTCGTTGGGCACTCCAGTAATAACATACTTGATTGCTGCCATTCGCGGCAAGAAAAGATCTGTAACAAATTTTCTGCCACCTTGATGTGAAGTTGTGTCTGTTTGTAAGTACATATCTTACATATGTTTGTTTTTACTTGCCAGTATGTTTCGAACAAAATAGATTTGTCAATTTGCATATATGTTTGCATGCATGCATATATACACATACATGCATCGCTCAAAATTAAGCACAACGGAGGTAAAGATTTTCAACAACATAATTTCACCAATAAGTATGTTGTTTTCAGTATTTACAGTACTCCACTTTTATTCCAACATATGTTTTCCTTCAGTGGTGTAACTATGGATATCTATGGCCCAACATGTTCTTCTTTCAATCTGGTAGAACATGGTAGAACATGGCAGCACATGGTAGAACTATGGATATCTACGGCTTGCTTCAGACAAAAATTTGACCAACCGAATTCACCGAGAAATCGCTGCAGCTCACCATGGCTTACGCTGAGGCGATTCTACGTGCGGCTCCAAGTCGCGATGGCAGGTTTTTCACAGCGAGTTGTGTTGGGGAGATGTCTTCGGCCGTGGCAAATCACAACTGGCTGGTGGTTCTAAGCATGTTTGAGTCACAAAGGCTATTACAAGCGGTGATTGTGATGGTATCGAGTTAGTTAATGCTAGTTGGTGTGTTGATCGACATTTTGTATTTTCCCTAGTGGTTGGTTGGTTAGCTAAGGTGTTTTGAATAGGGGCTATAAATAGGGGCTATCACCACCAACCGGACAACTATTTGAACGGGTATAATTAAGCGTATGGCGCCCATGTGTTCAATCAGTTCAGCATTATTAACTACTTGCCGACCATGGCAGCCACCAAGCACTCAGGCATTGACCAAGAACATTACAATCTATCAACTAAACAATGATTATCCATTACTTAACCATTCGTCAACCACCAAATAACCACCAGTCAGCCATTATTTAATCATAGGTCACTAGTTAATCACCAGTCAAGCACTAGGACTCAATCACTATGACCCACTCGTGACCACCATGGCAGCCATGGGCCCTTTCCGCACCACCGCGAACATTGCAATCTATCAACCATTGTAAACAATTATTAACCACCAGTTCACCACTATACTTAACTACGGCCAGGCCAGTTAACCACCAGTTAACCACTCAACCACGGCCAGTTCACCACGGCCAGTTACCCACCTGTTTACCACCACCTGTTAACTCGGCCCACTACTGAGGCATTGACCGCGAACACATGCTGATGTTCTTCGCCTGGTCGAAGACCGATCACTTTCAGCTCTCCGACTCCATCATCGAAAAGGTGCGGCGGTTGGCTCGGCGGAACGGCGGTGACGGCTCCATGGGTGGCGGTGCACTGCAGTGGTTACATGGTGCACCTTCATATGGGGCCTACCAATGGGCCTACAAATCACCATGGTTCATAGGGGCCTACCAATACTTAGTACATCTTAGTACTTGTTGATATGAGCGAAAATTGGGACGACACAAAAAAACACGGTGTCTGTTTTTGCGTGTTATTGACTAAACTTGAGTAATCTTGGATGATTTGGGACCTCTATTCTCAGAAACACCTGCATAGTGAACAGCTGGTGACATTTCAATCTCAAGTCATTATTTCATCAACCATTCTCAACCACTTACCAAGCCATATGAACAATCAATTCACATCAACATTTTTCCCATCATCAACCAGGTTGATCAACCGCTCACCAACCATTTTGGCCACCAGCAACCATGAACACCCACGCGCTATGGAGGTCCTGGAGAAGATCTTCATGAAGGCGCCAGGATGGGGGGCGGCAACAGCTGGGTCATGACAAGGGTTATGAATACCCTCCGATGAACTAACATGGCTGGCTGGAAAATCCACAAGAAATGGATGATTTCCTAGGTTTTTCCAACAAAATGGTGGATTTTCCACTGCCAGGTTAGTTTACCAGAGGGTACAGCTGCTGCTGGTGGTGCTTCTTTTGGGAATGATAAGCATCGATGATGATAATCCCATATAGACCATATAGCCAACAGTGGATATATGTGGATATTATTCTCCAAGGATATGGTCTTCATGGGACTATCATTCATCATATAGAACCATATGGAACCACATAAAACCATACAGTGGATACTATATGGTTTTTTATGGTACACCACGCATTTCTTATAGGGGATGATTGTGATGGGGATAATGACTAAATAGGGGATAGTAACTAAGGGTTGATATTGTTTGATTGTGGGATTAATCACAGTTATTAGTGGTTAGTATTGGTTAGTCTCAAACATGTGTGTTTTGCATTCTGATGGATAGGGGATGATAACCAAGAATAATGGTCAAACAATTCATTTGTGTCAGCATTGTTCCCTAGGATTTGGAACGGTTGGTTGTTTCACTAATGGTTTCGGCATGGCTTGTAACCACCAACCAGCCTAGTTTGGGGGAGGGTGGAGAAAAGGGATTTGAGGGATAAGTGTGACCGGTCTGGCTACTAGATAACTAGCGTACCTCTGCAGCATTACCGCCAAACCTATACACCCGTTATCAGATGGCTGTGGACCTTGGACCATACCCAAGAATCCCAAAGAAGAGTTAGGTGAACATCCCAACAAACACTCATTTCGTCATTTTGGGATATTCACAAGCTGTACAGGGTATCGACCCATAGGTTATTGACCATTGTCGAATATTCTCGACCCACATGCATACACTAATGATATATGTACTAGTTCTTATATACTTTCCTTCACCACTATATATCCTATGATACTGGTACCCCATGTAAATCCGAATACATGCCCTATTTGCAACAGTGAGATCGAAATCATTTTTAAATTTTGTAGATGGGGGTTGTATACACGGTATGAATCTAACATTGTTGGCGATGATCCGTTTCTATTCATGATCAACCATTTTTGGGTTCATCCTTCCTCATTCTTGTCAACGAGTTCAACAATAATTACACAACGGATCACAACGGAATAATGTGTATTCATTGTCAACCCGCCTTATATAGATAGTCAGACACTAGTTCATTGTTTCGTGTCGTGCGTTGTTTCTGCTTGGCAGATTCCAAAATCCAAAGAATCCGTGCTGAATATGAGCGTCAGTGAGAATGTCTCTCGGCTGAAATTGTGTTTTTGTTGGTTTCCCTTCTTCAGTCAAATGAGGAGGAGTTTGCTGGACATCATTCCAATACATAGGGTATGGGTCAGAATCATTTACAACGAATAATGGGTGGATGAACATCCCAACAAGGACCAGGGATACAGGGTGTTGGCCCGCCGTATTTTTTTAATCTGGTAACCTGAGGAGAATCCACAAACTTGCAGAGCCCTCAGTGCCCTCAATCTTTATTTTCCTGCACCAGTGCGGGTCAGCAGTAGCAGTGCGTCATTATCAGGCATTCAATTAAAGGCAACATAACACTTGTATGATCGGACCAAGGTCATATCATGCCGTTAATGGTTGTTAATGGTAGATCATAGATCCATTACTTCATCACTCCCCTCTATGTCACGGCAAATCACCAGCTTTTGATGGTGAGCAACTGATGGCGGTCTGTCAACAGCTAGATCTCTCATGATTCAGACTGGTGGTCACTTCTTATTCATTATCAACGGGTAATTTTGGGTCAACGCCGTTCTAGGACTGCCATAGAGTGTCTAATCCGCGTTTGGAGTATGTCATGACGATTTCATGAAACCTAGCGGGGAATGAATGACCCAAACGAGCAGTAGACTGTTGACCAGATGGCATGCATAGCAGTGGTATATGCTGATAGCTCACATAGGTCCTCTTGCAGTGCTTGCCAGGTCGGTACCAAAGCGGGGGAAATCTTAGCCAATTCCATCATGTTCATAGGTTACAGCGTTGAGGAAAAGCCTACGCAGCCATGGATCACAACCAGCCATCAAAAATCGGGTGGACCAGTTTGGCCGTTTGGGGGATGTGAACAGCTGGGGTACCATGTTTCCACTAACCAATAGCCACATTATGGGTGAGCGTCATTAGCTTTGGACCGTGCAGTAGGGTCCACATCCGTTCCGTGCCTCGGAACAAAGTGTGTCGCTGATGCAAACTGTGGGATACACATGCTGGCCCCGGCGGAGAGATTCGAAACACATGCATGTGACGCGGATGAGTGCAGTAGTGTGAAGGTAACTTAACCAATCATGAACCACCAAAGACTATAAAGGGTCGATCACCCACAAGACTTGAACATCCTTCACCAATCCTTAAACAATCCTTAAACAATCCTTCACTAATCATTAACCAATGGATGGATCATCCCCACTCGAACATCATCCTTGCGCAACATGATCAGATCCAGCTCAACCCGCTGCCCCCAGGATTTCTATCGCGTTTGTTTCAGCATGGACGTGCTGGACACCAACGGTCGTCGGGGCATCCCGCGTGGACAGATCGCATTGATCTTCCAGGCGCCGGGGGGCGATGGGTTCATGCTACGACCTCATAGGGGGAAACCATAACGGCCAGGGGGAACGAACCATAGGGGTACCAACACTAGGGCCATGGATGGCTATGATACATATAGTTATAGGACTATGAGTATGACTCTAATGATTATAGGGTTCCAACCATAGTTACAGCGCTGTGACCTCGCAGTGGTACCAACAAAAGGGTGACAACTAGTGGCTACTGGGGCCTTAGTCATTGGAGTATAGAACTTTATCGGTATTTGTTTAACAACACGCCATTGGGGTTACAGCATAACTATAGCCAGTATAGCTACTAACATGAAAAGGTACTAAGGTGGAACAAATGATACTGGAACCGACAGTAGGTGTTTCCATTGGTCGATGATCATTGGTGATTCGTTGATAGCTACCATAGACCATAGGTGATCACAGCAGGTATTTAAGAAGAACAATAGAAGTATGAGCCAAATAGTCGTAAACCATCTCTCTATCCGGTACCGATATAAGGGCAACACAAAGTAGAACCGAGTAAAGTGGTAGAACTACACCGACAGTGGCCACCAGCAGTTCGTACAGTGAACCATGTCAGAGGTATAAGACCATATCAATATATGCTCGTGGTAGATCCAGCATGTTTATGGTTTTACAGTTATGATATACTGATATGCAATAGGTAAATGTCATTTGCAAACAGTTGATGAAATACGGATCGTGGTAGATACGATTGTAGTCAATATGATTTTGGCGGTACCCCTGATTCCCAAAATATAGCATACTCATATGAATTGTATGAGATTTGCAAGAATATAAACAACCAGAACCAAGGAATACAGGATATTCCATTCACGAGCATAGGTAGCTTGATATGGCGATGACTGGCTGGTTGGCAAGTTCGCGAGACAGTGCTGCAACCATGGACATAAAGCTACAAAACACATACAATTTGACGTTTACCACCAACCATTGTATTTGTCCACCATTCTAATGTTTACCATCACCATTTTTTCATGCTTATAACATTGTAACATACATCATACCATGTTTAATTAACACTAACACCATCATGAGTTTGACACTGTACTGTACCATTCATTACGTAGTTTTTCTCACCATCATGGTTGACAGCAAGCAAATGATTGACATGGCAGCCATCCTTGACACCTTCTAAGCTTCACTTGGTTCACAGCAATCATGACCCACCACAGCCATCACAGCCATCACCGCTGGGCGCCAACGAGGACATCTTGCGGAACATGTCGCAGAAGCTTTCGGACCGAGAAGCACTGAAGCGACCCTTCCGGCGTAAGGCGGGGCGCATCGCGGCGCTATGGCGCGGCGCTGTTGCAGCAGTGCGCGACGGGTGGTAACCGTTGGGTGCCAAGGCATGATGGGTGACAGTTCGAAGCCACCAAAAACCCATGATTTTTTCGATTTGTTCGAATAAATCATAGCTGATGATCATTTTACGAATGGAAACCATTGGTTTTGGGAACTTTGTTGGATTTGGGATTGAAGTCAACAGAATTCAACCACTGGGGGGTACCACTATGGCTTGGCACATACCCGTTTGGCAAGCAATTTTCCAATTCCACAAGTGGTTGGTGGTTTGATTGTAATTTTCCTCATTTCCCAAGTGTGATTATCAAGAAATGGTTGGTTGACTAATATTTCTCATAAGGGTTGAAACCACCAACCAGTCAAGTTATGGGATTGTATCTCCACTCCTGTTCCAGTTCTGTCGGATCCATGATTGTTAGTCATGTTTTAACTTAGTTGATGGGAATGCTGGCTATTGTTTGAGAATGTTTGAAACTAATCGCAGGGGAGGGTCGTCTTTTCACTGAATCCTATTAATTAGAACACCCAAAAAACAGCAAACATTGAGCATGGTTCATATTGAACTCCTGCCACTGACCACTTATCGATAGTGTTGAGGCCTGTGCTATTGGTGGCTTCTAGGCTCAACAAGAGTTATGCTGTGCCTGGCAAAGAAAGGTGTTTTGGACAGGATACCAGATTGTCTTTGCAGTGTACAGTACAACTGAAACACATGAACGTGCATTTATATGTGCATTCACGATGCATTGTTAAGTGTACAAATACTGGTTGAATTGCTGGTCAACAAAATTCCTAGATGGGGTCAGCAAGTCTTAAGTTGCGTCTACCTTTCTGATACGGTAGATCAACCCTCTTGAGCCAGCCAATAAACCTATTTTCAACCCTACCAAGCATTTTTGGCCATCATTCACATTATTCACCAACGTTCGCCATCATAAACCATCATTTACCAATTATTCACCAATCATTAACCATCATGCACCATTTTTAACCATCCATCAGAACGAGCTATAAACCATCGTTATCACCCACAGTTGGCGCATGTTGAGTCGCATCATTCATCACAGCCCCAGCCCGATCACCAGGACAAGAGCCCCAGCAAGAAGGGCTCCAAGTCGGGCTCCATGTACCTTGGCGCTGCCGGAAATCCGCTAAGGCCTTGATCATGACAAAGGTAGGGCTGGACACCTGAGATTTGATGAGATATGGGGGTTATGATTACCCTCTGGTAAACTAACATGGCTGGCTGGAAAATCCACTAGAAATGGATGATTTCCCAGGGTTTCACTACAAAATATGGTGAAGATCCATTGCTAGGTTAGTTTACCGGAGGGTAATTGTGATTGATTGTGATTATATGGTCAAATTATGAATCATGGTTAACAAGCAATTGTTGATCATAGGTGATGATAGCAGCTAGCATATCATAACCAAGAACACCAGAAATGTACCAACACCAGAAATGTACCAACTATATCTGGTTGGTGGTTTCAAATATTTTTTATTTTCCCTAGTAGCTATTAACAATTGGTTGGTGGCTCCGGACCCCTCTGGACGAGCGTTTTTGCACGTGTAATTCTGCTTGTAACAGCGCGTTTATGCGCATTTTACCACACTGCGCACAGGGTTTCGTAGACGTCGCATGTTTGGGTCTGGGGGATGGGGTTGGGTGGGGCATGTTGACGTTCGTTGTCACGCATCATGGTCACGTTCAGATTTCGGTGTTCATGCATGAGGTCTGACGTTCTTGAGGTTCTTGCACCCGTCGCAGCATCTTGCTTCGTTGTGGATTATAGGGTCTGGGGGATGGGGTTGGGTGGGGCATGTTGACGTTCGTTGTCACGCATCATGGTCACGTTCAGACGTCGCTGTTCATGCACGAGGTCTGACGTTCTTGAGGTTCTTGCACCCGTCACAGCACCTTGTTTCGTTCCAAACGTTTGGGTCTGGGGGATGGGGTTGGGTGGGGCATGTTGACGTTCGTTGTCACGCATCATGGTCACGTTCAGACTTCGGTGTTCATGCATGAGGTCTGACGTTCTTGAGGTTCTTGCACCCGTCACAGCACCTTGTTTCGTTCCAAACGTTTTAACCAAACTTCACTGGCTGTGTGGAAAAACCACCCATCCTTGCCCTGAAGGCGTGGAGCAAACTGAAGATGCCGTGTGCACAGGCCAGGCACGGCATTGACGAAATGACGCCAGTGCAAAAGCTGCCTCTGGCAAAATTCTCTGCCGGCCAAAAAAAACCTTGGCCAAATTAAGTGTGCAGAAAAAGCCGTGTGCAAAGTTCACACCGGGTGGCAGAAAAGTCCAGCTGGTGGGAGGGGACAACAGAGCAGAAAATCTGGTGTCACTTCTGTGAAGCAGTCTCTTCGAAGAGCCAACCCTGTTGGGACGCTCACATCCTATCAGCATGCATGTGGATATGCTCTACTCCCGGTTCGTATCCCAGAAGCCTGGCTTGCTGCAAGTGCTGCGCGCCTTGCGAATGTGCAGAGAGGCCAGACTTGGACAGATGGGAGCGAACCCAAGGAGTTTCCTCAAAATTGAGGACGGCAAAGCATGGCTGTGGCACTAGGAAATCATCAAGGCGGGCGCTCGTCCAGAGGGGTCCGGAACGTGGTTGGTTGACTGATATTTTTTTCATAGGAGTGGTTCAACCACCAACCAGATATTTGTTTCTGGGTCAGTATTTGCCAACCAACAAATCGCTAGGTGAACATCCCAACAGTTCGACTAGATTGGTCATGGTGAATGATGACAATCCATTACTCACTCATCAACTGTCAAAATTTCAACGTTTAGAGAGCCATGGGGATATTACGTTTATTGAAATCACTATATGAGTAGTCTTGCGGCTATGACAATCATTATTGATAGAGCCTTTTGATGGTCATTGACAGTTTGCGACGAGCATCATTATCATCCTGATCATTGAGGAGTAGCCATCCTGATTGTTGATGATTAGTGGTTTCAATATGATTATTGTTGATGATTAGTCATTAGTAGTCGTCCTTTAGTCCTTTCATCGTAATCCTGAAACCTGTTGATCATTAGCCAGAAACCTTTGACTCGCTATGCTCAAAGGTTTCATGATTATTCTGGCTGTTGGTTGGCAGGGGGTTCAGGAGCCATGTGCCTCCATCCCTGTAAAGGGGGAGTGAAGGAGCTACCAGGAGCCTGTTCTTCCCAAATGTTAGATTAACAATTAACAATCAAGAAAATATTGGTCAAAACTGCAAGACATGACAGTGGTTATGAAGATTCATGTCCTATGGTTATTAACCTTTGATGAAAGGTTCCATGGCGAATAGTCGTAAATTGTGGTTCGGAACGATATTGCTGGTTAGCTGTGATACTTCCTCATACCATTTGCCTTCTCCAAAGGCGACGGAAAGGGAGCCAAAATACCAGAAACGCCAACCACCCAACCAACCAGTGTTTGCCTCGGGTTTGACTTGTTGGTGGGTGTTCAACAAGCTGGTCTCACCGACATCCCCAGGTTCTCACCGGCATCAGCATCCCAAGCCATCCGTGGTGCCACCGTTCCCCAGGCAGATGCCCAACTCGCCCGCCACGGGGAGTAGCCCGGTGCCCTTCTGCTTCCGCCACGAGTTGAAGGGCACCAAAGAGATCGGTCCCTCGGCGAAGCCCTTAGAGGTGGCAGGTTGAGGACGGTGAGGACGGTGGTGATGGCTCTTGAGTC